>CM062817.1:1574211155-1574669112 GCA_031772625.1 Pinus tabuliformis
TGTTAAATTCTTTTTGCCTAGGAAAACCCATGATAAACATATTTTATACAAAAACCCATCAAAATACATTTATCCAAAGTACTAAGTGTATGGAAAGCGCATAATGTTTTGTATACCTAAGTACAATACCCTTTCTGCTCATTTCACCTCATATTAACGTTCGATTTAATATATAAAATTCCCAAAAAACACATTGGCCTGTATATGTTTAACTCCTTTATATAAATAATCCCACCCCTATTTATAAACTATATAACTACCCCATATCCCACAAAATATATTAAAACCCTACCCATAGTCCTTAATTCCATATTAAAGCGCCTCCAATGAGATTAAGCTCTAATTTAATCCTATACCGCTGGTGATCAGACCCATGGGCCCCCTGAAAGATTTTTGTGTAAATCTTTGTGCAACTCGAATGCCGACCACCATTGATCGTCCCTTCGCCACATCTAATGGCCCATAGCCATATCGACCACGCCCGATGTCCGTCCTTTACCTACCCGATAAGGCAGTTTTCTGTCTGACCTCCGATGCTACATGTCAAACGATGAATGGAATTGGGCAACCACTCCCAAATACCGCGCGCACCACAGAAGCGATGTGATAGCCCTCCTAAACCGCTTCCCCCATTTAACCAAAAAACTACCACTGTTCATCAATCAATGAACCCGCCAAAATTAATGTTTTTTTTATATAAGCCCAATTACCCCTCTTTACACTCTTTTCGCGAATTTGCTATTGAAAACTCAGAAAACCGTTGCGACCCCTGCAAACAACAAATTTTCTCACAGACCTTTGCCATTGCTCCATAGACACTGCAGACAGCCCATCTCATTCATCAATCCGTACCAGAACCGTACGAACCTCTCCAGCCACCATCAACCACCATTTAAAATCAATTTCGCCCAATTCCAGGTATTTAACCGTGGAATACCAACTCCATTATCAAATTCCAAGTAAATTCACCCTCATAACACTATTAATTAAGTAAAAAATATCAAATTTTAATTTAATTTTAACCCTCTAAGCCATAACCATCTACAAGACCTCCATTTACCTAAAAACCCTCTAAAAATCCCAAAAAACCTTTGCTAAAGCTCCCAGAGCATAATTCAAATCCACAAGAATTGAGTTATGGCTGCCCCTATCGCCATGGATGTCAGACCCATTTCAACTCCACGTTTAGACCTAGACCACCTTCCCCTGGCTGACAGGGACTTCCAAATAGAAGACACTACTGCCCTAGAGCCCCTGCTCAAAGTGCATTGCCAAAGTAGGGATAGATACCTTAATCATGGTGATGAATTGGTTTGTGGGAGTCAAATTTTCCTAAATACCAGTACACCCAAGTTCACATCTTTCCAGAAATTGTCCATATGTGTTATGCATGCTACGTCCCTAGCCACAAAACCATAATGTCTCATGACCAGAAGGTCCTCTTCACCATCACAGTTGAGTCCATAAATGAAATGCTACAGTTCCAACCAGGGCCAAACCTAAATCCACTCTCAATTGGAGACTTACTGGACCAGTATCCCAAGCATAGCCTTGCAAAATTGGCCCAGTTATTCCCTAACCTTCATTAGGGAGGAAAAACACATCCCAAAGGACCCCCCTACATATGTAGTAGTTATTTTCTCTCCATGGGGCCAGAACATTGTAGCCATGATATCATGTGTTTTAGGTTATACCACAAGTGAGTACATTGATGAAATTATCCTTGCATTCATGTCCATCTATACTCCAAGATAACCTCCTGCAACCATATATGATTTTGCCACATTTATAGCTGATAGAATTCATGAGCAGATCATAAGGATGGGCAATGAGAGGGTGTTCAAATACTCTTCTATATTTCACCATCTATTTTTGTATTACCAATTAGAGAAGTTTCCCTTCACTCTCCAAAAGCTTGACACCAAGGGTCAGCCCAGATTTGTAATCTTTTGGACCCCACTTTTCCATGAGTTTAGATCACCTTATACATACTCTAACTTCATAGACTCTTTTGTGCATCGAATCATGACTATGCTCACTAGGAATCCTCCACCTAGGATAAGCCCAGAAATAAAGAGAGTCCTCCAGCTTTCGAAGCAGACCAAAGTGGGTGACTAGTACCATTATCAGAACCACACAGAAATCAGAATATATGGTTGAAAGATTGCACCATATAAGTTGCCAAGATACCTCCCCATGAGGTTGTTTTCCTTAGAATATTATAGACAAATCATCAATGTAGATGAACTCAACTTCTTCAATGCTAAGAAGAAGGCTTATTTAAAATCAAAGATCAATTAGGTCCCTTCATATGCAATTCCAGAGAGGCAGGGAAAGAGGCCGACCTGACCCTGCAAAGAATGAAATTCCAAAGGAGTTTTTTATGGAGATATGACCCTTTCAAATTCATTACCAAGAAAAGGAAAAAGTTCAAGCTAGGACCTTTCATCCATCACCCCATACCAGAAATAGAGGCATATGCCAATCAAATAGAATGGGTGGAAGGTACCCTAGTAGACCAAGACAACATGACAGTAGACGTAGAAAATTCCTTGATTGATTTGGAAAAGTAGCTTGATGACAACTCTTTGTTGCAGGTACCAGAAGAAAGAGCCATGAGCACCCCTCCAATCATGCAAAATCCTAAGAATGAGGAGAAGATTCCAAAAAGAAACAGAGAGGAGCCTCCACATCAGGGATGGACACCTCAACTTTGCAACAGGAAACAAGCAAGAGGAAAAGGCTCAATTCGGCCTCTGAAAATGAATACACCAAGGAATCAACATATGTTACCAACACAGAAGCAGAAAGAAGTAGGCCTACCACTCCATCTGAAGGCATGCAAGATCCTTCCACATCACAGACTCAGATGTTGGAAAGGCAGCTTAGTGTGGAAGTGTCTTCATTCAGTAGGCCTGCTGAGAGAGACCAGGGCATAAAGGAAAGATACAAGGAAATCAAGGCTAGAAATGAGAGGCTTAAGGACCAAACATATGCTCAGTACCTGAAACTGACTCCTACCAATCAAACAAGGCTAATGTCAGCCTTTGACATTAAAGAGGGGAAGCTGCAAATGAATTTCATCAAACCTACAACTCAACAGCCCAAGACATCATCTGATTTCAAAAAGGTTTACTTTGAAGTGTTGGCCAGGGATATCCATCCCATAGACCAGATTGAACTGCACAAACAGGCTAGAGAGATGATATACTCCACCCTGACAGGTAAAGCCATAACTGCTCATCAGCTACAGAACTCTTTGAACAACATTTCTACACAATTTTAGTTAGAGAAGGCCTCCTCACAGGCCAAGGATATAAGGATCAAGTCCTTAGAGGACTTAGTGATTGAATTAGGACATGATCCCAAGGATATAAAAGCCACATAGCAGCTTATAAAGAAGAAAAATGATGATATTGCTGCACTTAAGAGGCAATTGAAAATACCACGGCTGCAACATCCTCAAACTCTACAAGTCGTAGAAGGCCAAACTAGAAATGAGGAGTTGATGGACTTGGTCCTAAAGCTGAATGATCAATTAAAAGAGACAGAAAAGGAGTTGGATGCTTTAATTCAATTGAATCAAAGAGACATGGCCACAACTTGCAAAGATGTCATCCCTACAGTGTCCACAACAGTCCCTTCTACACTGGCAGCTTCATTGGCACCTACAGCTCCACTTGCCACAACATTGCCAGTGACAGCAGAATCTACAACAACAAGTGCATAAGGAGAGAAAGCAGCAGAATTGGTAAAATCCATGGAAGAAATGTCTATCGAGGCTACAGAAATGAACATATTGAGAGAAAAGGTGGCAAGTTTGGAAATTGACTACAAACTTGCCCAGCTTAAGCAAAAGGAATAAGCCCAAAAGGCCCAAAGAATGAGTGAAAGGATAAAAATTTTAGAGAAAGACTTAACACTGGAGAAACCCCTTGGGCAAACCAAGGAAATGTTGTGGGCCAATATCATTAACTCTGTCAAGGATATTTGGCCCTAAATTCAAGTTATTTTTTAGTAGGCGGAGTTAGTAAAGATAGTTATAGAAGCTATCCAAAAGGTCAAAGAAGAATTAGGATACATGCCTAAGGATGCCAATAGAATCATCCACTTCCTCAACAAAAAAATAGGTATGAGCTCCAAGAACTCAATATAGAAGATAGAAAAGAGACTATTTTGGAAATAAGGAAGGTCCTTTCTAAAAGGAACCTTATGCTTAACTTAGAAGAAAAGTGCCACAATATGTAGATAGCTATTGATAGGTTCATGTCTAAATTCCAAATATTGAGGGAGAAAGCTCTGCCCAATCCATTAGTTATCAATGATAAACTTATGACACAACTAGACTATGATAACAGACTCAGACAGTTGGCTAAGAAACAAGCAAGCACTTCATCTATAAAAGCCCTCCCAATAGGAAAAGTTCTGTATAACACATTTGAAAACTTGTTTTTCCTTGAGCATGAGATAAAACATTTATTTCTCACCAAGCCCAATTTTACCAAGTATACTGAAGCTAATGAGATCTATAGGAGGATGATGAATGTAAAGTTACCTGATGCAGAATGGTGGGAGACAATGACTGATTTAGTGTGATAAATTTATAGCAAAAAAGTTATTGCACAGTAAAAGTAAAAGAAGCCAGGTAAATAGATGAAAACAGGGCAGCATGGTTAAAGAGTATCAGGTGAAAGATAAAAATTGAAGAATATTCTAGCGTGAAATATCACAACTACAATCCAACATAAAGGGATACAAACTCGACCATAAAATCTAGCAGTGTTAAATAAAAAGGGACAACATGAAATAATTCATTAGCTGTCTGTATCTTCTTGCAAGAAGATATTTTTATTTCCTAGAATAAATCTCAAGTTTGTTTTGAGATATTTTGTAATAATTTTTTGTATAAATACTTCACAATTCGAAGTATGTAGGGTGTATTCTTAGACATTTCTATAGACTTTCTTGATCAAAGACTGTAAGCTATTGTATCACCGTTTGGACCAGCAAGCTGGATTAATGAATAAATTCAAGACATTTCATTGGATTCATGTGTAGTGCGAAGTACAAACAAGTATTTTCCCTTGTGATTGCTATCTTTCTTTTAAAGTTTTCCATAATCTTTAATGTATCTGAAATCTGAATGCTATAATATGGAATGATATCTCATAATTTGCTTCATTGCACTCTATTATAACTATTATGCATTTTAATGTTTTCTACAAATTATCTAAATTAAGGAATTCTTAGTTGCTCTTTAGTCTAGGTAGTTTTCCTCTGATCTATAGTAAAGGATTCTTAATTGCCCTTTGCTCATGATTATCCTTTTTTCCTCATTTTGATCCCGGTTTGAAGAATCTTAAGTGCCCTCTCACCCTAGTTAAGATCATTTCACCCATTCAACCTAAAGACGTGTACTTCACTCTACTAGCTTGCCCTTTGAGCACTCCCTTTAATGAGTTAATTCCAGTTCTGCTACCCTTCTTTTACTCCATAGCCCAATGGTATAGAGACTTCATTCTACCCATCTATTTTAAGGATTCCACCATCCAACATTCAATACAAATCCAAAACCCCCTAAACTTTAAGAACTAGCCCAAAAATCCCAGCAAACAAAGCTAAATCATATAGAGAGAGCCCTCTCTGAGTCATAGGTTGGCTAGAGCCTATGCTTAAAAGATTGGTTCGTGGTTACCTCGGTCTTTCCCTTCTTCTAATAACTTCTAAGGAAAATTCTGAGTGATAACATAGTGGCAACCATACTAGGGACTCAAACCCTTAGTCCTAATAAATCTTTAAGAAATTTTGAATTTGTATTTTGATCCTCTTAAAGTAATTTATCAGAAGTTATTTTGAAAATATCACAAAAGAAAGCAATTAGAAATTTTTGAAATTTTGGCTTCAAGGAGAACTCATTATACTAGGGCTAACCCAGATCCAAACCGTACCCCAGTAGTTGATAATCCCAACCTGATTTCAAGAAAATCCAAAAAAGAAGAAATTTCAGCTAGTCACACAGCATCGATTAAAGAAAATTCATGTGCTGGTGAGTAATTGTTTTTAGAAGATCTTCCCTCTGATGAGAAATTTGATTTGTCATTATTTAAATCAAAGTCTGAAAGTGAAATATGCGATACTATTCTAGACCCTGATTTCATTGCAGACCTTGAAGTCCAAAAAGCCAACTAGTTAATTGATGAATACATTCTAAATTCTCCACAATCATCCCTAAGTACTGCTAAGATCCCTGAGATTTCTAAACAATTGTCCACCACTTTCAGTTCACCATTGTTCCATTCAACTTCTGAAGTCCATTCTCCACTACCATTTATACCTTCACTCCCTCACCAACCTATCATATCCCATGTACCACCTAATAGTCCTGGTTCTTCATCCATTCTTCATCCACATACTAACCCCTCCCAACCTATAGCCATGGCAAACAGATATGCTCCTCTTGTTTTACCTGCCCCACTTGGTGCTATGCTAGTAGACTACCAAAGCAAAATTATTCAATTTGATGGCATAGGACACTACACTGCACAACACATGTCAATAAGATGACAGATTACTTCGAACTACATGAAATTGATATTATGGATGTCCAAATGAGATTGTTCGCTTAAACTTTAGTTGGTGATGTTAGGAAATGGTTTAGAGCATTGCTTGATAATAGTATTGAAAGTTTAGAAGCATTTCATTAGCAATTTTTGAACAGATGGGAAAAGAAGAAAGATCCCCTACAAATCCTTTCAGAATATGAAAATATTAGAAGGGGACCTAATGAAACTTTTCAAGATTACTGCACTAGATTTAACAATATATATAACGCAATCCCATTTAATCTTAGACCCCCACCTGACTTAGCCTTAAGAAAGTTCCCAGATGTATTCGACACAAATATGGCATTCCAACTTAGGGAAAGAATCCCCCCAACATTAGAAGAAATGGAAAGTGTAGTTGTTAGTGTTGAAGCTAATTTGTTAGCTAAAAGAGATAGAGTTAGAAATGAAAAGAGAGGAACTGCTAAAGATGAAGCTTCACCATCTGACATCAAAATAGATATTTTAGCTAAAAGTATGGAGAGACTAATGGATAGAATAGATAACATAGAAAGGAAACCCCAATTGGATAATCAACAAGCACCTCTAGTTAGAAACCCAAACTTTAGGAAAAACCAAAACCTAAACACTGGAAAAAAATGGACCTGATCAGAATATTAGGCCTCCTTTTCAAGAAAATTATGTAGAAATATCCCATCCTGAAGACCCAGAGCAAGACACATGGATTAACCTGAAGGGATTAGATGATGAAGATGCTATTTTTCTAACCCAAGATGATCAGGAATTGCATATGTTGCAGCAATTACAAATCCAGTCTAGAGAGTCATTTTATTATAAACAAGGTTATGATTCTGCCATCTTTGAAGTGCATAAACAATATAACATAAGGAGTAAAAATAACTATGATATCCCTGACGAAACCAAGAAAACAATTCCAAATCAACCCAAGAAAATCAAAGAAGCCCCGGTTTCTAAGATCCTCCAGATTCTCTCTAGACAGAACCAGAATCCTTCTGGCCCCACCATTGTAGATATAACCCCTAATCAAACTTCTGATAATCATCCATCCACTTCAATTCCCTCTAAAGAACTAGTGGACAAACCTCAAAACACCAGATCTGAAAACCTACATAAAGAGGTCCCCAATAAAGGAAAAGAAGACCATACTACTCAAATCCTTGCTGTGAAAATTCAAAACCCTCAAACATAGAAAGCCTCTTTGCCATTCATTCTGGGACAAGAGGTAGCTAAGCTAAAAATTTCAGTCGCTTTGACAGAACTGATCAAGAATGAAACTTACAAATCACAGATAAACCAGACCTTAAACATTGCTGAAAATGAGGATTCAGTCAACCTGTTTGATGACCAACTAGAACTTACATTTGGTCCAAATGTTAATGGAAAACCACTAGAAGGAGGAGTACCACCTTTCTACATTAGCCTTAGCATCCATGACAAAATTCTACACAACACAATGTTGGATTCTGGAGCCTCCCACAACTTAATGCCCAAATCAGTAATGGAGAAATTCAACCTAGACATTACAAGGCCTTACAAGGACTTATTCTCATTTGAACCAAGTCAAGTAAAGTGTCTAGGATTGATTAAAGACCTATGTGTTAATTTAGTTTAATATCCTACCAAAAGCATCCTTATGGATATTGTGGTTGCTAACATCCTACCAAAGTATGGCATGCTGTTATCCAGATCATGGGGAGCCAAACTTTAGGGTTACAACTTGATATGTCATATGCAACAATCTTTGTTTTTGGACAACCTAAGAAGCTGTACCGAGATACTTTGATGAAATACATGGTAAATAGCCAAGATTGGCCTCAAAATTTTCCTATCTACTCCGTACCTTCAGACATTGATTCCTTCGTTCTGTATAATGTTGATCAAACACAAGAAACTCTTTTAGATAGTATTGATACAGAACCAAAATAAATTGTGGTTTCTATTCAAAATGAAACTAACCAAACTTTAGAACTTTCTAATAAACAAGGTGGCCAGATTGCTTTAAATTAGGAAACGTTTGTTGTACTAGATGATGAAAATTATAAGCATGAGATATTATGGCATCTTGAATTTGATGGGTTAGTCAATAGGTTTGGAGCATGAGTGGGAGTATGGATATATAATTTGGAGAACAATCACTCAGAAGGCCATGCATACAGACTGAATTTTAAATTTACTAACAATATGGCCAAGTATGAAGCACTAATTTTAGGTCTTTAATTAGTTAGGAATCTAGGAGCTAAAATAGTTTCTGTCATGGGAGACTCTAAACTGGTTATAAAACAGATTGATGTTGTATATATGACAAAGGACCCTAGAATAAGTTGTTATAGAGGAAATATTGTAGAAATACTGAACACTTTCTTAGAAACCAAGCTTGCAGTAATCCCCAGAAAACACAATATGCAAGCACATAGTTTAGCAATGTTTGCCAGCACTTGCAAGTTACCCTTCCAACCTAACCATCAGTACACTGCTAAAGTTAGGCATAGACCTGCAATTCCAGATAATTTGAAGAATTGGAAAGTATTTTCTAATGATAAACATATAAATAACTTTTTAAATTTAGAAGAAGAGTTTGAAAATCATAACATAGATACTGATACATCCATAGATCCTAACATTAAGGATGAGTTAGAAATTAATGAGATAGAAGGTGATGAACTAGATAGATTTAACCCAACTAAATTTACTAAATGATATGTAGAAAACCTAGAGCAAGTTGAGATTGATGAAATAATTAATGAAGACACTAAAGTAATTAATCTCAAAGATAATTTCTTACCTAAGGGATTAACCCCTTTGGAAGATTTATTTGATTCAAATGATGTTCCTAGGAAACCTAAAATGGAACCAGTAAGGTTTGATATAGAGGAATGTAATATAGGCACTGAGGAAAATTGAAAATTGATCAAACTTTCAAAATCATTACCTCCCACTGAAAAAGTGAAATACATTGAATTATTAAAATAATTTCAAGATTTATTCACTTAGAGTTATGAGGACCTCAAATCCTATGACACCAACATCATACAACACACCATTCCTATTAAAGGAAATCAAAAGCCTTTCAGACAAAAACTTAGAAGGATTAATCCTATCTTATTACCTTCAATTGAAAAAGAATTTCAGAGGATGTATTATGCTAAAATAATTGCACCAATCAGGTTCTCTAATTAGGTCTCAAACTTGGTGCCAACAAGGAAGAGAACTAGTGAGATTAGACTCTGTGTAGATCTCAGAAACCTCAACAAAGTGTCACTAAATGACAATTACCCTCTCCCCAAAATGGATCACATTTTACAAAGGGTAGTTCGATCAACCAAATCTCATTATTGGATGGGTTTTTTGGTTACAATCAAATCTTAGTTCATCCAGATGAGCAACCCAAGACTGCCTTCACTACTCCTTTGGGCACATTCATGTCTGTGAAAATGCCTTTTGGACTAATAATGCAGGAGCCAATTTCCAGAGGGCTATGGATATAGCCTTTGCAAAAGAAATTTATGATTTCATTGTGATATATCTAGATGAAATTACTGTATTTTCAAAATATAACAATCAACATCTGGATCATCTGAGACAAGTCTTTATTAAATGCAAGAAATATGGAATTTCCTTAACCCCTAAGAAGTATTTGTTTGGTTTAGAAAAAGGAAAGTTATTAGGTCACATAATTTCAAAATATAGTATCCAAATAGACCCTGCAAGAATAGAAGCCATCTTACAGATACAACATCCAAGGAACATTAGAGAATTGCAAGCTTTCTTAGGGAAAATTAATTTTCTTAGAAGATTTGTTTCTAGTTTAGCAGAGTTAATTAGATAACTAAAAAATATGCTAAAAAAAGATTTCACCTTAAAATGGACTGTTGAGGCTAAGAAATCCTTTGAAGACATTAAGCTAACCTTAACTAAAACACCAGTGTTAATCAGTCCAAAGTTTGACAGAGATTTCATCTTATTTTCTTTTGCTTCTGAACACACAATTGCTACAGTTTTACTGCAGAAAAATGACCAGGGCTATGAACAATCGATTGCTTTCTTTAGAAAAGCCCTGAGAGATGCCTGCTTGAAATATAACACAATGGAAAAAAAATCGTTTTCTTTGGTCAAAGCCATCAAGGATTTCAGGGTATACATATTATATTCTCATATATTGGCCTACGTTCCTAATTCAGTAGTCAAAGACATCTTAATTCAGGAAGGTCTAGATGGAAAGAGGGGAAAGTGGATTGCTACTATTTTAGAGTATGATATAGAAATCAAACCTACTAAGTTAATCAAGGGCCAAGGCTTAGCCAAACTCATGGCTGAATCGAACTGTCAGGCCTTAGATATAAACTTTATTGCAGCAATAGATGATGGAGAGGAGATGGCAACTCCACTAATCAGCCAAGCCTTTATTGAATCACGTTGGTATGCTGATATTATTTATGTTTTACAGAACTTACAAGCTCCTCCTGAATTATCTAAAACTAAAAGTATGTTTTTAAAGATGAAATTCTTAAAATTTTGTATATTAGACAATGCTTTGTTTTGGAGGGATCATGAAGGTATTCTTCTTAATTTACTATTGAAAGATGAATATGATAGAGTATTGCAAGAGTTTCATGTAGGCCACTATGGAGGACACCTTTACTGGAAGACCATTGTAGATAAGATCCTTAGAGATGGTTTCTACTGGCCTACTTTGTTTTCTGATGTCAAGAAATATGTGACTTCCTATCACAAATGTCAAATTTTTGAGGGAAAGAAAAAGCTTTTACCTTTACCCCTCAAGCCAATCTCTGCTGAAATACCTTTTCAACAATGGGGTTTAGACTTCATTGGTGAAATTCACCCACCCTCCTCTACCCAACACAAATGGATCCTTACTGCCACAGACTACTTCACAAAATGGATAGAGGCCATACCTTCAAGGCAAGCCACAAACACTGTTATCATAACCTTCCTTGAAACCAACATTCTATCAAGTTTTGGATGTCCAACTAAGCTCATTACTGATAATGCTGCAGCCTTTAAATCCAAAATAATGATAGATTTCTGCAACAAGTACCACATAACCCTAGGCCATTCCATGACCTATTATCCTCAAGGAAATGGACTGGTAGAATCCTCAAACGAAATCCTGGTAAACATCATCAAAAAGTTGTTAGAAGACAATAAGAAAACATGGAACAAGAAGCTAGTCAATGCCCTATGGGCAGACAGGCTAACCACTAAGAAATCAATTGGTACTTCTCCCTATCAACTAGTTTATGGTATAGAAGTTGTTTTTCCATCTTCCTTGGGAACACCAATAATTAATTTGCTTCAAGAAATGAAGGTTGAACCAAATAGTATCCAGAGGAGAATCAATCAAACAATTCATCTTCAAAAAACCAGAGAAGAGGTCTACATCAGGTCTCAAGTTGTGCAGGAAAGGATTAAAAAGATTTTTGATAACAGAACCAAGGCTGAAGATTTCTACCTTGGTGACAAGGCGCTAAAGTGGGATTCAAGGAGGGAAGATAAAGGTAAACATGGGAAATTTTACTTCCTATGGAAAGGACCATATGTCATTTATGCTTTCAGAGGTAATAATGCTTTCTTCCTGAGGGAACTTGATGGTACAGAAGCAGAAGGTGGGCCAGTGAATGGTCGAATGCTAAAACATTATTTTGAGCCTAATTACTAATTCTTCATGTCCCATTGTACATATTCTATTTTCAAAGTCTAGGTTGGATTGGATGGTGATTTTTGAAGTTGAAGCCCGAAGAGAAGGCCCTAAGCTTTAAGGATTTGTTGTCATAAGTATTAATAATGCAGAAGCACAGAGGAAAATTTTGCAAGGTAGCATCAACAACAATTCGGAAGCTACTGATCTACAAAGTTCTTGACATTTCACTAGAAGATGCCATCCCCAAGTGGAGCCACTGTTAGGTTCCTATACCAATAGGAGTCATAATTTTGAATGACTAAGGTGAAGCCTTGTAATATTGTACATACCTTTGCTTTTTGCAAATGTTTTCCATAAAAAATTAAAAAATTTAAAGAAGGTATGTCCTAAAAGAATAATCAAAGGACAAAAAGAATGAAAAATGTCAAAAACTAAAATATATGAACCCCAAAAGACAAAAGAGACCATGAAAGTGTGCAAGTCAAAATGCCACTGCTATTTTACTTTCATGCATAATAATGATTGTGTGCAACTTGTCACTCATGCCACAATCCATGGTAATCAAACTGTTTAATCTTGATTATACCATGTTTTGAATTTTATGTTTGTAGTTAGTGAATAAAATCTGACCAAACAGTGTAATCTTGGCAGATCATTAGATAGGTAGAGTAAATAAGAGGAGCTCATCAGTTTAATCTGAGCCCTTGGATGATATAAGGTTAGAATTAGATACTCTGTAAAAGAAAAGAAAAAGATTGATAAGGGTTTGCTAGCCTAAGTGCACCCTAATAAAGTGAAGAAAAAATGGTAGGATGAGTAAGTGGGTAAGTAGTAGAAAGGTTGCTGAAATATCATGTAATTATGCAAAAACACTTATGTCATAATTTTAAATGAAATTTTCAAAAACGGATAAGTAGTGGACAAAGAGAAAACAATGGTTCACAATATGGTTTATTTAACACCCCCTCATTTATTTCACTCCTTCATTTCACAAATTTCCATTTCTTAATAAAAATATTAATACCTATAGTTCTTTAAGTCAAAGAGGCTCATAGAATTTCTTTGACTTCTAGTGGGACCAGACCCTCGGCTTGATGACGTAAGAGGGAAATGTGTTAAATTCCTTTGCAATTCATTCATCCCCCACACAAAACCCATTTTCCTAAGGTTAAATTCTTTTTCCCTAGGAAAACCCCATGATAAACATATTTTGTACAAAAACCCATCAAAATACATTTATCCTAAGTGCTAAGTGTATGGAAAGCACATAATGTTTTGCATACCTAAGTACAATACCCTTCCACTCATTTCACCTCATATTAACATTCAATTAAATATATAAAATTCCCAAAAAACCCATTGGCTCGTATATGTTTAACTCCTTTATATAAATAATCCCACCCCTTAGTTTATTTTATAAACTATATAACTACCCCATATCCCACAAAATATATTAAAACCCCACCCACAATCCTTAATCCCATATTAAAGTGCCCCCGATGAGATTAAGCTCTAATTTCATCCTATACCACCAGTGATTAGACCCATGCCCCCCCCCGAAAGCTTTTTGCATAAATCGTCGTGCAACTCCAATGCCCAACCACCGTTGATCATCCCTTCCCCACATCTAACAGCCCATAGTCATATTGGCCGCACCCGATGTTTGTCCTTTACCCACCCGATAACGCAGTTTTCCTCCTGACCCCCGACGCTACGTGTCAAATGATGAATGGAATTGAGTGACCCCTCTCGAATACCACCTGCACCACAAAAGCGGTGTGATGGCCCTCTTAAACCACTTACCCCATTTAACCAAAAAACCACCACTGTTCATCAATCAATGAACATGCCAAAATTAATGTTTCTTCTATATAAGCCCAATTACCCCTCTTTTCACTCTTTTGTGCATTTTCTATTAGAAACTCAAAAAATCGTTGCGACCCCTGCAAACAACAAATTTGCTCATAGACCTCCACCATTGCTCCATAGACACTGCAGATAGCCCAACTCATTCATCAATCCGTACCAGAACCGTACGAACCTCTGCAGCCACCATCAACCACCATTTACAGTCAATTTCGCCCAATTCTAGGTATTCGACTGTGGAATACCAACTCCATTGTCAAATTCCAAGTAAATTCACCCTCATAACACTTTTAATTAAGTAAAAAAAATATCAAATTTTATTTTAATTTTAACCCTCTAAGCCATAACCATCTGCAAGACCTCCGTTTACCTAAAAACCCTCTAAAAATCCCAAAAAACCTTTATTGAAGCTCCCAGAGCATAATTCAAATCCACAAGAACTGAATTATGGCTGCCCCTATCGCCATGGACGTGAGACCCATTACAACTCCACATTTGGACCTAGACCACCTTCCCCTGCCTGATAGGGACTTCCAAATAAAAGACACTACTGCCCTAGAGCCCCTGCTCAAAGTTCATTGCCAAAGTAGGGACAGATACCTTAACCATGCTGATGAAATTGGCTTGTGGGAGTCAAATTTTCCCAAATACCAGTTTCCCCAAGTTCACATCTTTCCAGAAATTTTCCATATGTGTTATGCATGCTACGTCCCTAGCCACAAAACCATAATGTATCATGACCAGAAGGTCCTCTTCACCATCACAACTGAGTCCATAAATGAAATGTTGCAGTTTCAACCAGGTCCAAACCTAATCCCACTCTCAGTTCGAGACCTATTGGACCAGTATCCCAAGCTTAGCCCTGCAAAATTGGCCCAGTTGTCCCAAACCTTCATTCGGGAGGAAAAATACATCCCTAAGGACCCCCCTCCATATGTAGCAAATATTCTCTCTCCATGGGGGCAGAACATTGTATCCATGATATCATGTGTTTTAGGTTATACCACAAGTGAGTACATTGATGAAATTATCCTTGCTTTCATGTCCATCTATACTCCAGGACAACCTCCTGCAACCATATATGACTTTGCCACATTTATAGCTGATAGAATGCATGAGCAGTTCATAAGGATGGGCAATGAGAGGGTGTTCAAATACTCTTCTGTATTGTACCATCTATTTTGGTATTACCAATCAGAGAAGTTTCCCTTCACTCTCCAAAAGCTTGACACGAAGGGCCAGCCCAGATCTGTAATCTTTTGGACCCCACTTTTCCATGAGTTTAGATCACCTTATACATACTCTGACTTCATAGACTCTTTTGTGCATCCAATCATGACTATGCTCATTGGGAATCCTCCACCTAGGATAAGCCCAGAAGTAAAGAGAGTCCTCTAGCTTTCCAAGTAGACCAAAGTTGGTGATTGGTACCTTTATCAAAACCACACAGAAATCAGAATATTTGGTTGCATGCTTGCACCATATAATTTGCCAAGATACCTCCCCATGAGGTTGTTTGCCTTAGAATATTACAGATAGATCATCAATGCAAATGAAGTCAACTTCGTCAATGCCAAGAATAAGGCCTATTTTAAAATCAAAGATCAATTAGGTCCCTTCATATGCAATTCCAGAGAGATAGGGAGAGAGGCTAACCTGATCCTACAAAGAATGAAGTTCCAAAGGAGTTTTGTATGGAGATATGACCCTTTCGAATTCATTACCAAGAAAAGGAAAAAGGTCAAGCTAGGACCCTTCATCCATCACCCCATACTAGAAATAGAGGCATATGCCAATCAAACAGAATGGGTGGAAGGTACCCTAGTAGACCAAGACAACACCACAATAGATGTAGAAAATGCCCTGATTGATATGGAAAAGTAGCTTGATGACAACTCTTTCCTATAGGTACCAGAAGAAAGAGCCATGAGCACCCCTCCAATAATGAAAACTCCTCGTAATTAGGAGAAGATTCCAAAAAGAAACAAAGAGGGAGCCTCCACATTAGGGATGGACACCTCAAATTTGCAATAGGAAACAAGTAAGAGGCAAAGGATCAATCCGGCCTTTGAACAAGAATACACCGAGGAATTAGCACAGGTTACCAACATAGAAGCAAAAAGAAGTAGGCCTACCACTCCATCTGAAGGCATGAAAGAGCCTTCCACATCACAGAGTCAGATGTTGGAAAGGCAGCTTAGTGTGGAAGTGTCTTCATTTAGCAGGCCTGCTGACAAAGACTAGGACATAAAGGAAAGATACAAAGAAATCAAAGCTAGAAATGAGAGGCTTAAGGCCCAAACATATGCTCAGTACTTGAAACTGACTCCTACCAATCAAACAAGGCTAATGTTAGCCTCTGACATTAAAGAGGGGAAGTTGCAAATGTCTTTTATTAAACCTACAACTCAGTGACCCAAGACATCATCTGATTTCAAAAAGGTTTACTTTGAAGTGTTGTCCAGGGATATCCATCCCATAGACTAGATTGAACTGCACAAATAGGCTGGAGAGATGATATACTCCACCCTGACAGGTAAAGCCATAGTTGCTCATCAGCTACAGAACTCTTTGAACAACATTTCTGCACAATTTCAGTTAGAGAAAGCATCCTCACAGGCCAAGGATATAAGGATCAAGTCCTTATAGGACTTAGTGATTGAATTGGGACACAATCCCAAGGATATAAAAGCCACAGAGCAGCTTATAAAGAAGAAAAATGATGATATTGTTGCACTTAAGAGGCAATTGAAAATACCATAGCCGCAACATCCTCAAACTCTAGAAGTCATAGAAGGCCAAACCAGAAATGATGAGTTGATGGACTTGGTACTAAAGTTGAATGATAAATTAAAAGAGATAGAAAAGGATTTGTATGCTTTAATTCAATTGAAGCAAAGCGACAGGGCCACAACTTCCAAAGACGTCATCCCTATAGTGTCCATAGCAATCCCTTCTACACTGGCAACTTCATTGGCACCTACAGCTCCACCTGCCACAACATTGCTAGTCAGAGCAGAATCTACAACAATAGGTGCATCAGGAGAGAAACCAGCAGAATTGGTAAAAGCCATGGAAGAAATGTCTATCCAGGCTACAGAAATGAATAGATTGAGAGAAAAGGTGGCAAGTTTGGAAACTGAATACAAACTTGCCCAGCTTAAGTAAAAGGAAGTAGCCCAAAAGGCCCAAAGAATGAGTGAAAGGATAAAAATCTTAGAGAAAGACTTAACACTGGAGAAACCCCTTGGGCAAACCAAGGAAATGTTATGGGCCAATATCATTGACTCCGTCAAGGATATTTGGCCCTCAATTCAAGTTATTTTTGAGTAGACAGAGTTAGTAAAGATAGCTATAGAAGCTATCCAAAAGGTCAAAGAAGAATTAGGAAACATGCCTGAGGATGCCAATAGACTCATCCACTTCCTCAATAGCAAAAATAGGTATGAGGTATATAGAAGATAGAATAGAGACCATTTTGGAAATAAGGAAGGTCCTATCTAAAAGGAACCTTATGCTTAACTTAGAAGAAAAGTGCCACAACATGCAGATAACTATTGATAGGTACATGGCCAAATTCCAAATTTTGAGGGAGAAAGGTCTGCCTAGTCCATTAGTTATCAATGATAAACTTATGACATAGCTGGACTATGATAACAGACTCAAACAGTTGGCTAAGGAGCAAGCAAGCACTTCATCTATAAAAGCCCTGCCAACAGGAAAAGTTCTGTATAACACATTTGAAAACTTGTTTTTCCTTGAGCATGAGATAAAACATTTATTCCTCACCAAGCCCAATTTTGCCAAGTATATTGAAGCTGATGAGATCTATAGGAGGATGAATGTAAAGTTACCTGATGCAGAATGGTGGGAGACAATGACTGATTTACTTTGACAAATTTATAGCGAAAAAGTTACTACATAGTAAAAGTAAAAGCAGCCAGGTAAACAGATGAAAACAGGGCAGCATGGTCAAAGAGTATCAGGGTCAAAGAGTATCAGGTGAAAGATAAAAATTGAAGAAGATTCCAGCGTGAAAGATCACAACTACAAGCCAGCATAAAAGGCTACAAACTCAACCATAAAATCCAGCAGTACCAAATAAAAAGGGACAACATGAAATAGTTCATTAGCTGTCTCTATCTTCTTGCAAGAAGATATTTGTATTTCCTAGAATAAATCTCAAGTTTGTTTTGAGATATTTTGTAATAATTTTTTGTATAAATACTTCACAATTCGAAGTATGTAGGGTGGATTATTAGACATTACTATAGACTTTCTTGATCAAAGACTGTAAGCTATTGTATCACTGTTTGGACCAGCAAGCTGGATTAATGAATAAAGTCAAGAGATTTCACTAGATTCATGTGTAGTTCGAAGTACAGGCAAGTATTTTCCCTTGTGATTGTTATCTTTATTTTAAAGTTTTCCATAATATTTAATGTATCTGAAATCTAAATGCTATAATATAGAATGATATCTCAGTATTTTCTTCATCGCACTTTGTTATAACTATTATGAATTTTAATTTTTTCTGCAAATTATCTAAATTAAGTAGTTCATAGTTGCTCCTTACTCTAGGTAGTTTTCCTCTGATCTATAGTAAAGGATTCTTAATTTCCCTTTGCTCATGATTATCCTTTGTTCCTCATTTGATCCCATTTTGAGGATTCTTAAGTGCCCTCTCACCCTGGTTAAGATCATTTCAGCCATTCGACCTAAAGACCTGTACTTCACTCTACTAGCTTGCCCTTTGAACACTCCCTTTACTGAGTTAATTCCAATTCTGCTGCCCTTCTTTGACTCCATAGCCCAATGGTCTAGAGACTTCATTCTACCTATCTGTTTTAAGGATTCCACCATCCAACATTCAATACAAATCCAAAACCCCTTGAACTTTAAGAACGAGTGTAAAAATCCCAGAAAACAAAGCTAAATCATATACAGAGAGCCCTCTCTGTGTCATAGGTTGGCTAGAGCCTATACTTAAAAGATTGGTTCGTGGTTACCTCGGTCTTTCCCTTCTTCTGATAACTTCTAAGGAAAATTCTAAGTGATAACAAGAACCATGGGCGGAGCAGAGTGGGGGCTTGACCGACAGGGGCGGGCCATTGGCCTTAGCCCCAGGCATGTGCCCCCGCCCCATGTGGCTTGATTTTCGGAAATAAGGCCGCATTGGGCATTTAATCCAGCCAACAAATTCGCCCAAAATTTGGCGGAATCAATGCCCAGTTAGCAAAAATTGGGGCAAATTTCTAGGATGGTGTCGGATGTTGGGGAAATTGTAGAGTAAGTAGTGCAAGAGCTAGGGGAAGCCATAAATTCCTCAGTTTTTGACCAATTTAGGAGAAGGAAAAGGCTAGATAGGCATTTTTGGGTATTCTGGAGCCACTGGAGAAAGTTTCAGAGCTGTTTTAGCATTGTAAACTGATGTATGCATGCTTTTTATCATAATAGAGAGGGCCAAGCCATTGTAAGTTGGACCAAGGAGGCATATCCCAAGCAGGGTGAACTCCTTCATCATGTGCTATTGTGATACTGTTTTAGTGATGTTCTTGTTTGTTGTATGTTTTTGTTCAGTCATTTATTTATGTTAATTTGTACATGAAATTTACATAAAAGCACTAAAAAATCTTGGTAAAACTTGCAATTAACCTCATGAATCCTTAAACACTTTTACACATTCTGGAGAGGAATTTAGCACAACAAAAGTAATTTTCCCATTCAGATCAAGTTTGGTATCAAATATCTTGGTTTTCTTTATGCAAGAAGGGTTTAACTATTTGCAAATGAATGTGATGCTTACAAGGTTGAATCTCAAGAGAGGAGAAGGAAAACTAGTTGAAGGTCCTAAAGTTGGGTCAAGGAGAAGGAGAGAAAGTTTTCCAAAATCTCCACCACCAGTTCTACCTCAAATTGCAGTTGAAGCTTCAACAAGCATGTCACATGAAGGAGAGCCTGTAAATATGTGAAAGGGTGAGAAGGTTTTTAGCAAGGCTTTCTTTGACATGAAAGAGATGGTGAAATTCCTCTATGAAGAGAGGAATACAAGAGTACAGGGTGAAAGCTCCAAGCAACCAAAAGGAGAAGGTTATTCGGGAGGAGGAGGTAATGGAAATGGAGGTAAACCTCCAACATATCCACCAACATCTTCATCTTCACAGGCATCTTCATCCTCTTCCACTAATACAACCATTACCCATACTCATCAACATACCCCAAAAGGAATTAGTAAAACACCCCTCTTAAAACTCGGTATTAAATTTGAGTTGCCTATGTATAATGGTGAAGTGAATCCAAAGAAGCCTGAAAATTGCGTTTTTCAGTTGGAGGTCTATTGAATAATTCAAAACCTTCAAGATGATGACACAAAGATTCAGCTATCTTCCTTGATATTGGAGGGTGCATCACTAGTATGGTGGGAAGCCAAGACACAAGAAGAGATAAGAAAAAATGGTAAGATCTGAAATTCTTGATCTGATTTCATTACTACAATTAAAATACAAGTTTACCCTCTAGCACATATGTAGAAAGAGATCATGAACTTGCATAACTTTAGACACCTTAAAGGTAAAAATGTGCAATATTACTCTCAAGAATTTAGAAGAAGATCTCTAATGTTAGGTGTAGATTTGAAATCACAAGACATGTTGCTAAAGTATATACGGGTTTTACACAACTACCTGGGGCATACTATCTAAATGTTTAATCCCACTATTTTAGATGAGGTTTGTGTGCAAGCCACCCATCTAGAAGCAAAAGGGAAAGATATTCCAGAAGAGGGTAGCAAAAATCCATTTAAGGGTAAATGAAAAGAAAAGGGTTTCAAAGTGAAAGGAAATAAAAATGCATCCATTAAGAAAGAAGGAGAGAAAATAACATGAAAAAATTGTTCCAAAGAGGGTCATGATGAAGCTCATTATTGGAAGCTTCATCTTGAGATGAAACCAAAGAAATTCAAGAACAAGGGAAAACAAAAGACATCTGCAACCACTCAACAGGATTTGGTATCTGATTCGGGTGATGAAACTAAAATTAAATCCATGGGTATGAAAGGAAAAGAATCAATTGCTAGCACTAATACTTCAAATTTACACAATCAAACTCCAAATGAAAAGAATAGGATAAAACTTTTCCACATAAGGATAATCTCAAAACATAGCAAAATTGATACTCTTTTCGACAGTGGCTCTCAAGCCAATCTCATCTCTAAAAACATTTCAAAAGTTTAAACTTGGAAACCATTCCACATCATAAGCCATAGCCATTAGGATGGGTGTGTGACAATGCACAATTGCAAGTAACTAGAAAGTGTAGATAGAAATTCACCATTACTGCAAATTTGATAGATGATGTGGAACTTGATGTTGTGCCATGAGACATATGTGGTATAGTTTTGGGCAGCCCATATCTCTATGACAGAAAATCTATCTTCCATATACATGAAAAAAAATACCATTTGTTCAAAGATGGAGTAGAATACATTGTAAGAGTTAGTAGCAAGAAACTAAATCTTTCACTTGTAAATGCAAGGCAGATGAAAACACTAGTGAATTATAGAAATAATTTTGTGTTTCTAATAATCAAACCCAAGAATGATATTGATAATGAAGTGTTTCAAGGTTGCGACTTAATATTGAAATATAAATTGGTTGATGTTGTTAACCAATATGATGAGATGTTTCAGGAACCGAAAGGATTGCCTCCCAAGAGAGGAATCCAACATGAAATACAATTGCAACAAGCTTGTCCTTTTCCTAACATTGGCATGTGTAGGATGTTAGTGATGGAAAGTACAGAAACCAAAAAGAAAATTCAAGAGTTTTTGGATAAGGGGATCACCTGTTTGTTGTTCGTAATGCTCCTCAAGTTCTTTGACAATGGAATCTACACAACATAAAAGAATCATTAAGAAATATGTTTTCATAGTTGATGACTATACAATTTTAAAAGTTAAAGTTATGAATGCTTACCTCTTTCTGACCCTTCACATTCATCCCTTTTTGATTTAAGAGAAGCACATGTACTGCAAATCCCCATCCTTGTCTTCTTAGGAATACAGACATTGTTGAATTCTTTCTTCCATACCTTCACAAAATATTGATATGTAATAAACTGACCATGTCCTTCAGAACCTTCTCCATATTCTTTGTACAAGTTGTAGATTTCTCATCTTGAAAAATTATTTGGAATATGTATTGTCTCTCTATTGGGCATACACTCTCCATGCTTTGAAAATAAATCTTTCATCCATGACATTGCAATATTTGATAATTGCCCAAACTGTCGTTTATGATGTACTTCTGAATAAAATGTGGGATCATTTTCCAAATTTTCTTGGATCATTGAGAGATGAAAATTACCCATCGAATGAAATATTTTGAAAGCCTTTCTACAGATAAATAAAGACCTAATATGATAATCATAACCTGACAATGTAGATTGCATGCACCCAACTAAATATTAATTTTGCATGCTTTTATTCATTGACAAATATCTCTTCCTTTTCTCAAATGCAAATTTGAAATCCATATGTTTCAAGCAATTTTTTTGACAAAATTCACTTGAAATGAGAGCGATGATAGGACTTATTCTCATAAGATATTCGGCTCTACCTCTTGTATAACTAGAACATCTTGGATTGATACGAAAAGGTCTCCTCCTACTCCTCGATACAATATTTCTTGGAAACATCTCCATCATTGGATCATCATTTGTATAAGCATTTTCATCATCATTCTGAGGAATGTTATCGTCACTATGATTAGTTGTTCTTTTGAAATACTAACTTGGAGGATATTCTTCATCTTCCCCTTCTTTAGTGCTACTGTCATAGTCCTTAGAATTAGGACTAAATGGAAAATTTGACTCGATGTTTATTGGATATTCTTTGTCATATGCATTGTCAGTGTTACTCTCATAGTCCATAGAATTAGGACTACGTCAAAAATGTGACTGTTTACTTACTTAAAATTCTACATCCTGTTCTTTGTCACTACTACTCTCATAGTCCTTAGGAATTAGGACTAAGTGCTTCATGTTGTCCTTCGTCACTACTTCTCTCATAGTCCTTAGGATTAGGACTAAGTGGAAACTGCGACTCTTTATTTATTTGAAAATCTTCATCACTACTACTCTCGTAGTCCATAGGATTAGGACTAAGTAGACACCATTACACTCTATTCATTTGAAATTCTTCATCATGTTCTTCATCACTGCTACTTTCATAGTCCATAGGATTAGGACTAAGTGGACATTATGACACTCTATTCATTTGAAATTCTTCATCATTCTCTTCATCACTGCTGCTCTCATAGTCCATAGGATTATGACTAAGTGGACACCATGACACTTCATTCTTTTGAAATTATTCATCATGTTCTTCATCACTGCTTCTTTCATAGTCCATAGGATTAGGACTAAGTGGACACTATGACACTCTATTCAGTTGAAATTCTTCATCATGCTCTTCATCACCGTTGCTCTCATAGTCCATAGGATTAGGACTAAGTGGACACCGTGACACTCCATTCTTTTGAAATTCTTCATCATGTTGTTCATCACTGCTGCTCTCATATTCCATAGGATTATGACTAAGTGAACACTGTGACACTCCATTCTTTTGAAATTCATCATCAAGCTCTTCATTGTTGTTGCTCTCATAGTACATAGGATTAGAACTAAGTGGACACCGTGACACTCCATTTTTTTGAAATTCATCATCATGCTCTTCATCACTGGTGCTCTCATAGTCCATAGGAATAGGACTAAGTGGACATCGTGACACTCCATTCTTTTGAAATTCTTCATCATGCTCTTCATCACTGTTGCTCTCATAATCCATAGGATTAAGTCTAAGTGGAAACCGTGACTCTTTATTTATTTGAAATTATTTATCCCATCTTTCATCAGTGCTTCTCTCGTAGTCCTTAGGATTAGGACTAAGTGGAATAATTGACTCTCTATTCATAGTGGAAGAATTTCTGTTATATTCATCAACATGAATAGAGTTGTTATGCAACGAAGATGTTGATGCTTCACAAAGTGAAACTTCACTATCAAAAGAATCCATGCTTCTCAAATAGAATAGGTTGAATGAGACAAACGCGGGCTCTCCTAATGAAAATATATAGCTCAAAGAATCAAAATTTACCTCCAAAAATTTTTGCCATAATTTTTCCCTCCAAACATTCTGTTTCATGTATTTCCCTCCATTATTTTCTTCTACAATTTATTGAGAAATTTTAACTAATTTTTTTTTATCAAACAAACCTTTAAAATTAAAATTGTAAACTAAATATTTTACGGAAATTAATTAATTACCTAAACTATATAATATTTACTAAACAATTGAATGTTTTTTATAACTTTTATTATACCTTCTAAAACAAATTAATCCCACATTCACCGTGTTGTAAAACAATTCTGTAATGTTTGCTTTATCATAGTTTCCTATAATGCCATAACAAAATTAACATGTTAAAATTTATAAAAACAAATTAATCCCACATTAACTGTACAATAAAACAATTCCGTAATTTCCCCTATATAATAAATTTCATTATCACTATTCCTCACATCACATCAAGGTTTTCTGAAGTTCGTTAAAAGACTTGGAACAAATTTGTGGATCAACTACATTGCTATCAACAACATATTCAATGGAGGATTATCGCATTTGAAAGGTTAGTTAATTTTTCTGTTGTGCGAATTTTAAAATTAAATAAGTTTAATGAAATTTGAATTTTTTTTTAGAAGTTAAAAATTTTTGTGGGACAGATTTACCCACTACGTTTGCAATGGGCATGGTGGGCCCGATAATGCTCCCGACGGACCAACCGGCCCGTAATTGAGGGGCAACAGGACTGGCTGCCCAAAACGCTGCCCCACCCTGGCAACCCAATAGCCAGCAGGGACGACGGGCCGTTTGGCCGCCAGGGTGGGGCGGGAGGGTTGGGTACTAGCCCCCCTCCCCCGCCCCACATGGACGTCCCAATGGCCCACCACTAGTGTGGGGCGAGGGGGCTTGCGGTGCCCTCACCCCACCACTGCAGCCCAACGGTCGGCCTGGGTGGCGGGTTGTTGAGCCTGCGGGGTGGGGCGGGGGGTTGGGCACCATCCCCCTCACCCCACCACAATAGCCCAACTTCCCACTACCCCAGTCGGCCACTGGGCCACTGGGCTGGGGTGGGGGGTTGGGCACTAGCCCCCCCACCGCACCTCGGTGGCCCAATGGCCGCCCGCCCCGACGGCTGTCGGGCCACCGGGGTGGGCAGGAGGGCTGGCGGCCAGCCGCCTGCCCCACCCCGGTGACCCAACAGTCCGTCGAGGTGGGGTGGGGTGGGCGGGAGGGCTACCGGCCAGCCGCCTGCCCCACCCCGGTGACCCAACAGTCTGCCGAGGTGGGGTGGAGGGCTAGTAGCTAGCCTCCACCCCACTCAGGTGGCCCAACGATTGACCGGGGTGGCCAGCCGATTCCAAGAATTGGCCCACCACCCTAGCGGGCCGTTGGGCCACCCTGGTGGGGCGGAGGGGCTAGCGCCGCCGAGGTTGGGTGGGGTCGGGGGGTAGACCGAGTGGGGCTGGGGTGGGTACGGGGGGCGATTATTGGGCCGCCATGGTGTGGTAGGGGGGTTGAACTCAACTTTCGGCCCAAGTGGCCAGCTGATTTCCGGGGTGGGGCGGCAGGGTGCTGTATTTTTAAATTTCTTATTTTTTTTTTAATTGTTATGTTTTACAAAATTAATTATCATTTATCATTTTTTTTGTTAATTTAATCTATTATATTTTTGTAATTTATTTATTTATATGTGTCTTTTTTTAGGAAAATGGCATCAAACAAGATTTCTGTGAATCTTCAAAAAAAACTATTGAGCAAACCAAACGTGAGCTGATAGCTACAAATCGTTCAAGTGCCTTAAACGATAAGATGATTTCATATTGTAAGAAATCAAATGAAGTGAAACTTCCAACAAATGTCTGGTATGTGAAAGAAAGATAAAGCCAATATGTGTATATATATATATAGCTAATGATACTAGAATTTATGAGGTGTTGGGAAAGGTCATAGACATGTGTTCAGTACCAGACAGTGAAGTTGTTTACATACTTACAAAACTGCGCAAGTCACATGAAAGGATTAAATACCACTTATCATATTCATTGTATGACATGAGAGAGGTATCTACAAAGTTGGATAAACAAATCATAAATGAGATGAAACATAATATCGTAAGTATTGTTATTTATATTTGTGTTTTGCATTCTTGTAACTGTCTCATTATATTTTTATAAATTTGTTTTTATTAAAACACAAGGTGTGGTTGTCTTCATTGTTATATCTTTATGGCTTGCTGGTTCGCACAACTGGGTTGCTCGTGGACTAGGCCTTCACCAACATGGGTCTACCAATGCGCCAGTGGCTACATTGGAAGTATCACTTCACGTGATCAAACCCATACACCGATAGTGTAGGAGTAGGAGTAGTGTTTGCTTTCAATTGTTTGCTCGCATGCTTGTTTTCTTACATGCTTGGCTTGCTTGTTTGTTTTCTTGCTTGTTTGTTTACTTGCTTCACTTTCATTTTTTCTTCTACTCTTGCTTTGCTTTGTTGATTGTTAGTTCATTCGCATTTTTTTTTTTGTAGGTTAGTTTTGCATGAAATCGTCTATGACTCTTGAAACAAGCTAGGTAAAGTACAAGAGGGCTTGTACAATTATCACCACTTGGTTATCTGTCATCTTTCCTCTATATGATGAGCTTGTTACTTTTAGTCCATGATACGTTGAAGTAAAATATGTACTTTTCGAAGTGGACCTTGGTGAAAATGCAAAGCTTTTGTGCTAACTAGTGTCACCTCCTCTAGCCAGTTGTTTTTGGTTTAACCCTTGTGAGCTCATTCAAGTAGAGTAAGGTGAGGGGTAAAACCTCAACAGTCACATCAGAGATACAATAAACTACTTCTCTGCAAGACCAACCTCTTATGCTCTGAATAAGTTGGGATCCCTCTTCCGCCTCTGAAATAAATAAGTGTTATGCACAATGAAAATGAAAAAAATGAAAAGTCAAAAAATTCAAAATGAAAAATGAATAAAGCGAAAGAAGAGAAAGGCTTCCTGCATAGGGAGGTGATGCAAGTAACTCCGCCAGGGTATTGTCCAAGCTCGCTGGCAGCGGAGCCATGCTTGTGTTCCTATGTGACTCCACCAGGGTACTAACTAGGCCTGCTAGCAGTGGAGCAACACCAGAGATGAAACTAAGACTCTCATGACTATACTGCTTGTGCACCTATATACCCCTCAACCCCAATTGAAACAACTATGTTACCTTGGCTTGGAATATGTGTCAATCGACCAAGAGTCTGACAAATGATACATCTTACATTCAAGCTAGTGTGAAGCCAAGATGAGCTCAGAGCTGAAAAATACTTCTGGAGGTGTTAGACTTGCTTTTCATGAACAAGGTCCATTCAGAGCACTGGAGTTCTACCAGTGTGTCACCAGGTGTTTTAGTGGCTACAACTACCCTCCAAAATTTTTCCTTAGCCTCATTTTCGAGCCTCCCTTCCAACCTTCACTACAACTTGCCTTGCTTTTTCATGTTCACAAGCTTCAGTGTCTTTCTTGCACAAAGGCAACCTGTCGGTCACAGGTTGATCCATTCCCCTCATAGGTTGTTCACTTGGACTTGGTCTAGCTATAGGCTAAGCAACTTCCCCATGAAAATTGTGCATTTCTAGAGGGAAACTAGCCTTCCCTCTAGAAATTGTGCAATCCTATCTAGTAACCCGCTGGACTCCAGTATTGTACAATCCTTCCTACCAACACTCCCAGTAGGATTTGTGCAAATTTCCCCAGCAAGGCTGCTCAGCGCAGAATTTGCGCAAATCTACGTAGTAGTCAAGTGCTCTACCCATAAATTGTGCAAATCTCCTGGGCAGTAAACCAAGCTCCCACCCAGAAATGTGTATTTTTCTCCTACAGTCGAGCAGTCTCTTACATTTGCAGCTGAGTTGACTGATTCCCTTCAGGACTGAGAAAAACATACTTGCATGCATGGGCTGCTTCTCCCAAGGCAGCATGCAAATGCATCCCTTGTTTTAGGGATCTATGTTTAGCAGTTCGAGGTTACATGCAAGGAGCAACTTTGAAACCTCCCAACAAGTGTTGCTTCCCCTAGATTCATGGCATGTGCGTCTGATCCGAATTGGATCCATAAAGAACTGTTAAAGGAACCATGACTGTATCAGGTCGGGACAAACATCAAAGAAATCAGAACCATGATCAAAAACACCCTGAACCAGTGGCAATGGTAGCTAGCGTGGAATGACGAGGACCTTGGTCAAAACGTGTTGACCGAGGCCCATGGAGACTGCGCGGGAGGTCGAATTAGCCCCTGGGAGGCCCGGATCGGGAAATGAAGTGGATTTTGATGTGCGATTAGCACTTAGCACTAATCGCACATCACTGGATGAAAAGGCTCGAAATGGGGAAGCCCCGAGCACTCGGTCGCGTGGGGAGCCGGAGAACCATAGGGCAAAAGGTAGAAGGGCTAAAAGCTAAAGGTGGGACCCACTTTGAAACCGGTGGTATTGATTGGGGGCTCCTTGAACGATAAGTGGTTTTGGATGGAAGCGAAGCGATCCCACTCAGCGATCGATGCGTGGCGAGCGGAGGAGAGAGAAAACCGCCATTCATCACGCGCTAATGGTCGAGCAAGTCAACTGCGCGAAATGAGCGGATGGCATTGGATCTGGGGGATCCAGATCGGATGGCTAAGATAACACCCTATGGGGAAGCGGAATCAACGAGGGATTAAGCCATAGTTTGTAAAGAATTTGAGGTCTGTTTGACCACCACAGTGGAAGAAGACTCATTCCACGACGTAACTGAAGAAATGAACTGATGACACAGTCTGGCATGTTATAGGAGGACATGTGGCCACTCCCTATGAGCTTGGTGGTGATGCCGAACAAGGAACTCCAAGCGCAGCTGCAAAAGGTGATTCGATGGAGGTAGAAGAGGAACTAAACAGTCTTGAGAATGAATGGCCTTAAACCCATAAACAGAGACAGAAAACACACACGAAGAGAGAGGGATAGAGAACCCCGAGAGACAGAGGAACCAGAACCGCAAGAGGAGGACGGTACACAGAGAAGAAGACAGTAAAGAAAAGAAGAAGTAGAAAGAGGACAAAAGGCCAAGCTGACCAAAGGTAGCGTCGAGCACCAGAGAGCTTGAGAGATTCAGGCCATCTCAGAGAGGATCTGTCCAAACTGAGAACCACATTGGGCTCTCTCCATTGTAGACCAGAAGGTCACAGAGCTGGTAGGCAACAAATACTGTGCACTCCAATGGCTTGGGGAATCCAAGAACCACCCTGCCAAGCAAATCTGTTTCAGGTGACTCATATTGAGCTCCTGCATTGTAATTCTCCACTTAAGACACAATAAAATAAGGCAACCACTGAAGAGCTGGACCGGAGATGTAGCCCTGGAGAGTAGGGTGAACTCCTTATTAATTTTTTGTGTTCTTGTATTTTCTTACTGTATTTCTCTGTTGTCTTTCCATTTAAGTGTTTGTGTATTTGCAATCTGATCGATCCCTTGCTTAAATAACATAGACACACACACCAACACATGAGTCTGTAATACCTTTATTCAATAAATCTTTAACTGATGTCACTCATAGGGTGATTATCAGATCAACGTCACAACCTCAATGTTATCAAAACTCATCAACCAGATGCTGTAGAACTCATTCCTCACATCAACCTTACAACTCTGACATCCCACATCACATCTAGGAGCAGTCGGCACATTCAACTCAGCTGTTTTGGGGTAAGCCTGCTTCCCATGCCTTGTGCTGCATTTCTGTCGCTTTTTGTGTTTTCGCTTGTGGGAGTACTTTTTGCTTGATTTCTTTGAACGCTTATTATCGTTTACATATATACTAGATTTTCCTAGCTCTATTTTAGTTTTCGTTGCTATCTCACTACTATCACATGCATGAAACTGTTTTGCATGGGCGTTCGCCCAATCAGTGAACTGCCTCACCCACATGCATGTTGATCTGTTTGTTGAATATTTCATTCATGTTTTTCATGCACTGTTAATCACTTTTGTTATCACTTAGTGTTTCCATGCATTTAATGTCTTTGTTGCTTTCAATTTCCCATCAGTGAGTTGGGCCAACCTTGGCCCGGACTCTACCTTCACCAAGGCTGCATTGCGCAATCTAGGGAGGGAAGGCTCACCTTCCTCTCCAGATTTGCGTATTCCTCCCCAGCACTGGCCTCGAGGACTTTTTTGTGCCTTTCTAGAGGATAGTGGTTGCTTCGCCCAAGACATTGCAAAAATCTGTCCATATGCCAGTAGTCCTTCCTAGCTAGAATTGCACATTAGTAATCCCAACAGTCAGCAGCCAGACTGGACTATGCATTGTGTAGTTCTAGCAGTTAGCCAGTCTCCCAGTAGCCTAGACTATGCCTTGAGCAGTGTTAGCATTCGGTCTCCCAACCTCTCGGTCGAGATTGTGCAACCTTCATGATCATTCACCCATGTATGTTGCAAGTCAGTTCTCATGTTCATTTTGGTTTCTGACTGACAAATTACTTTCTATGAGTGGTTCCATGTCTCCAGGTATCGCAGGTGTTCATCTGCCTCTCAGCAGTATAGGTACAATGGTTTCTAGGAGATCAGAGATGAAGATACCACCCAGAGCATGCTTTGGGATGCAGTAGATCAAGTGACTATGAGATTTACTATTCACAAAGACATCAAGTTGTTCATAGACAAGGACATCAAGCAACAACATCACAACAAGTAGCATCATGAATGGTAGCTGAAGGTAGCATACTGAATGTAGCAAATGCAAGAGGAAGGTTGTTGATAACACAAAGGCAGAACAAAGTTGCAAGATCAAGTAGATCCACTGATAATGAAAGAAACTTTGGAGACTCAGGCTATGAGGTGACAACACGACATGAAGGTCATGTGAAGATAGAGAATGGAACAAGGAAGGATTTGCATGTGATGAAGCAACAACTCAAGGAAGAACATGAATTTGCATATATAGACGAATGAGTTGCAGCAGGATCAGGAATAGTAGTGGGCCCAACGTGCACTCACGGATGAAACTGCGCTCGTACAAGTTAACGATCCATCCCAGTAGCTAACACAGAGCATACATGGTGAGCAGTGTGGTTGATCACATGCAAGGGATTCAGTAGCATGCATTTCATTATGTGCATGCATGCAATCCAACCCATTTAGCACACTCACCAAGGCGAAGACAAGAAGCAAGTCTAACTGAAGTTGAACATGTACTTTGGCAAGTTGATGCGCATGACCACCAACACACACTTGAAGATTAGCATGGACACTATGCATCAGTGTGTTGTCGGTTCAGCCGCACCCAAGAAGACCATGTGCATGTTAGGAGATGAGTTGGATGAAGCAGCCAAACCAATGCACCAGTTGCAATGGAGGCAAGAGTTTGCTTCAGCAAGATGTGTCCATGAGGTGCATCCACACCATCACAGATGACCAAGCTTGGCATCAACGCACCAACTTCACCATCACAAGCATGTCAAAGAGTTGGTCTCAGCACAACGGACCAAGTGTCAGTGATGAATTACAAGGCTTGCTCAAACCATGTTGTCTCACATGAGTACATGTGAATTGTAATTTTGAGTCATGTCAAGTGTAAGTCAAGTGTCAATAGTTGGATGTAATAGTCATAGAGTAGGTGAAGAGTCATGAGGGTAGTTGAACATTCACAAAGGGGAATGTTAGGGGTCACCCCACCCTTTGCTATAAATAGTCCCTCATAACTCATTGTATAGGCTTTTGGTCATCCAAGCTTCTACTAAGACTATTTTGAAGAAGGCTTGGATAGTATTGTAACGTGCCTTGGCTTCTCCACTGCACGGACCTAGTACATCTCTTTAGAGGAGCAGATGGATGTGGCTGTAACGTTCCACTGTTGGGGCTAATAGGTTTACATGGATGTATTGTATGATTGTGACTTACACTTATTTATATAATAAGAGCCGATGCATTTTCATGCATATGTTTTTATTGTAGTTGGACTGCTCCAGTTGCTTTAATGATATGTGTTGTTTAACTTACGTACTTGTGTATGAACTGATTCACATGAAATTATATGAATCTTCTTGTTAATGTGTTACATATGTTGTTAATGCTATCACCGTCCGTGTCGACTGCTCTGCCGAACATTAGACAGATCTTTCACCTGAACCTTTCTATGACAACCATCACACTCGTCTCGGACTGATCCGTGAGTGTTGTACATGTTATCTTACCTTGTATGAATTGACTTCCACATTCGAGTGGACTTCTGCACCAAAATTTGTGCATGTCCTTTGTGTTGTGTGTTCCTAGCGGATTTGGGACTGATCCCTTACAACCTAGAACTCACCTTCACCTCCTTCCCCCTTCAATGTGTTGGAACCTCTCATACACCTTCCTTGACTCACTCCATCAGTCACACCCTTGCTGCTAATAGAGTTATTCTACTTGCCTATGTGCGACACTGTGGTCAAGGCATTACCTTACGACCCACTGCTGGGACTCCTACACCAAACGGTCTAAGGTCTAATTGGGACTTCTTACCGGGGAGATCCCCTTGACATGTTGGAAGGTCCAGCACCATCAACAAGATGAAAATGTATGGATTTGGCTTTACAAACTGTCTTACAAATTAATTATGATTTGTTGGTTTATAGATGCAAATGTATGGATTTGGCTTGACAAACTGTCTTACAAATTAAATAAGCTTTCCAGAATGACTGTGCACCTCTTGTTTCTACTAGTGTGTATTCAGTAATATCTGTTTCACTCTGTTGATGTGAATGATAAGCAATTTCAACACATTCAACACTTGATAAGCACATCCACACTTCATACAATCATCAAACAAATCCATAATGATTTAGAAAGAATACTTACTAGGTAAACTGATGCTCATCCATGAAACCCTAATCATGAGTCATCCATCAAACTTGAGAATGCATACATAAATCATGTCTCCAAGAGGTTGCATAAGTTATTCATCCATAAATTAGTAAAGAGAGAAGTACGCAAGTAGTAGTAATCCTCCACAAGTAGTAATGGCAAAATGAGGTGAGTGCTTCCCTTATTTATACAAGGGAAACCAAGCACTTAACTTCCATAAGGTTACAACTTAATATCCACCAAAGGCCCCTAAAAACATAATTATCCATGATACAATCTGGATGGGGATATGCAAAAAAATTCTATTCTTCTCTTTAATGTGGGAATCTTCTACCATTCTTTCTTTCAAGAGGTTGCCTAAGAGCCTAGGTTGTAGAACTATGACTTGTCATAGAATGAGTTGTTGTTATGTATTCCATGTCGGAACTGTGCTCATGTTCACAAGGAATTATTGTCACTGAGACAACTCCATGAAAACTGAGAATTCTTGGTGTCCCTAGCGGAGAGATTTCTTGGTGTACCCATGTTGGAGCATTGGAGGGAAGTGGGATGATCCTAGGAATTGTATGGAAGAGAAGGGTATCCCATTCTTTGGGTTGTGCAGATTGAGGGGAAAGAGAGTTGGTGGGTTAGAATTGCTGTAGGAGTTAACATACTGTGTTTTTTTTAGAAATTGGGCCATGTGAGAGGACTATAGCCAGCCATAGGACAAATTTGTCCTTGTGGACTCACCATCCCATTTGATGGGTGGCCCTATTAGAAAGAGAGTATGGGCAACATAGAGCCTATGGTTGGCTGAAACATCCTTCGTCTTTCATCTACATTGTTTGAGGCTTGAGCAAGGGAGATTTCAACACATAAAATTGAGAAAAGGTGATTTCAGCAGGGGGGATTTGAGCAAGGGTGGTTCAACAAGAGAGGATTCAGATTATAAGGCTGCCACAACCATCCTTATTGTTTTTCGGTGTTTTGGGTAGTGATAACTGTAGTTTTTGACTAGTTTGTTGTGTTTTTGGGCAGCTACAGCCATCCTTGAGTTTCGATTTTTCAATATAATTTTCCCTGTTTCCTAATTTTTGAGGGGTCAAGTTTCCAGCTTGTTTCCATTTCAAATACATGTTTATGATGAATTTAAATGATGTTTATGTTATTTTGTGATGGTTTTTATGTTTATAAAATAAATATATGCATCTATAACATTGAATGTTTAATTTATATTTGCATATCCCTTCTTGTCACATGCATTCTTATATTCATGGCAGGGCAGTGGATAATTTGGTATTAGAGTATAGAAAAATGAAAAAAATGAAAAATTCAGAAGTACCCCCTATCCTCAATGGTTGACAAAGGGTATTGGGTATGTTATAGATGCAATTTTAAGAAGTAACAGTGAAGCATACATTTCACTTGATTGTTAGCCCCTTGCTCAACAACAGGTTTGAAAGATATAAAATTCTTTTCATTCAAGAATGGGATGTCCCCTACTTCACACATACGTGGGGATCCTTGATACCATCAAAATATCCCCATGGCATAGATTTGTCTATTTCTGGAATTTTCGGAGTTCTGGGAAGCTTTATGTTAATAGGTTTCCAAATTCCTCCATAAGAAAATCTAACTTGATGACACATTTGAATTGGAAGAATTCTATTGCTTTGAAAGGCCATTTCACTAGACTTCTCCCTAAGTTGATGGTATCAGTGGGAATATATATTTTTCAATCTATGTATCTCTTATTTGTTCTTTACTGCTAGTCATTGCCACTAGTGGTAGCTCTTGATAGTGCTTTGGGTTGACATAATCACTTCTTAGTATGCCAAGCATGTAAAATTAAAGCAGGCAATTCAGTCCATATAAGCTGGGTGTATGTGTGATCAACATAGGGAAGGGAACTATTTGTGAATGTTTAAATATGGGTTTCCAGGCTAGAACTCAAGACTACTTGCAATGAGATAATCCACAAGATGAAATCTTTGGAGAAAATGAGTCTGGATTCTGGAAAGATTATTATAGACCTGTAGTGTGAAGGAGAAAAGCTATAGGAGAATAAGAGGATGTGGTAGTTTATTACATATTCTTTTGTTTTGCTATGTTTTGAATGCTTCAGGAACATGGTTGGAAGGGTAGAGAATCAATATGTTTTGGGCATTTCTTCGTTATTGATGTAGATTTTAATAAAATTATTTGAACATATCAATTGAAATACATCTCAACCTCTAGTTATTTGTCTACATTAATAACTAGACAACCTATAATTACATCTACCAAACCCTACAAAGTGGTAGAGCTCACTGGAGAGAGATGAGTGAAATTCGCTGCACACAGAGGGAAGCTCAATGAAGTTCGGTTTGACAAGAGAACCTACATTTTTCACTTGTCCAGAATTTGTGGATGAAAGCACATATAGTGTCATGGAAAATTTGTTGAAACATGATGAAAACCTTTGTGACTCGTTGTATCTCCCCGAGGAAGTGAAATCACTGAGGTGTTGTGTATTCTTTTTTATCAATAAAAATGAGGGAGTTGAAGTGATGAGAGATATCGATATAATCATCAATCACTTTGGAACCAATGAAAAGATGACCAAGGTATGGGTTAAAAATCAAGAAAGAGATGACAAACATGAACCCCCAGTATATGAACCAATCGACATCGTCATTGATCACCATCACCCTCTCTTTCCCTGATTTCACCCAACCTTGGTTAGTTCTTCATTGCCCTTGCCTTTATTGATCAACTAGAATATCAATTCCACATAGCACCTCAGTGGTTTCACTTCCTCACGGGGATATAAGGAGTCACAAAGATTTTCCTTGTGTCTCAACAATTTTTTCATGACATTAGGTGTGCTTTCATCCACATTAATTATGTTGACAACATAATTAATGTGGACGAGAGCACATCTATTGTCATGAATTTTTTTTTTGAAATCTGTTGAAATGAGAAGTGATCTATTTTATAATATTTTTCACTTTTACTACAAATGGTTATCAAGAATATGTTCTTTTAAAATTTCTAATTGATTACAATCCTATTTTGTAGGATTCCTTTTACTTCTGCCCTTTGATAGTTACTATGTTATCTAATAAGTTTATTACAATCTTTCAGAGCTACCAAAAGTGTAAAAGCTTGTTCTTACAGGGAAGGCAATGGAAGGAAAAATATTGACTGCTATGGAGATCATTCCAAAGAGTGAGTTACACCAAAACATTGAAGTACAAAAAAGATGTTAAACATCATTATTTAAATTTATTTGGTTCCTCTCATCCTCATTCTTTTGTCATTCTAGTTCTATATATTGTAACAAGCGAAGAGAAGGGTTTGATTTTCTTGTGTAAAATCTTCGTCCTCATTCTTTTGTCATTCTAGTTCTATATATTGTAGCAAGCAAAGAGAATGGTTTTATTTTCTTGTGTGAGATCTTCATGTTTTCATCTTTCCCTTCTTTTGTGCTTATTCCTCATAGAGAGATTGAGATCAAGTACTAGCATGGAGTATCTGTGATGGTGGATTGGTTGTGATGTATTATTACTAGTATTGTTCCATTGAACAGAGTTGATTTGTACCATGGCGTGTGTTGTCCAAACTTGTTAGGACTTTGTTCTACCAACTACTTTTGATAATAAAGACAGATTTTCATTTGCGACCAATATTTTCTTAGGCTTTCATCTGTGCTTATTCTTTGTTCTTACTAAGGTTTTAGTGATGTGCTTTTGATTGTCTTCCACCCTATTCACTTTTTATCTTTTCATTTTCTTTTGACTCCATAAAAGGCACTGGTTTACTGAATCTTATGTTCTTGATCTCTCATTTAAAATGAATTTTTGCATCAAACATTGAACACCGTACATCTTCAGCATATCTAAGTAGGCATCTAGGTCATTTTAGTACTGTTTTAGATAAAATTCAGCAAGATTAGCTTGTTGTAATTTCACCTTTATTATTTTTTTCTCAGTTTTTGTGCATTTAAGCATAAGAAAACATTCAAAAATACCAAAAACAACAACATTATATTTATTATGACATCCATAAATGATCACTGTAATTTATGTTTTTGCATTTAAATCAGTAGGTTTTCCATCATATAGTTGCATTGGGTTACATGCTTGGCCTTAAATTAATATTTGCGTATGTTCGCATTCCATTTTAGGCCTCAGGAGAAATTACTACTTGCTGTAAATTATGTTTTGCTGGTTTGTTGGTGCATTTTTCATAATCATAATTGCATTTGGTTTTGTTAGTTCAGTCAGAAACAAATATTGCATCATTTTTTGTGCATTCTTATGATTCTCATATCATTTATCAAATACTGGTTTTTATCAATTCTTGGTTATTAATGTATATTTAAATAAGATTATTTGAACATATCAATTGAAATACATCTCAAACTCTAGTTATTTGTCTTGCAGGCGATTCCTCCTGGAATCAGATGTGCTCTCGGGCATGACACGTGGGTGTTTGTATTATGTAAGAAGCTTAAGGATCACTGGTACTGGGTAGGTTATAACAATAGGACAGGATCGTTGTAGTTCAACAATGTAGTTCTAGAATCTATTATTCCACTTTGAATGCAATCAAATTTTTAAATGTGTTGTGATTCAAGTAGCTTATTTACTTTCATATATAGGTAGCTGAAGGGGAATTTCCAATTATTGCAGCTTGTGGGTGAGTGTTTTAGCCTCAAATATTTTTGTGCCTCTATGTATTTTATTTGTCTATGATATGAGGCTTCCCTTCTTGTGTAGAGAGGAGAACATAGCATACAAGGAACTTGATCCTGGTTCCTGATGTTGATTTTGAAAGCGCTATGTGAGATTCGGGTTGAGGTATAAACATATTTTCATTTCTATTTTGGTGGTATTGTCTAGATATGAAATTAACCATGGTCAACCATGGTCCAGCATGGCATTATGATAAGGATTGTCTCAATATGAAAATCAACCATGGTCAATCCTGTTTATTTTAGTGTTTATAATATTTATGTTAGGGTTTATATACATTGGGTTTATAATATTAGTCCCTTGGGTTTAATCTTATTCCATTGGGATTTTAGCATTAATCCCTTGGGTTTGTTATTCCCTTGGGTTTATAATATCAATACATTGGGTTTATAAATATTAATCATGGTTAACCATGGTCAATCATAGCCAACCATGTTTAACCATGGTCCAATGTTATGTTCTGACAAAGATTGTCTCGATATGAAAATCGATCATGGTCAACCATGATTAACCATGGTCCAACGTTTCATTGTGACAAGGATTGTCTCTATATGGAAATCAACCCTTGGGGTTTTAGTATTAATCCCTTGGGCTTATTGTTCCTTTGGGTTTATAATATCAATTGCTTGGGTTTATTATTCCCCAATCAACCATTGTTTATTATGATGTTAATCGTGGTCAACCATGGCCCAACATCAAATTATGATAAGGATTGTCTCAATATGAAAATCAACAATGGTCAATCATGTTTATTTTAGTGTTTATAATATTTATCTTAGCGTTTATATACGTTGGATTTATACTATCAGTCCCTTGTGTTTAATATTATTCCCTTGGGTTCATAATCAATTGGGGTTTTAGTACTAATCCCTTGGGTTTATAATATCAATCCATTATGTTTATAATACTTATCATTGTCAACCATGGTCAATCATAACCAACCATGTTCAACCATGCTCAAACAATTCTGGATATGGAAATCAACCATGGTCAACCATGGACTAATGTTGCATTCTCACAAATATTGTCTCAATATCAAAATCAATCATCGTCAACCATGGTTAACTATGGTCCAATGTTGGATTGTGACAAGGATTGTCTCTATATGGAAATCAACCATGGTCAACCATGTTTATTTTGGGGTTTATAATATAGATGTTAGGGTTTATATACCTTGGTGTTGTTGGGAAAAATATCTATTTAGAACGCCCCTATCCCACTCTAAGGTGTGACAGTGCCTTAGCAACAAACAAGGAAAACTATTTTCGTATTCTTCTTTATGAAATGTAAACAAAGAGGAAGGATGAACTAACCTGTGTCTTGCACTAGTTTGTTGATCCAATCGCTCTCCTCTTTGTTCGCTTCCCGCTGCCTGCTCCCTTACTTGCCCAGCTTCACCAAGTTCCTGCAAGATCACAGAAGAGGAAAACTACACAAAGACATAGATTTACATTCATAAAAAGCTTAGGATCAGATTTAAGCTAAACATGCAAATATAACAAAGCATCATTGATACACAGCATGTAGGAGAAACTCAAATAGTTTTATTGATATAATAAGAAAGTCCAAGAGGAGATACAACCAAGTGAGCCCCGATCTAGCATCTACCTCCCAGCAAAGGAATCCCTTCCTCACCTCCAACAAAGCATAAATCACCCAATGCACTAATCTCAATCTCAAAACCGACAGCAATTCTCTGCAAAGTACAAAATTCCAGCCTCTGGATCTCTGGGATGATGGATCCATATATAGATGTAAGCAGAGAGGATGAGTCAGCTTATGTTTTGACTTGTGGCTTCTCTCTGTCAGTTCTTCCTTCCACTTGGAGGCTGAGAGCCTCTTACTCATCCTTGGTCGAACTCAGTGAGACAAGTGTCATTGAGGAAGATTCTGGAAGCTTCCATTGTCTGTCCACCTCGTGGAATGACACTGCCATTTGGCATTTCCCGCTCAGCGCACCCTGGTAGTGCATTTAGGTGCGTTGCAACGCACCTAGCTAGTGTACTGGGGTGCTTTGCAACGCAGGCAACTAGTGGAGCACTTGAATTGATCCTGATTTGACTGATTCTGAGTAGTTTTTGGTGGAGAACTTCTGGGAGAAGCTGTCATTGGTTGACCTTGTTCCTTTAGGGGCAGGAACAACACTTTTAGGGACTTTGGATCCCTTAGATTATGGACATTTCATGCTTAAAGCTGTAAGGCACAAAAATGTCTATAACAGTTGCCCCCTAAAGTATGAGGCCGTTTATCGGGTGAAATGCTTTATTAGGAGGATCCAAAGTTCTTTCAATGCTGGGAGGAGACCTGTAATAAGATACAATACAATACATCATTTTCATACTATTTTCATGATCTAGCTGAGGCGGGCATTCCCATGCTCAGCTTTATAAATTCATTTTTATGTGCATAGGACAGACAATCGTCTGATTGTAGACTGATGATTCTGCTGAAGTCATCATCCTTTTGGTAGGATGATTATCTGTGCTGCAATGCTGTACATGTCAATGTTTTTATTTTTCCTGAATATATATCGCAACCCGGATGGATGAAACTAGATCCGGGGTCTTCAATCTCGTCCGATCTTCACTCTAAGTACAAGTTGATCCATGTGAGAGATGTTTTGAAGTCGAACATGGAAAGACATCGCTTGATTACCAGTCAGTGATGTAAACTGTTATCAAGCGCGAGAGGAATCACCGATAATGATAATGACCCTCAAGGTACTGCAGTACAATTCACGTGGTGTGAATAAAGGACTTGGCGTCGAACACCACGTAAAATCTTTGGATCGGAGGTCATTGATGTATACCTGTCGCCGGAAGTGAGAAACTTGCCATTGAGGTATGCAAGCTTCAAAGTACTGAAGGGGTGTCCCTAGATCAACTTCTTGGATAATGAGCTGATATCGACAAGAAGCGATCCGTCAAAGGAGGGACTTAATGAATCCCACATCAATGACACGGAACGGAGCAAATGATTTTGATGGAGGTGAAAACGATCTGATGATATATGGTTCAGGGTGGCGGTCATGAAAGAATGAAGTATAATGTATGGTAGTGGAAGGGACACGGGTGACTTCTCTGGATGACTTCTCTTGAACATATCGGTGACACTTATATGATGGATTGGTAGCATTTACCCCAAAGGTGGATGGTATGGCGAGACCATGGTGATGTGACCGGTGAATGAAACAACCCAACCTGACTCAGGCACGGAGTGGAAGTGTCATGTTCAAGAGCGACTTGCTACCAATAAAGGTTCTTTGAGTTTCTTCCCAATTTTTCCCCAGTCATTGCTGACCAGTACCTCTTTATTTTTGTCAAGCTTGAGGAGGATAACATATGCTTGTTCTATAATTTGCCCTTCGGGCAAACCCATCGCTATGTTTTAACGAGCCTAGCGATAGTGAAACTCGTTCTCGCCTAAAGACAAGTTTGTTGCTATTAATCTTTTTAACGAGTCTAACGACAAAGATAACTCGGTCCTTTTCATTTTTAGAGAGTCTGAAAAGGTACGTAAAGGTAACTCCAAAGTTCCTTTTTCTTCATCAAATCCCTTAAGTCCGAAAAAGTATAAAACAATACAGAAGGGATGAATTTTCGATAGTTTTAACGAGCCGAACAAAACAAGCGCTCGATCTTTTTGTGCAATAATCCCTCAGGTCCAAAAAGATTAAAATCTAGAGGAGGGATAGCACTTCCGGTCGCTTTAACGAGCTGGAAGGCCAAAACTCGGCAATCTTTTCATATTTTACGAGTCAGATGAAAAGAGCTTAAAGAAGACTCGTCTTTTGAGGAACGAGTGATAAAATGGGTAGCAGCTGATTCCAGGTAAGGGTTGGAATTTTCCAAGCATGGCAGTGTCACAAGGATGGCTAGAAATCACTCTTCACAGCTGTTCCTCAAAATGGGTAAACAATCAAATGGAGGTGAATGATCGGCCAATGGAAAAGTGGAGGTGACGGTGCAAACACGACCAAGGCTTTAATGGTTGATAATGTTACATTCACGGTGGTTATTTACCGGAGGATAGTTCATTTTTTAACGAGCTTAAACGCAGATTGAAACACTTGCTTGATCTTATGTTTATTTTTTAACGAGCATGAACTATGTGCTAAAACTGCTCGATCGTATGTTTATTTTTTAACGAGCATGAACTATGTGCTAAAACTGCTCGATTAGTCCAGTCATATGATAAGAATGTCTCATATAAAACGGAAACTTTTAGATTTTTGCCCCACATCCTTTCTTTATGCAAGTTAGGTGACGACTAATCCTACGAGTTTAAAGGGTTAGCCTACGGGTTTAAAGGGAGGACCTAAAAATTTAAAAAATAAATAGTCGCCCTTTGCTTGCACTCCAAAAGGTTTGCATGCCCCCAGGTATAAAATATGATTTCAAGGTTACCTCTCAATTTGCAGACAAAACATTTGTTTTATCGGGAAAGGCCTACCTCTTACAGGTTACCAAAGATTGCTCTATTCGCGGTGCAAATAAAACACTTCCTCGGCGATGTCTACCGAGATAGACAAAGGTGAGTGACAACGAGTGCCAAACACATAACTTTGACAAAAGAATCTTATTCTAGAACAACCCCTCTTCCAATCACGGACGGGGTACGGACTAGTCATATTCTCCCGCGGAAACCTACCCTATACCCGAAGTTTTCTTGCCGAAGCAGACCAGGACGCATGCCCCCTGGGTTTCAGTCATATCCTCCCGGATCACTCGCGCTCATCGGGAGGACGGACTGGGACTTGAGACATTTCTTGCGTGAAGAGACCATTTAGGGATGGTATATGACTATTTATGATGCGTGATCCGGGAAATGAAAGCTGGTCTACGAGCTTGACCACTCTTCCTTCGTGCGGAAAACACATTACTCTAAAGAGTGAGGAGACGATGGCTCCCATGCAATAAATATAGTCTCGTCCAAGGAGTAGGTTATAATCCAAGGGTCCTTGAACGACCATCACGTTCATTTGAACGGTCTTCCCTTTCAATGTTATGGGCACATTGGGGAGGATCCCTAAAGGTCAACTGGTTCCTTTATCGAAGCCTGTCATATTTCTCATCTCAGGCAAAAGCGATGGCGAACCAAGCGCTTTCCAAGCAATAGAGGAAAGGATACTCACAGACGCCCCCTCATCTATGATGGTGCCAGCCATGACCATTCTGTATATTTGAACGATAATTCGGAATGGTATGCTTGTTGGCAAACGGGGTCTGCCTAGTTGGTTCCAGTCGAAGGATACAACTAGGTTGCTTGGAGGTGGGACCGAGTAGACGGCCGCGTATGGCTCCGATGAACTTCCTTCCTGCGATAAAGGAATGGGTGGATTGCCCCTCTGGAGATCTAGGTAGAGGGTGTGCCAAACCAATCGCAAAACCGTAGAATACGTTTTAGGGTACGGGCGGTCAATCTTCCCGAATGCTGTGTTCAGTGCATTGCGATCAGTAGGGCGGCCGACACGGCTTCCTATGGATAAAGGTTTTATGCCTATAGGGATCTCCCAATATATACTCGAGGGTACGTGGGAGCACAATCCGTACTGGCACTTATCGTCTCACAGTGGAGGAATCACGCAACCAACAGTGAGGACAACAGTTACCAGGCTTTACGAAACCGGAACACGTCTCTAGCCTAGACCTCTATGTTGTGTGTTAAGTTCCAATGCGTTGTTAAGTTCATTCAATTTATTTTAGGTTGATCTTTCTTAGAAGTTTGCCTTTTTGGATCACCACGAGATGTAGATGTAATTCCTAAATGCAGTCTAAAGATGATAAGCTAGCTTTTATCTCTTTTCAACAATGAAAATCCTAGCTACAAGGGGAAAAGAAAGACACAATCTTTTCTCAAAGAGCATAGAGCACACTGTAAATGCACTTTTCCTAAATCAAGCCATACAAACTGTCAAAATGCAAATGCACTTGTGCATGTATTTGTTTTTCACTTTCTTAATATTGATGCCGAAAAAGAAAGTTGTTGTACAAATTTGAATTCGATTTCAAGTGAAAAACACAAACAAGTTTCTTTTCGAAATCAACAAAGTAGAGACGATTACGACACTTTATGATTTTGAAGTAAACACTTGTTTCGACACTAGAAATTCACAAATTCAAACCAAAGGCAAAAGTAAAAGCGCAATCAACTATCAACAACAAATAAATTTTCTCCTAAGATCAAAACGACACTTACGACAGGTCTAGATCTAAGGGCGACAGTATGACTAGTTTACTTTTGCAATGGGAAACTGTAAATGACGTAACAAATACACAAAAACAAGTACAGTTTCTTTTATACAACTGAGGTGGAATTAAGGCAAAGAAAAGGGGTTTTCAGATAGGTACACACATTGATAACGGGCTGCAAAAATCAGAGATAAAACTGAACAAAATGAAGCAAAGAACCTCAGCTGCACAGTGAAAAGGCTGATCAGCGCACCTGTTGCACAGAGAAACTGAATTGCAGCGCAGGTAGCCCTCTCGGGACCTGCGTTGAATGCAGAGTCTCTTCATAGAGCCTGCGCTAAAGCAGAAACGAGAATTTTCTCTGGGTTCTGGGTCACGGTTTGCAGTTTAATCTATGGTCTTTGGCCGGATAAAAGCTATCAGTAAGGTACAATCAGAGGGATGATTTAAAGGAGGACTAAGAGCTATCACAAAGGGCAATTAGAGCATTTGTGGATCAGCTGTTCAAATCATAAACAAATCCTAGTGAGTGGATTGAAGTAGCAGCTACTTTGCACTTGATAATGGCAAGTGCAGTTCGATTGCTACTTTTGTGTTTATGAAACAAACAACAAGAGAAACACAAACAAACTAACTAGACACGATCCCCAGCGGAGTCGCCATTTTGTTGTTGGGAAAAGTATCTATTCAAAACGCCCCTATCCCACTCTAAGGTGTGACAGTGTCTTAGAAACAAACAAGGAAAACTATTTTTGTATTCTTCTTTATGAAATGTAAACGAAGAGGAAGGATGAACTAACCTGTGTCTTGCGCTAGTTTGTTGATCCAATCGCTCTCCTCTTTGTTCGCTTCCCGCTGCCTGCTCCCTTACTTGCCCAGCTTCACCAAGTTCCTGCAAGATCACAGAAGAGGAAAACTACACAAAGACATAGATTTACATTCATAAAAAGCTTAGGATCAGATTTAAGCTAAACATGCAAATATAACAAAGCATCATTGATACACAGCATGTAGGAGAAACTCAAATCGTTTTATTGATATAATAAGAAAGTCCAAGAGGAGATACAACCAAGTGAGTCCCGATCCAACATCTACCTCCCAGCAAAGGAATCCCTTCCTCACCTCCAACAAAGCATAAATCACCCAATGCACTAATCTCAATCTCAAAACCAACAACAATTCTCTGCAAAGTACAAAATTCCAGCCTCTGGATCTCTGGGATGAGGGATCCATATATAGATGTAAGCAGAGAGGATGAGTCAGCTTATGTTTTGACTTGTGGCTTCTCTCTGTCAGTTCTTGCTTCCACTTGGAGGCTGAGAGCCTCTTACTCATCCTTGGTCGAACTCAATGAGACAAGTGTCATTGAGGAAGATTCTGGAAGCTTCCATTGTCTTTCCACCTCGCGGAATGACACTGCCATTTGGCATTTCCCGCTCAGCACACCCTGGTAGTGCATTTAGGTGCGTTGCAACACACCTAGCTAGTGTACTGGGGTGCTTTGCAACACAGGCAGCTAGTGGAGCACTTGAATTGATCCTGATTTGACTGATGCTGAGTAGTTTTTGGTGGAGAACTTCTGGGAGAAGCTGTCATTGATTGACCTTGTTCCTTTAGGGGCAAGAACAACACTTTTAGGGACTTTGGATCCCTTGGATTATGGACATTTCATGCTTAAAGCTGTAAGGCACAAAAATGTCTATAACACTTGGGTTTATAATTGTTATCCCTTAGGTTTATTATTCCCTTGGGTTTCTTGATACAAGGGTTCATATTCCTAGGGTTTAATATTATTCAATAATGGTTAACCATATTCAACCATGGTCCATGGTCCAATGTCGCATTGTGACAAGGATTGTCTCAATATGAAAATAAACCATGCTCAACCATGTTTATTTTAGTATTTTTAATATTTATCTTACGGTTTTTATACCTTGGGTTTATAATATTAGTCCCTTCGGCTTAATATTATTCCCTTGGGTTCATAATCACTTGGGGTTTTAGTATTAATCCCTTGGGTTTATTATTCCTTTGGGTTTATAATATCAATCCCTTGGGTTTATTATTCCCTTAGGTTTATAATATCAATCATGGTCGATCATTGTCCACAATGGTCAATCATGGGGTTTTAGTATTAATCCCTTGGGTTCATAATATCAATCCCTTGAGTTTATTATTAACTTGGCTTTATAGTATCAATCATGGTCAACCATAACCAACCATGGTGGGATGTCGCATTGTGACAAAAATTGTCTCAATATAAAAATCATGGACAATCATGATCAACTATGGTCAGGGATGGTTGATCATGGTCAACCATGTTTTATAGAATCAAACATGCTAAACCATGGTCAATTGTAGACAACCATGGCCAATCTTGGGTTTTTAGTGTTAATCCCAATGGTTTTTTATTCCTTTGGGTCAAACATGGTGAATCATACTGAAACATGGTCAACCATGATCGAACGTCACATTGTGACAAAGAATTAGTTATTATTAATAATTATTAACATTATCAATTATTATTATGTAAAAATGAATTGATTATTATTTTATTTAATTAATTAATTAATATGCATATTATTGTTATTTACCAATATTTAATCAAAAAAATATTTTATTAAAAAATATTATTATTGTTTAACTATAATTGACTATTTAACTATTATTTATTCATTTTTATTCGTAAATTATTATTATTATTATTATTATTATTATTATTATAAAATAAAATAAAAATATTTATATTTTTTCTCAAAACAATAGTAAAAATTATTTGATTTTTAATAAAATAAGCAATTATTTATTTACATTCTATAAAAAATGAGTAATAAATTATTATTATTATTGTTGTTATTTTTATTAATATTTATGAATGGTTTCTCTCGTAGATAGAAATGAAGTCTTATAAGTATATCAACCACATTTGCTAAAATAATTATTGTTATTATTAAATAATTATTGTTACTAAGATTATTATTGTTAATTAGTATTACTAATATTATTATGAGTTAATATTATTATCATAATAATATAATCATAATTATAATAATAATATTTTATTTTAATAATAACAATATAATATAATTATTATTATTATTATTAATTAATATTATTACTATAATATTAATATAATAATCATAAATATATAAGTATATAAGAATATCGTTGTTATTATTTATATAGTTATTAATAATAATAAATACTTAGTTTAAAAAAAATACATATAATAATTATTAATGTGGTTGATATAGGCCTATGAAGGTATATCAATTACATTGAAAAATATGATTTTATATATGTTTTATATACAGATATCCATGTATATAAATCACAGTAGTAAATATAATTATGCTAATTTACAATTTATTTAAATATTTAAATAAATAGAGTAATAAAAAAATTATTTATTATATTAAAATAGTAAAATAGATTTATAATTTAACCTAATATAATAAATTGAGAAAATGTTATTAGTATCCATTTTACTCATAACAGATATAAATAAAATATTATATATTAATTAGATAAAATTAGATATCATATTCCTTTTATGGAAAAAAATTTGAAGATGTGATTAAATTGTGAGGATTATAATTTTTCATGAAGCGGTTGGGCTTTATCAAGTTTATCCGATATTTATTATAATATTTTGTTATTAATATTATAATATTTTTTAATTTAACATAAATATCTCCCTCCATTTTGAATTATATATCTAAAAGGGAGGTCTAATATTTTAAAAAAATATGTAATTAAGAGTATAATTATATTTATTTTGTATGGAACTTACGTATCAATGAGAGTTACGTTAAATTATAGGTGAATGATATACTTATCGTTTAAGTATTTTTTTTAATGTTAATGTTAATATTAATTTTATATTTTTATTATAAATTAATATTTTAAAATATTGTTTATATTTTTATTAATATTATAGTAATAATAAAGTAAGTATATGTATGGTTTAGAGAATGATATTTCTAGCTTTAGGAATGAAGGCAATATCTTTTTAATGGGTGACTTTAATGCTCGAACTTCAAGTAACCAAGCTATTCTTCTAAGCAATCATTCCAATCTTAATCCTCTTTGGTTAGACGAAGACCTTCCTGTGGCTAGCCAGTACAAAAGGAGCTATGAAGACCTCGGGGAGAATTTGTTTGGGTCGGAGTTAGTCAAGCTCTGTAGTGCTCAGGATCTCATAATTTGTAATGGTCTAAAGGAGTGGCCCAATTCTAGCCAGATGACCTGCATCCATGGGCTTGGTAGCAGCGTGATAGACTATGTTATCTCTAAGCTCCCTCTATACAACGAAATAACAAATTCTGACATCTTAAACGGCCATGAGCCTGACTCCGATCATAGGACTTTACTTATAACTCTCAATTTTGTCATGAATAGAGATCCCATAGAAGATAATCCTTATAGCCAAAAGAAGTTAATTTTTGATAGAAATAAAAAAGATCTCTTTCTAAAGGAATCAAAAACTAATTTTCTTCCTTTATCTACTATAGACAACATAGAAGATCTCTATCATAATTTTACTACAACCCTCTCATATTCTATTAACAAGTTCTCAATTGAAGTTTCAAGTAATAAAAGAAATAGCAAAACTAACCCATGGTATGACAAAGATTGTAAAAGTGTGAGGAGAGAAATTAAGGAAGTTGTTGATGAATCTCTTAAAATTGGCAAGATAAAAATATACAAAGCCCTAACTAAAAGGAAAAAAAGGCAGTATATTCGTAAAAGACAAGATAATCTCTTACACCTCTCTAAGGTAGCTCCTAAGAAATTCTGGAGGCAGATTCTAACTAGGAAAACTAAAGATAGTAATAAAATTTCTTTACATGACTGGAATTCCTATCTTAAAAAGCTTTATGACTCTCCAAATGTCATGGATAACTTTGAAACCCTGCTAACAACGAAAGAATTTTTCTCATTAGAAGACATTGATTTTGGGGTTAATCGCTTGGCTAATGGGAAAGCTAAGGACATTGAAGGTTATGAGGTAGAAATATTAAAAATTGGAGGTCCTGTCCCCATCCCCCACATTCACAAGCTTTTCAATCAAGCGATCAAGCAAGGGTTCCCTAAACCATGGACTCAAAGCCTCATTATCCCTATTTTTAAAAGTGGGGATACAAATAACCCTCTAATTATCAGACAATTATGATAGGTCCTCTCCTAGCCAAGTTATATGGTATTATTTTGGAAAGGAAGTTGAGCATATGGCTTGAAAGTGAAGGTAAGTAGGCTAAAGGCCAAGCGGGTTTTAGAAGGCAGGACTCAACAACAGACCACCTCGTTACACTTAGGATCATTGTGGAGGAATGCTGCAATGATAAATCCAATCTGTTTTGTTGCTTTGTGGACTTTAGAAAGGCTTTCGATATGGTTCCTAGAAACAACCTTTGGAACAGATTAGAAGAGCTAAAGGTTCCTTTTGAGTTGAGAGTTGTCGCTATAAGGTTATATGAGAATGTAATTGCCAAGTTAAAGAGCAATGAGGGGTGGTCGAAAGATGTTAAGTGTAATATCGGAGTTAAACAAGGTTTCCCCCTCTCCCCTATCCTATTTGGCATTTACTTCGATAAGCTAGAAGGTTGTTTAGAGGAAGTAGGATGTGTTAGCACGATCTTAGCTGGGATAGTCATCATCCTTCTTCTCTACGTTGACGATATTGTTCTTCTCGCAAGGTGCCCATCTGATCTTGATAAGCAACTTATACTTCTTAAGGATTTCTGCTCTACCATGGGTATGACTGTTAACACTGACAAAACAAAAGTTATGATTATCAAATCCAAGAAGGACACTTACGCTAATTTTATGTATGACAATAGTAACTTGGAGGAAGTGTCTTCCTACAAGTATCTAGGAATTGATATTCATCACAAGCTCGATTGGAACTATAGCATTGAGAAAAGGATTAATGGGGGATGGAAATATTATTTTGGTCTTGAAAATAATTGTAAAATGGCAAACCTCGTAATGTGGGATAGAAAGAAGTTCCTCTTTTAAACTTTAGTCACTATGGTTATCTTATATGGATGTGAGGTTTGGGGTTGTAGCATCTCTAGAGAATCCTAGAGAAATATTGAGCAAGTCCATAAGCGTTTTATAACGTATAACCTAAAAATTAAAAGCAACACACCCTATCCTATTCTCCTTATAGAAGTGGGTCTTTCCCCTATCGAGAGCCTAGCTATGACTAGTCTTCTGTTGTACAAGCACAAACTCAATAACATAGGAGACCATAGACTTCCTAAGCTAGCTTTAAATTCCAGCCTAAACCACCTAAGGCTCAAATGAGGTTGGTACAAGGACACCAGGCCCTGGTTAAACCATTGGGAGATCGACGAGAATGTTTCATTGCAAAACATTAATAACATTAAAAATATTATTACTTCTAAGTTCACAGAAAAAATGTGGTGTGAGAAAGATTTAGAAGCTAAAAGAAAATTAAGATATTATAAGGAGGTCATCAACCCCACCCTAGAAGATCAAAAGTATCTCTCCGTTTTAACTAGCTCCAAGAAGAAAATTAATAGAGCCAAGATTAGAATGAACTCTCATGAGCTCCATAGTGAAACGAGTTGTTGGGCAGTTCCTAAAACACCATGGATGGAAAAGTTCTGCCATCTATGTGAGAATAAGGACATCAAGGATGAAAATCACTTCCTCTTAGAGTGCCCCGCATACAACCACATTAGATCTCAGTTTCAAAATCTTTGTTGCAATAGTGACCTTCCTAGCCTTTTACGTTGTCAAAATTACAGTGAGCTCAGGAGGCTTCTCTCCAAGCTTTTTGAGCATAAGAATAAAATCTTAAATCAAACTAAATAATTCATTTCTTTAGGTCTGATAGACCAAAGTTTGGTCTCAGTGGATGTTAACCACCACCACCACCACCATCATCATCATGTGTATAATTATTTTATTAATAATAACAAATTTATTTTATTTTTATTATAAATGAAATGTTATTTATTTTAATTCAAATATTTGCATATTAACTAATTTTTTTTATATAATGATGATTGTGGTTAGCATTTATTAAGATCGAATTTAATTTAATAGATTTAAGATAAAAAATTATTTTGATTTTTTTTAAATTTTATTTTATACTAATTTTTTTCTTTAATTAAAATGTTTGTAAATTATCATAGTTTTTAAAAATTAATATGATCGATGTTGTAACAAATATTTTAGAATTTAAATTTAATATTGGTATCTATAGTAAAATTTTAAAAAAAGTTCTTTTCAAATTTTTTAATATTATAAAAATTAAAAATAATATGAAGGATTTTAGAAGTTTTTCAATTCTCTTTTTCTCTTCAAATACTTCCTTACATTGACATTGTTGATTTTTATTTCTAATATTCTTAATTGACTAATAGTGATATCTTCCTTTTTATGTTAATATTAACCATGATTTGACATCTTTATGTGGAATTGACTGATTTTTATTTCCAATATATTTAATCGAGTAATAATGACCTCTTTCCTTTTATGTTAATATTAACCATGACATGACATCTTTATATGGATTTGACTAAGTAACAATCTTAGACTAAACAACTACAAACAATTTTCAAAATTCTCATTTTCTATTTTATTTATATTAATTTTATACACTATACATATAACTATAGTTTTTATGAAAAAATATTACTTTTATAAAAATAAAATAAAGTATATTGTATTTACTTTTGATAACAACCATTTTTATTTTTTTTTTACATTCTATAACCAAAACAATTCACTGATGAGCAACTCAATATTAAAAAGATATCTGAGTACAATACATCCCTATGTGGAGGGAATAAGTGTGTAGACAAGGTTATGGAGTGCCTTCCGCACACTAACAAAAAATACTAAATATATGTGGAGGTCTAGAGCGAAAAAATGTATGGAACGTGGGATTTTGTTTAGGTGAGAGGTGAAAAATATTATTATGAGGTTTGAAAAATATAATTAATTATTTAAAATTATAATTTATATTTTTAATATATTATAAAATGGATAAATTTTTTAACTTATAAAATTTTAAAAATTATATATTTTTATTATATAAGATTTAAGGAATAGTTTAATTGGTCAAGTTTTTGTTGTTAAATATTTTGTTTATTGAGAGGTCATCAGGTTAAATCTTCTCGATGTCTTTAGGGTTAGGTCTCTTTTAATGGATTACTTAAATATATGTGGAGGTCGAGAGTGAAAAATGTATGGAAAGTGGGTTTTTGTTTAGCTGAAAGGTGAAAAATATTATCATGGGGTTTGAAAAATATAATTAATTACTTTAAAATTATAACTTATATTTTTTAATATTATAAAATTGATAAATTTTTTAACTTATAAAATTTTAAAAGTTATATATTTTTATTATATAAGATTTAAGGGATAGTTTAATTGATCAAGCTTTTGTTGTTAAGTACTTTGTTTATTGGGAAGTCATCAAGTCAAATCTTCTCGATGTCCTTAGGGTTAGGCCCAATATATTAGGCCGCCTTTAATGGATTACGTCCACCAAATATATTAGGCTGCTTTTAATGGATTACATCCCATAAACATGACCCCAAACCATGAATATTTAAAATAATTCCAAGAATTTTATTTCATTTTTATATATAGCAATTATATATATAATTGCACATTAAAATGTTTTATTTATAATTACTATTGAATGTGGATAGACCTAATTTATTTAAAAATAAAATTTCCAAAATATACACTCTTTTATTTATTTTTAATGAATAATAAAAATTTTCTAATTTGAAAATATCCTTCATCATATACACAATCCAACTAATAAAATAAAAAATTTCCCCATATTTTTCTATTTCTACCTCCACTCCTATATAGCATTATCCTTATTATATGATTGTGCTCATTTTTTTCCAAATTAAACATACACATTAAATTTATAATTATGAAAAAATATCATATATATTCGATATACTACCAATTAGAAACTACCCACAAGAGTCCATATAAAAACTTGATTCGGTAATCCTCTTGGTCACTCCAAGGAATGTCATATCAAGACCAAGGCTTATATGATAGTACCATGTGGATACGGTGTCGTAAAGGCAGTGGTGCGGACCACTTTTTTACAGTTCGCAATTGTTTATAATTTCTCAGAAACTACCCAGAGCAGTCCATATAAAAACCCTATTGGTCACTCCAAGGAATGTCATATCAACACCAAGCCTTATATGATAGTACCATTTTGATACGGTGTCATAAAGGCAGTGGTGCGGACCACCTTTTTTTTTACAGTTCGCAATTGTTTATAATTTCTTGTCCCAAACATATGATTCATACATAAATTCATCGACCACTTTATACTGTAATGGGTAACTTTCCTGTAACCTAAAGTAGATTGTTAGATGCTATAGCTATGGCGAATAGAAAGAATTTTTTATTTTTTTTATTACGGTGAACAGATGGTATGGCCTGCCGTTTATATCGCCCAATAACCTTCTTGTGAGCACCATAAATGGAACTGGAACTGTCCTTGAACTCTGCTAAGTGATTGTGTTTCTCTTTTATATTTGAGACCAGAAATACAGGGTAAGTAAACTACTCATCACTGAATTGGGTTTGAGTGCAGATATCCCATTTTAATGGTGGTAGATGAAATTCTCCATCTGCATGTACCTGTCTCCTCTGTCCATAATGGTAAACCCCTCAACTAGTTTCTAGGTATCTTTAGGAAAACAACATACAATTTATAAAATATGATCTTGAAAATGTTAACATCCCCGTATTCCTTTTACTCGGTCCGAGTCCTGACAGTGTTGATTGGTCAGAGGCTTGCAAGTGCAATTAATACAAGAGTTGAAGGATTGGCGCTAGCGGCTGGAGCATCTGAGGTTTCGCCCTTTCCTTGATGTTTGGAGGACGATTTTCGGCTGAGTTTCGAAATCAATGTAAAGTTTGTTGAATCCTTTCGAGTTTCAAGCTGTGGAAATGGTGCTCTGTTTCGTGATAAACCTGAAAATGATATATCTTATTACTAGAAATTCCTTCAATCTATCATTACAAATTTAACAGATTTGTTTGAAATCTTAACATTAGAGTTTTTTCTAGGTTGAAATCTTAATAATGGAGTCTGTTTCATTGATATCTTGCAAACGAAGGTTTTCGTAGCAGCGAAAGAGAAATATTCTCTCCTGAAATCTTGTTAGCAGATGCCTATTTTGTAGTTTTGAAATGAAAGGCAGATATTTCGCAAAAATTGTGGGTGAAGCATCCCATGTTTTGCTCCGGAGATTTTATTTTAAAAATGTTTAACGAATAAGACATTTAAAAATGGACACTGGAGGTCTTCAACATGAAATTTATTTTCTCGATTTCTGAAAATAAAGCTATATTTAACCAAATTTATACTAAATGTTTAAGCAACATGAGACTCGCCTTTACAAAGCCACAGGCCCTAACATTCGTTCTCCTTGAAATGAATGAAGGTCACTTTGTTCGAATACGGTGTAAATTTTGCTTTTATAGTATAGATATTTTGAAGACAAAGGGTTTTTTTTTTTTTAATCTTCTGCGAGTCGAAGCAAACCCATCTCTCAATATCTGCGGTCTTTATTTGGTCAAAGTTCATTATAAGGAAGAAAATTATTATTGTCGAATTTCTTCATAGAAGAAAGTTGTTTTAGTAACAGTGTCGAATCCTATTTTGAAAGTTGATTATCATGGTAGGTGCTTTAAGACATTTATTATGGGGAAAGACATTTGGTTTTACTTTTTTTTCTACACCATTTCTTTCAAGTTTTTCGACTTTTAAAATGCACTTCTATGACCATTTTCCTTTTTTTTGTTTCAACCTTCAAGATGCAATTCTCTGACCCTTTCTTTGTTTCAACCTTCAAGATGCAATTCCCTGTTGTAAAATTGGTATAAGAAACTTTTCACTGAATTTGAATAGTGAAGAAGTCACATTCTCTTAGACGCCATCCACCCTTCACATTTTCAATGAATTCGAATAGTGAAGAAGTCACATTCTTTTTTATGCCATTTACCCTTTACATTTATTTTTATTTTTTTGAGGCCATTTACCCTTCACATTTATTTTTATTTCTTTTCGTGTGAAGAATCGCTCATACAGGGGAAAAATTAACTTCAACATTCTTCTTTGGATTTCATTTTAGCACACCTCTTTAATAGCAAAATATTTTCTTCATTTTGCAATGTCTTTCAATGTTATCTTTCAAGTATCTGGATGCAGCTCTTGAGAGTAATCTATATCTGATTTCATTTCTTATTATGAACTTCAACTAGTTGAGGGAGTGTTGCCCTCTAAAAAAAAATGGAGTAGAGATTCACACCAACCTTCGAGATGTTGAGATTTTTGTGTGTTGCTCAAACATTTTCACTCACGCAGCCAAAATTCTATTAACATCCACAAATACTTTCATATCCATCATTGAGAAGTAAGAATCACGCTTGTTTCAGGCAGAGGGTTGTTTTTGTGTTTTCGGGCACCCACATTGCATACTTCATTGATGATTCGCTCTCATCCATTATTGCCTGCCTGAACATTGTTCAGGCTCACCAGGGTTCTTAGTCTCAAATTGCTCTTAACCATGTGGAGGTCCTGTAAACTAAACACTTATACGACGTGGGGACTCATATTCCAAGTAGGACAACAACAAAACATGCCTTTGTACGTTTAAAATTGTATTGAAGGTGAAGAATTATTTTATCCGTTAAAAGTTGTTTTCATATATATATATATATATATATATATATATATATATATATATATATCACCATTATCGATTGCATAGAGACAACTTAAGGAGTGGTTCGATTGTTGCAGCGAAGATACTAGTGCCAGGAGAAGAGAGTATTTTCATGGCGACCATTACTACTACCCATAATTTGTTGCTTCTTTGCGTATGCATGCTTATGTCTCTGGTGATGGAGATGAAGCCGTTGGCGGGCACAAGTTGTGGAGCGCTCATAGCTCTTGTTTATATGGTTTGTGAAAATGACTTGCTCCTCCCATTTTATTGTAAAAAGGCAATATTAAAAAAAAGTTGGAGCAGCCAACACATGATGTAGTTTGGGTTTATTATCAAATTAGTCTGCTACTTGGGTTGGCTCTGTGGACTTACTTTTGGAGATGCTGGATTAAGTGAAACCTTAACAGGTTCTGTTGCTTTTCCTACATTAGTAATCACATGCATAGGAAATCTAGCAGTTTCCTATAGAATTATTCTAAGAGGCATGCCTAATTGGGTGATTGATATAAAAGAATCAGTGGTCCGCAAAAACGGTCTGGCTGCCAAAGAAGGCGAAAAATTGAAGAATATAAATGAATCATCGAGCTTGGAGGGACTGACAACGTGTCCCCAAAATCTAGATGAATGTCACGTTGTAATGTTGTCAAAGCAGTGTAAATGTGTTAGAAAATCTGCACAGATGAATCTAGCTAGTAAAGGTTGAACACACAACTTTGCAAAGCAAAAACACTAAAAGAAAATCAAAAGAAGAAAAGAATGATTCATTAGAAAATAGGTTACAATGCTCATGATATAACATTACTGGGTGAAGATCCCAAGGTAATGCACCACAGTGGTGATCAATGAGAAGACTCAACACCTACAACAAGTTCTAGAGAGAACTAGTCAGTTGCGGAGTGAAAGAGGGAGCAAATCAGGGAGTAAATCATGCAGAAGAACTAACCAGTTGTGGAGTTAAAGAAGGAGCAAATTAGGGAGTAAATCATGCTGAAGAACTAACTAGTTGCGGAGTTAAAGAAGGAGCAAATCAAGGAGTAAATCATGTAGAAGGAATTTTGCATGTAATCCCATGCTCTAACTAAGAGTCTGCATGTAGTTGTGTAGTAGTTCCAACACCCCCCCTGAACACCACTATGGGGAAAAATAGAAAATGGGCCCTGGCAACTAAGGCCAACGGTCACCCAAAATACAGTGAAACTTGTACTAAAATTGAGGAAAGAGAGAAAACCTCATGGGAAAACCCCCCCTCAAAATACAATGTAATCAAAAGAAAAGAGGAAGAAGAGACAGTTACTAAGCAACTGTGTCCTTCACTCCAAGACAATCACGCAGAGAGCGAAACTTCTGCTCAGTGAATGTCTTGGTGAAGATGTCTGCAGTCTGTTCTACTGAAGGACAAAGCTGCAAATCAATGACCCGATCATGTACTAAGTCTTTGATGTAGTGCATATCGATCTCTATGTGCTTCGTCCGCTGTCGCTGTCCTGGATCTCTGCAAAATTTGAGAGTGCTCTGGTTGTCACACCATATGACAATGGGCTGGTGGAACTGGATGCCCAACTCAGTGAGGAAGTGTTGTAGCCATAGAGCCTAAATGGTGATGTTGACTACTCCTCTGTACTCGGCCTGAGCTGAAGAGAGAGCAATAGCAGCCTGCTTCTTGCTCGACCAACAGATAGGGCCAGATCCAGACTGAGTGAATATCTAGAGGTGGAATTGCGATCAATGATGTCTCCTGCCCAATCAGAATCTCTGAAGCTAAGGATATTCAATGCAGTGCCTGCTGCATAGTGACTCCCGAAGGTGATGGGGCCCTGCACATTTCGGAGGATGCACTTGGCAGCATTCCAGTGTAGCTCATGCAACTCTTGCATGTATCTGGAAGTTGTCGCTACTGCATATGAGAGATCTGGTCTGGAGTGGGTGAGATACAATAAGCTCCCCACTAGCTATCAGTAGAGAGTGCTGTCAACTAATGGAGTATCACTTCCATCCTCAAGGCAGACCCCAGACAGAGAAGGAGTCAGTGCTAGCTTGCAGTCAGTCATGTGAAATCTCTCGAGGAGATCCTATGCATACATAGCCTGAGAGAGTTGGATGCCTGTGGCATCTTGGCTAATCTCAAGACTAAGAAAGAAGTGTAATGGACCCATGTCTGTCATCAAGAACCTATCATGCAACTCCCTCTTGACTGTAGCAATGGCTGAAGCCAAGCTGCTAGTGATGAGGAGATCAGCCACATACAAAACTAAGATAAGAAGAGAATCATGTATCCTGAGCATGTAAACATTCGGATCAGACTTACATCTTTCAAAGTTTTGTGATAAGAGAAAAGAATCCATGTTCGCATACCAAGCTCTTGGGGCCTACTTAAGGTCGTAGAGAGATTTCTTCAGTCTGCAGACCAAAGATGAATCCTAAATGAAACCATGTGGCTGCTCCATGTAGATCTCCTCAGATAGGTCTCCATGAAGAAAGGCATTCTTCACATCCATTTGATGTACTTCCCACCCCTGGGCAGCTGCAATGGCAAGTGTAAGGCGTATGGAATCCATCTTTGCTACTGGAGAAAAGGTTTCATCATAATCAATGCCATGCACTTGTTGGAAGCCTTTGGTTACTAGCCTTGCTTTCCGTTTGGTAACTTTCCCATTTGCAGCACTCTTGGTCCTGTACACCCATTTGCATCAGACAAGTTTCCTTCCTGAAGGAAGGGGGACCAGATCCCAGGTCTGGTTCTCGAGGAGGGAGTTATACTCCTCCTCCATGGCGAACTCCCAAGATGGATGCCCAGCAGCATCAGCATAAGACTGTTTATCAGAAGAATGAACCAAATGATAATGCCAAGATGGCGATGGTTCAATGGCAGTGAGGGCAAGAGAAGGCTCAATAAACTCTGAGCTAGTTCTATACAAATCAGAATTATCCCCCACACGACCATTTCTAGCAGCTGAGTGGTCTCGTGCATATATCTCACGTAAGCTCTTTGTTCTCTGATTTATGACAAGGGAATATGATTCACTGCTAGAAGCCCGATCTAGACTTTGATGTGGATCATCATTTGCATGCACTAGATTTGTATCTGAAGACTCTGTCTCTGCATCTGCATGCTCTACCTCAGCATCTGCATGCTTTGTATCTGCATCTGAGTGTACTGAGTCATCATCTAGGACATGAGGTAGATAAAAGGTGTCTGCATGCGGCGATTAAGGTGCATGCGAGAGACTTTCCTCAAATTTGACACTTCACTCAATGATGAGCTTGTCCGTAGAGGGAATCAGGAGTCGGTATCCCTTCACACCATCAGGGTATCGAACAAAGATGCACTCAATGCTCTGTGGATCAAAAGCTTTCCTCTTTTCAGAAGGGATCCTGGCCCATGCTCGGGAGCCGAAAACACAGAAGTGGGTGACCTCTGGTTTAGTGCCACTCCAAGCCTCAAAGGGGGTCTGATCCTTGACAAACCTATGAAGAGATCCATTCTGGATGTAGTTAGCACAATTAAGTGCTTCAGCCCATAGCTTATGAGGCAGTGACTTAGCATGCAACATGCAGGAAGCCATCTCTTTGAGAGATCGATTCTTTCTCTCAGCAACTCCGTTCTGCTACAGAGTGTATGGAACTGTGTACTGCAACTGTATGCCAGACTCAAGGCAAAGGTTTTGAAGTGATTTTTTAACATATTCCCCCCATTGTCTGTAGGAAGGGCTTTGATCTTTCTCTCTGACTGTGTCTCAACTAGTGCTTTGAAATCTTCAAAGTGCACAAAAACTTCAGATTTGGCCCTGAGAAGATACACCCAAGTATACCGTGAGAAATCATCAATAAATGTAAGCACATACCTTGCTTTATTGATGGAAGGATGAGGAAAAGGCCCCATGAGATCACTATGGATCAAATCTAGAGGAGAGGATGCTCTGTGAGTCTTGTCGGTGTCAAACTTTTCTCTGGGATGTTTGCCAAGGACACACCCTTCACAAACTCCATTGGAGAAACTGACATTTGGCAAGCCTTCAACCATCTCATTCTTGCTTAGCTACTGCATATAACTGTAATTTAAGTGACCAAACGTCTCGCGCCAAAGCCTACTACTATCATCAGTGTAAGCAATAAGGAGGATTCAGATTCAATAAATTCAGAAAATGTATACAGTCTGGTTCCATTGTTTACCTCACCAGTTGCAATTTTGGAGCTGCTATGTAGATCATATATGTTCACTGCATCTAGAGTGAATTCCACTCTCTTTTCGGTGCCGGAATGAGTGATCTGATAAACTGAAAGTAGGTTTACCGAAAGTTTTGGAACATGAAGCACATCTTCAAAGCTTCCGTGTAAAAGTTCCACTCTACCTTTTTCGGTGACGTCAACAGCTGAGTCATCTCCCATGAGGATGGGAGGTCCTTTGCATGCATCCAAAGAGGAATAGACTTCCTTTGTAGTAGCCATATGATGTGATGCACTAGAATCTATAATCCATGCATCAGGAGAAGAATTAATTGCAACTAAAGCATGAAAATTGTTACCTTTCCCGTGTGGCGGATCCTCAATTTTCTTCTTGGCGCCCTGAGGGATGTGGTCCCCAAGGTTGTGCTTCTGAAGGATTTCTGCCATTTGGTCAATTTGTTTCTTCATGCAAGAGGATTCTGGATGGAAGCCTCTTTGACAGTAGGTGCATCTGTTTCCTTTCTTCCCTTTCTCATTTCTCAAGCCAAAGGAGTCATTAAAGGGCTTGGTGTACCCTTCCTTCTTTGGATGGGAATGCGCTTTTCCCTTGTCTTTTTGCTGTTGATTTTTCTGATTTGAATTATATCTGTGATTTTTATTGTGGCTGCCATCATGCACAGCAAGTTCATGCGCTTTTGGAGGTTTGATTTTCCCTATGCCAATGAGTTTATCTTGCTCAAAAATAAGGGACTCCATAAATTCTTTGAGAGAAGGCATAGTGTAGGATTTACCTGTTGTGAGCCTTACTGAATGAAATGTAGACACAAAGATGGAGTATTCCGGTCCGAGCTTTGACATAATAGAGAGAACTTGCGAGTCTCCTCCTTGGATTTTTCAATTCCACAACCCTTGAGTTGCAGCAATAGATCATTATATTTGGTGAAGAAGTCTTGAATTCTGTCATAGTTTCGTGGATCCAATGACAGCAACTCCACTTCGAGCAGATGTCCTTTCATCTTATCTTATTTCGCATAGAGATCTTCAACCTTTTTCCAAATCTCATTGGGAGTATTGCAGGCAGATCTAGAGAGATGCACATGCATTTGGATCTGTGGGCCTCATCCTTATGGTTGAGGTACTTCGATTTATCTATGTCTGAAGTGGGTTCCACTTCTGTAGCCATGGTAATCCTATACAACCCTTTATGATGAAGGTATCGAGCCATTTGGTCCTTCCATTCGTGATAGTTGTACGGTGTTAGGATCGATGCTTTGGGAAACTCCATTTTTCTGTCGATCTCCGATCTCCAAGCTGTAATACTTGCAAAATAAACTTTTGGTGCACCTTTTATCTAGCAACCTGTGGGCTCTAATACCATGTAAATATGTTAGAAAACCTGCATAGATGAATCTAGCTAGTAAAGGTTGAACACACAGCTTTACAGAGCAAAAACACTAAAAGAAAATCGAAAGAAGAAAAGAATGATTCATTAGAAAATAAGTTGCAATGCTTATGATATAGCATTACTGGGTGAAGATCCCAAGGTAATGCACCATAGTGGTGACCAATGAGAAGACTCAACACCTACAACAAGTTCCGGAGAGAACTAGCCAGTTGTGGAGTGAAAGAAGGAGCAAATCAAGGAGTAAATCATGCAGAAGAACTAACCAGTAGCGGAGTTAAAAAAGGAGCAAATCAGGGAGTAAATCATGCTGAATAACTAACCAGTTGCGGAGTTAAAGAAGGAGAAAATTAGGGAGTAAATCATACTGAAGAACTAACCAGTTGCAGAGTTAAAGAAGGAGCAAATCAAGGAGTAAATCATGCAGAAGGAATCTTGCATGTAATCCCATGCTCTAACTAAGAGTTCGCATGTAGGTGTGTAGTAGTTCCAACAAGCAGATGCCTCCCAATTCCTCAACAGAGGATTTCATAGAGTATATGTCCAATGTTCATAAAGTGTACTCCATCATTCTTCAATGCTTCCTTGTACGATCTAAATCAAATATAGAGACCTGCACTTGTAAGAATCCTGATGACCCAGAAGATGATTGCACTTCGCGTTGCTCATGCATTGTATTCAGAGCAGTGGAAGCCGCCAGGACGATGCTGAATAATCAGATCCCTAGAGTAGTGAAAAGACTGCCTGATTCCCGATACCTACTCCCATGTTGGCTCTGCCTCAGAAATGGTTGCCATTTCAGCAACCAGGCGCCGTCGCATGAGAATGACTCTGTTGCAGTTTGCAAATTACTTCCATTTACAAGCTTTATCTTTGATGGTGCATGTTTCATATGCATTCCAGTGCGTTTAGCTAAAGATGACGAGTGGACGACGCAGCTTGCAACTCTTTTCGAAATTAGAGGAAACGAAGTCGTGGTTTCATCAGCCCTCAGAAACTACATCTCTAAGAGCCGAGAATGCGATGCGTATGAAAATTATAACTGTGTTTCCTTAATTATAGTGCCTACGTTGACATACGCATTCATCTGCACTTTTTGGATAAAAGTGGATGGCTTCTCTAGCACGCTGGTAGTGGCAAGGGTCACAAGAGGTTATCTTCCTTTCAAAAATGCATTCTGTTTTTCTCCACTTGCATTCCTTAGGCGAGCTGTCGTCAAATCAAATTCGAAGAACATGAATGTGTGCCAAGTGTTATGGTTGAGAGCTTCTCGTCTCAACATAACATGCGTCGTAGCCTTTGTGGTGAGTGATGCAGGTACCATCTGTTCTATTAGTTGGGTGGTGCTGGTTGCATTGGAAGGAGGCGCTACCAAATGGTATAATACCCATTCCATGCCACCCTCTGAGGCTCGAGTTGCTGTGATAATTGCAGCCATTGGCATTGCTTTGGGCTTGGACATAATTTCCCCATATTTGGAAGAGTGTATTATGTTTGCTTAAAGTAATGGTGTTGGAGTTTCATTTCATTGTATCAGTGAGTGTAGTGTTAGGTACTTTGGGTAGTAAGGTTTTTGGTAGATGGTTATATAGTGCTTTGCAATGCTTGGCTTTGATTAAGTACATTATTCGCATTGGCTCGTATGTAAGGGACATTACTCATTATTATGGACTTTTAGGGTCAGATGTGTTTTGGGAAGAGGGTGGTGATGGAAGGTATGTATATGCTTCAGCATTTTTCCTCAATAGCATTCTAGCTGGAGTCTGAGCCAAGTGGGAGTATTCATGATAATAAAATGTATGTACTTCCTTGTCTGAACCAAGTGGGAGTATTTGTGATAATAAAATGTATGTACTTCTCTGTTATTTATTTCGTCGTACGAGAATAATATAATTATCGAATAGTTAATTTTGGATGGATTAGAGTGAGGAGAAAACTCGCTATATTTATTTTGACAATTATTAATAATTTTATGTTTTTTCATTAAATATAGTTTAGCGTTCTTTATTCAAAATAAAAAATATTTTAAATTAATTTTTTTATTGATAATTATAATTTATAGAATTAAAATATTAAATTTATGTAATGATATATATGATATAGTGGATTCTAAATAAAAATGATATATTAAAGTCCATATTAAATTTTAGTAAACTATGATAGTTATCCAATCAAGGACTCAAATATGGAGAATCAATAACAAATAGCACGATATATATAAATATATCTTAGATCATGAGTTACATTTCTAATGGCAAGACTAATAAAACTAAGCTAACTATTTGATATCAACGATCTCTCCCCCTTTGACCGGAAAAGATGACGTGTTGTTTTACAGGCCTGCACTTGACAGCAAAAGGCCCTAACACTACACCAAATACCAGACGATGATTGATGCATATAGAACTATGCCCATCAATATTTCTAAAAGGTGGTAGTGATGTTGGCACATCCTCCTCCTCCTCCTCCCCCTCCTTCTGTTGTTGTACTCATCCATCCTCTAACCATGTAGGTGACTCCTCCATGATGGGAACCTCAAACTCCACCCTCCATTCAGACAATACATCAATATTTTCTAAAGCAATGGCATCCACATCTAGTGCCCTCTCCATTTTCTTCATCCATAGACAAAGAATATAATGGAGATATAATAATTCATTAAGACATGAGAATTTTTACATGTAAGAGCGTCGTGAAAAAAATTAATGAGTCTTCAGCCTTGAGGGTCATAAACTATAATAAATGTAACGACTAAGCTGAAATTCAAAGTTATAACATTTTGTGCTTTTTTTACTGTAGTTTCTGTAATACACCACAATTGTGTCCACATCCCCAAGCACTACAGGTGTGAGTGAGGATTTTGATGGAAAATTTCTTAAATTTGGTGCCTTTGCACCATATGTTTCCCACCAAGCATCTACGGAAAAATCAAGAAAACATGATTAAAGTTTCAAATAAAACATAGTTGAATTTGAAAAAAAAATCTAGTGTTCTAAATTCTAATGACCTATCACTTAAGTGGCATCAAGGTGGTCCTTTCATGAATAGCATCATCAAAGCCAAATATTCCATTATCATCTCGATACCTCTCTTACTCGTGATTGATTCTACTACAAATTCGAGATTAGGTACCATCCTATGAAGACAAGCATGGAGTTGTTCCATCACCTTGCCATTAATGGGTATGTAGATCCTGTGTAGGTTATGTAGGGAGATAAGGTCGTAGGATTTGGTTATAGTTAACAAAATACCAACCAAATCTATAACAACTATTATCTCTCACAAACAATCTCATCATTCAAACATATAACTCCAACCGTTATCACACAAAAAAAATGTTCGGTGACTATACATATGGTCCTCGATTGCACCTAACATATAGCTATACGAGAAATTCCTTCTCATACTCTCCTCAAGAGCATATGCATTGTATTACTTCAATAGGAATTAGTAGAAAATATAGCTTATTCTTTATACACTAACATGTTTATCTATAAAATAAATGTAATAATTACATTAAAAAAAATCATAATTAAAAGGAAATGTGAATCAAATTCATGACATTCACCATCAGAAAAAAAAAAGAACAAAAAAAAAAAAAAAAAAAAAAAAAATTATACATCAAAACATACATGTGAGGCCAAAATATCCTGGCGAGCTCATATATTCATATTATCTAGTAAAAGAGATTTATGCACAAGTACATGAGTTTGACAACAAATTTGGAGAAGTAGATATGCAATTGATACCTCTCGCCAATGCCATAAAATCGAAACCCATACAATAATTACATAAATATATCATATTAGAGATCCAACATAGAATTCCTCATTAGATTCAAAATATTCATCAAACAATATACAAAAGAGAATGTAGATTATGTGGAGAGAGTACTCAAATAAAACATGACAAAAACTCAGTAGAAAGTCAACTACAACCTTGGATCAACAAAAATCATCCTTTTTATAACAAAATTCAACCGTATCCGACTTGAAGAATCTTCTGCCATCTCAGTTTTCTAGCTCATCCAGTTGAGCAGTGCTCGCTCATGCCAACCTCAACAATTTGTTGTTCCATCTTTTATTGAATTTTCCACCTTATTCCATGCTTAACCACATTATATCACTAGCAGATACTCTATCAGATGAAGAATAAAACGGTTACTATGTAGTTGTCATTGCATATCTCTATGGAGCATAACTCTTTCGAGCCTCCCCGCAATCTTTGACCCACAACATCCACCCATTCCTTCGTAGTACTCCAATAATTAATACAAAATTAAAATAAATTTCCCTTATCTCTTTTTCGCCCCAACAATCCTACAGTACTATTTGCAGTTCATCCCCAAGCCACTCGTTGTTGTGTACTGAGAGAAGGGAGGACTTTCACAGTCTTGGTAAAATGTTTCTCAAATGTCTCCTTGGTTAGGTGCATAGTGGTCTCAACCTTGATCAACATGGTAGGAATGTTGGCAACAGTGTCAATTTTTACGATGGGAGCATGGAAGAATAGTTCACTTTTGGATATAATGTTGTTTGCAAATATTTCAATGGTAGAAAGGTTATTAATAACCTACATTGCTTCATCCTATAGTTTATCATCTTTTTGTGCCAACTATTGGTGCTTTTCTCTCCACTGGTTTATTTGTTAGCCCAATGTTGTACTTTCCAACATTATGGTGTGGTACTATGATGTGAACAAGGAGTTTAGTCTACCATGAATGGTTTCATTGTATTGTTTAATAACTTGAATCTTAGCACCAAGATCCTTAATTCTGGAGTTATCTTGTAAACTTTGACATAACCCAACTTCTGCCTCATAGAATTGGTTGCATTCATTTTCAAATCTGCGAGCATTTTTTAGAGACTTAGCTGAATCGTATTCCTGTTATCCTCTTTCAACCTCCTCTACTAGGGTGGTAGGCATGATATATAGTTTTAATTCTTCTATCCTCACCTCGAGACCATGAAAAACCCAATCGGTATTAGAAAATTTTCCCTCTTGTGGAACATCCACCTCCATGGGTACCCAAGGCATTTCGTTGTATACATATTTGACAACTCATCGAAGTGTCTCTTCTCTATTATGCACCTGATGTTTGCCTTCCTCTATTTGGATTTGTGCCTCCTATAGTTTATGGTGTTCCATAGTAAGCTAGACCAGGTTTTCTACTTCTGATTGTGCTCTAAACCATATTTCTTATGCAATTGAATATTGTAAAGAATTACGAATATATGTGGGTAATTATGAGATAACCAAGTATGCCTATGGTAAAAAATGTACCTATTTTTGAACTTCGATGTTCGCAGTGTGAACTACAACCAATGACAAAGCTAGTTTGTGAGGTTATGAGGATGTTTCATATGGTTGCAACATTCTAGGCAAATCTTGAGTGTGGGGTGCATGCTAGTTGCCTCTGTGACTATTGTTGATTCAACATACTAGGTGCAAGAGTTATCACACTTGAGGATTCTATAATTAGTCATAGATGCTCAAATTACTACTGTGTGTAGTCTTATTCTTCCCTCTACTCATAGGATGGCATTTTGATAGTAGTGAAAAGGGGCATAATACCTTATTCGGTCACCTACCTCAATTGAGTGTCCAACCTATCCAAATTTCCCTCTGATAAACTATGGTTAGTTGGATCGGTTACCCTTCCCTTCTTCCATGTTCTCATTTGTTGGCCTTACATGGGTTGCTTTTCCTTTTCTAATACTATCTCTTCCTCCTCTAGATCACTCGGTGGTGTGATAGGATGTTGTTTTGATTTGTCTCCATCTCATAATTAGCATCATTGGCATCTATCAATGTGACTAACATAGGTACATTTGGCATTGATACATCTGGTACTAGGGTTCTCCATTATGTGGGCCATTCGTTCATGAGTTATGACCCGTTCTCCTCATCAATCTTGTATCTACATTGTGACCATGTGCCACCAGGATCAACCTTAGACTGGATATGCATAGAGTGTGGATTTGCACAAAAGCATGCCACTAGGCTATATGCTATGACTCTCTAGATTAGTATCCACAGTAATTTCCTTATGACAAGAGTGATAACTTCCTTCCATATATAAAAAATCACATTATTATGTTGTTGCTTCTTTTTATTAGCTATAAACCATAGAATACCAAACCTCGGTGTGACAAAGTTAGGTTTTTCTAGGTCAGGGAAGATAACATCTTTCAAGAGCTGCCACGTAATGAGTGAAATGAGAATTAGCAACTAGGCATAGTAGAATTATGTGTTCTTGTTTTTTTCATCAAGTTAATCCTGTGTGAACAAGTTTAGTAGGAGGGTTTCCAATTTCCTCTGCATATCATCCACACACTTTGCAGTAACAATGACCACACATACTAGGCACTATTGTGTCTAGCAATTCTACAACAAGTTGTAGACCATTATCTTGGTGCTGAACCACACACCCTCCTACTCGATATTGGTGAATCTCAACCCCATGCTTCCCAAACCCTACCTTGAATTTATCCTCTACTTCTTTTTCCATAGTTTTCTCATTTTTATTATCAAAAAGTGGTTTCGAGTCCTCACCATCTGTTGGGAGCCCTATTATCTTAGAAATCAACCTATTATCAAATTTTATGGGTTTGTCAAGCCACAAAAATCCTCCATCTACATAAATTAATAATAACTTCACACAAATATTTACATCATTTCTCCGACCAAGGTGAGGGAAGCTGAGAAGATTCAAAACTCCATATTTCTCCAACCTAACCACCCCTTGTTGCACCTCAACAACCACTGGCTACCCCGAGAGTTCAGGCCTATGCATATAAAATTTATATGTGAATTTTGTGATTTTATTAAGGTCCTTAAAATCATGGTCATTGTATTTGATTTTATCCACTAGACCTAAAATTTTCCCTTATTTAAGCACCCCCATTGGAATTGTTACCATTTTATACTTCATCTCCTTTGGAATAGAAACCTTTGGCTTAGTTGTAGTTGGGGGAATAGGTGCAATATCGATGCCCTTAGTTATTTAATTTTTAGTAATTTATGAAGATTCCATTATGCATAGGGTGTGGGATTCAGGGAATCATCTCTGTAATTCAGAAATTGAGCTCTAGAATAAACTCGGCTCTCTAGGTTGGTTCAACTCTATACTCTTAACCCTTACAAGTGGGTAAAAATGAAACTAAAATCAAAATAAATACCAAGGACTTACATGAATTGCACAGATATCTATTTTCATTCACTAATGAGTGATTATGTTCATGCATTGTCATAACTTCACCGAGCTCGGCACATTGTGGAATGACATGCATGAATGTCACATGTGGTTCTCTCCATGTTCGAAGTCATGTTAGTAGTGCTTCTAATAGAGCCACCAATATGTATTAGGTATGCTTTATTTAAATTTACAACCTTTTTTTTGTCATCAAGCACCACAGTGTATAGTTAAGATGGGTCGCACATGCTTTTTCCAGTGACATCTTTTATATTTTCTATTCTCCATTGACATTACTAGCTACCCACTACATTCCATTCTCCCAATATTCATTAGTACCATGCATTCCTTTGATTGTGGGATCTCTTTACTCTTCGATGTTCTAGCTCATGGTGCATTGACTCTTTTCTATGACAGGAAAGGTGGTATTCTCCAGGTATATCATATTTCTTCCTTGCAGTCATTGTTAAATGACTTCTACTTCCAACCAATTTTTTTTTTTTTTTACCTCTATATGCATTCCATCCCTGGGTCAAGGAGTTATTATTTTTATACAACTTAAACCTACTCCCATTTATAATTCCATCGAGGGACTCTCCATTTAATTTCCACAACTAAACTACCCCTGCCTCTGTGACAAAGAAAACTATAGGGATACAACTAGTGCATTTGGAACTTTCAAGGGTGCTTCAAAAACTTGTCGTCGTACATGAGCACTAGACTGACAGTTTGAAACTGCTTATGTTAGATGTGGCAATCATGCAATGCTTTTCCCTCACTTTTTGCACATTCTGTTGAAATATTGGTATAAAGTAGTCCTCATCTACATGCAATAGCTCCATTAGTCTTTGCTAAAATGCACCAGAATATGTTAACCCAGTTACTATATAAACATTAATAGGGAACTATAAACTCCATTGGCATGAACATTGCCTATCCATAGATTAGTTGAAAAGGTTTCTACCCAGTGAGTTTCATCAACGTGGTATGGTATGCCCACAAAAACTATAGAAATTTTTAAGTCCCAATCATCTTTGTTTACATTGCAAAACTTCATTACCATGATATCATATATTTTGTTAAAGGCCTCCTTGTGCCATTTTCTTGAGTATGATAAGGCGTACTCTTTGAATGGTATATCTAGAACTCCTCGATAAAAGCTTCAATAGTCCAGTCAAGAAATGAGTTCATTGATCACTCATCAAGATCCCTAGGCACCCAAAGTGTGTAGCAACTTTTTCAAACAAAAAATTGGAAGTGGTATTCATGTTACAATATTTCACTGACGTTTCCTCGTCCAAACTTATTAAATAATCAATCACGGTAATGATGTACCATGCCCCACTTCTCCTCATGAAAATATTCATTGACTCTTTGAAATCAATGACCCACTTCTAAAGTGGCTTCAAGGTCAACTGTGGATTGATTAGAATCTTGTCTTACCATAAATATCTACCTATCCCTTGATGTATCTCGCAGTTGTGACAAAATTCCTTCATGTCCCTATGAATAGCCGACCACAATAAACACATGCGTGAAACCTTCTATAAAGTTTCCTTTCCTACAAAGTGTCCTCCTACCACACCTTCATGTGCTTCCACCAACATAGTGGGCCTCTCATGCTCTAGCACACATTGCTAGAGTATTCAACCTGTGCCTATTTTATACAAACATCTCGCGATGAGATGATAATATGTAGCCTTAACAACTAGTTATTTTTTTGTGCCACTATATACTCATGTGGTGCCATTCCTATTGTGAGGAACTAGAAAATTTTAGTGAAGTTATCATCCACCATATTTGTGAAAAATAATTGTGCATACATTAATCCTCCATTGACATTCCCTACCTCCTCACCATAACTTATCCACAACAAGTGATCTAGCCCAACATTCAACTTACTAGTATTAATAAATATTTCAAAATCATACTTTTGAAATAACAATATTCATCTACATATCCTCCACCCCAACAATTTCTTGTTATTGAGGTATGTTAGTGCATAGTGGTCTATGTTTAGCATGAAGTGAGAACCCAACAAATAGTTCCTAAATTTCTATAACACACAAACCTTCACACATCTTAGTAATATAGTTCCACTCTGTTGTAGAAAAAATTCTATTGTTAAATTCAATAGGATGATCTACCTCTACTTCCCCTAGTTGTGCTAGTACTATGCCTAGTGCTATTACTGAGGCATCAACATGAAGGTGGAATTCATTGCTCTAGTGCGAGAACATTAGGATTGACACGTATACTAAATTTTCTTTTAGTGTATCTAACACCTGTTAGCATTCCTCTATCCATTAAAAGTTAACATCCTTCTTCAAAAACTTCTCCAATGTCACAATGATATGGGCATATCTACACATGAACTTCCTATAATATCTTATATGTCCCAGTGTTTTGCATATCTACTGCACTAACATTGGAGGCGATAGATTAACTATTACTACAATATTCATTGGATCTATGAGAAATTCCCACTTACAAACTACATGCTTGAGAAAAATCCAAATCGCCGAGTAGAAAATACACTTCTTCAAATTGAGAGAAATATGTATCTACCTTTACCAATCAAACATAAGTTGTAGAACCTTGATATGCGTTGGGAGAAGGCTAAAATAGTCTAGTTATCGAGATAAGCCTCTAGAAACTTGTGAATAAATTCTTTGAGCATTGCCACTACCACACAAGAAAAAATTGTAGGTGCATTCCTTAACCCAAACTAAGTGTTAATATACTGAGATGAGCCCCACTTTGTTGAAAATGTGGTCTTGTGATGGTCCTACCTTGCAATTTTTATTTTTCATATCCTGAGAACCCATCTGTAAATGAATAGGCTTCTTTCTCCCTAACATTCTCCAAGACCTCATCTATAAATGGGGTTGGGAAGGGATTATGGACACAAGCATTATTCAACATCCATAAATTAACATATATTCAAATTTCACCTATCTTCTTCAACAACAACACCATGGAACTGAACCACTTTGACTCCTTGATATGCTCAATGATACCAACTTTTAGCATCTTGTTCATCTCCTCCCTCACTTTATTCTTATAGATGGTATTAAGGCAATAGGTTCTTTGATGAACTAAAGTTTCACCTAGGTTCATAGTGATTCTCATCTCTCCTAGTTCACTCACTATCCCCTTCATCTTAACAAATGTGTTGGGGAACAAATTTTAGTATTCACACAGTAGGTCAGAGATCTTCTCAATCATCACTTCATCCTAGTAATCTTTGATCATTGTAAACTTGGGGTTATCCTTTGTGTCAATATTTACTTTGCACATTCTAATAGGCTTTATGTAATCTAATGCAGTAGAGTCCAACTCTAGTCCATTCACCTATCTTTTCATGATGTTCATATCCCTTTGTTCTTCATCATTGTTAGCTTGTTCTTCATCATTGCATGCTCTATGTGCTTGTAAAACTTTGTGTTGTGACTCATCAAAGGCTATGTTGTACACCTTTGTTCCTAGATGGTCCCCAAGGAGAATGGTATCCCCTTGTTCACTTGGGACTTTCTTAGTTGTTGGAGTTGGTGAAGCCTGTGGATTGACCTCGGTTGATTTTTGGAATGAGGTTGGTATCTTGATCTTGTTCCGGCTGCTCCATCTCCATGTCTATCTATTCTACTATCTATTCATCCTGTAGAGAAAGTTCTTTTTCCTACGGCTGCTCACCATGTTCCTCATATGTTGTTGGTTGAGAGTCTCCAACCTGTATTGGTGCATTTTTCTCTGTCTGTGCTCCATGCACTTCCTCCTATTCCTATTCTTGTTCTTGTTCCTATTCATGTTGCGCTTCCTTATCTCTTTTATGCAGCTCTTATTATTCCTTGAGCTTCTACTAGAATTCCCACAACATCCTCTCTGCATCTTCCAGTCTTTACTTCTCTCTCTTTCTTTGCACTATCCTCCTATCGTGTTGTTGCCTCTTCACGTCTATCTCCAAAGCTACCTTTTCCACAAGTGGGTCTTCCTTAAACTTGTATCTTTTCTCCATCTCTATGGTTTTGACAACCTTCCTCTTACCTTTACCTTGCATAGGTTTGTTGCTTGTTTCCACTATTGTTACTGCTCCTTGTGGTGTTGTTGCCTTGGGTGCTACTAGCCACTCCACTGTAATTCTAACCGGTTCATTGAGCCTAGACGAGTTGTAACAATATCTCCATGGGTCTTCCTCTATCTAATGCCATGCCCTGTGGATCCAAGGGTAGTACACTTTCACACAGTGGTTGCTACATAAATTATGTGGGTCATATGGGTTGAAACTCCTGGTGTTGAACTTAAATTTTTTGAAGTCTTCCACCTTAGAATCTACTTCTTTCAAAATTTCAATCGCGTACAAATCAATTCACATAGGAAGCATGGGCCATGGTGCCTTCTTCTTCCCGTGCAAACCAACTGACAACACTATCGAGATGTGGTATGCAACTTCCTGCATGACCAACTTGTCTATGGAAAACTTCAACAACACATGCAGATCTTTCTCCACGCTATACATCCTAATGAAGGTTCCCGAAGGTGAGGCGGACCAATATGTAATGTTTAGCAATTCCTCCATTGTTGCCTAGGACGTGTAGGGTAGATCTTGTTCAAAGATCATCATGTATAGAGGGGAGATGAAATGGTCACATATTCTAGCCATGAATCCTCAGTAGCTGGATTCTAAGAGCAACTTGCAATATATGTTCACAACGATGTCTGAAGGTGTCCATGCCCAACCAATTCCAAGAAACTGTTGATGTGCATAGATTTCATTGAGAAGGTAGGTAGACATCAAGAAATTTTCTTGTTAATCCTTGGACGAACTCCAAGCATTGGATAGATGTACTTTCAATTGGAGAGCCAACATGTCGGACTAGTTAAATGATTTTCCTTCACTTTCCAGCTGATCCAACATAGCAACCCAACTCATATATCTAGTTGGGTGTCATCCTAAACTTTGTTGGCTCCTTTACCCAATGCTTCAAGATGTCTCTTGTGTTCGTGATGCCTTTGGGAGTGTAGAATGGTGCATCCATACTACTTACTGGAAATGGAAAATGATATATCTCCTGATAATCCTCCATCCTAAAGGAAGAAAGACTTGCTCCACTAATACTGCTCAGTATCATTGTCTCGGGATCAATGTGTGAGACAATCCAGTGGATCACATCTATACAAGGGAACACAGGAAACCTGCATGCACCCTTGTATATTCCTAACTTATGGATGTTCACATAGACCTATTGATCCTCTAGATTCTCCTCATAGTTGCCTAAGAAGATGGTGTTGATGTCTTGCCATGTGATCTTGATGTCCTTCTCGACGAACAAGTGTGTGTCTGTGTACACAGGCAAGCTCATTCACCCTTGTTCAACCACGTCCCCAGTGCTGCTTTCAACTATATATTTTGATCCAAATCTCTTGGAGGCCATGATACCTCTACTATTGAGAAGTTGTTCAAAAATCCATGGCACCTAGAGACATAAAATACACTCACGGCAAGACAATGTTAGCTAAAAAATATCAAACAAATTCAAGAAACATTCCAACAAAAAACTGGTTACTACTAGGCAAGATTGCGTAACACTGGCTTTGGGAAGCTAGGAGACTGTAAGTTGGAACTTCACATTGTGCAGTCCTAGCTGCTAGTCAGGTTGATTGCTGGCTAGATTTGTGTAATTTGATATTTGGAGAGGCTGACTACTGACTAAAACTGCGTAATGAACAAAACAGTTAGTCTAGGTTGCTGGCTCAAACTGCAAATTGTGTAGTTCCAATGGGTAAGACTAGGCACTGGCTCCCAGGATTGCAAAAAGCATAGCCTGGGAGTAGTGTAGGAAGACTCTACATAATTCTTAGAGGCAAGGTAGAGCCTTGACTACCAGGAATGTGCAGAACTTGCTGGGAGACACATGATCGGGGCCGAGACAACTCAGATCTTCCCAATGGTACCTCGAAAACATGAAGGAGTGAATATGTGTGTGAAGCTGGTGCAGATCTGAGTGAAATAACCATGCATGTGATTCAAGTGAGTGCATAAATCAGTTAAATGACAAAACCAAGAAGCTTATGAGGCGAGTCGCCAAAACGACAACTATGAGTGCAGAAACAATGTTATGCATGCGACACTAAGGAAAGGTAGTGAAAAACTTGAAAAAACACTTATACAATCTAAAATGAATTCAAACACCAATGGTCATTCAATAAAACCAAGGAAACAACACTCATACAAGCCGAAAACTAAAAAGCGACAGAGGAAGCGGTAAAAGCATGCAAAGCAAATGTTACCTGGAAAAGTTCTGTTGATTGTGCCGAAGGTTCCTAAATGCCTTGAGAATTCAAATATCCAAGATTGAATGTAACTAATGAGGTTTGAGGAATCGTTTAAATATATTTGGTGAAATTAGGGTTTATGAAGCGCATGCCACAAATCTAGGAAAAAATGACACTTGGGGGGAAGTTTCTAAAAATAGTTTTGCATCTAACTCCTGTTGATAAAAATAGATCCCTAAGATATGGGGATGCTTTTTCTCTTTTTTCTTTTTCCTTTTTTGAGAAAAGTTTCCTGGCATGCAAGGAAGGATTGCACAGTTCTAGAGGGAACCAAATAGCTTACTGGCACATGCGATGGACAGCCAATGAGGGAAAAATTATGTGTTGTTTATGGGTTGAAAGGCCTTGGCTAACTAGCCAGATCTGTGCAATTTTCTAGAGTAGTGATGCTGGGATTCTAAGTGCATTTCTTAAGAGAAGTGTACTTGGCTAGTTCTGCGCAATTATGGAGAACAGTGCAGTTGGATTGGGTTGCTCTACACATTTCTAGAGAGTAGTGCAACTAGGCCAGTTCTTCACATTTTTGAATGGCAGTGTAACTAGGTTGGCCTACCCTGCATAATTCTGGAGAGCAGTGTGTGGTGGTTGAAACTGTGCATTTTTTGAGGGAAGATGCGAGGCTACTCTATGCAATTCCTAAGGGGAAGACAAGTTGTCCTCCAAGCTTGCGTAGTTTTACCCGACAGCCAGTTGACCGGATGTGAACCAAGTGCCCAGTGTGCTTGTGGTTGAACGACGAGACAATTGAGTTGAACAAAAGATGTTAACTACGATGATTTCGAAGAGAGAGGCTCCAAAACAAAGTGAAGGAAAAATTTTGCAGGGTGGTTGTAGCCGCTATGACACCTACATTTAAGACAAAAATATAACAAAAATTCATTTTGTTCCTCCTTCCTTTTCTTAGTATTTAATGTGTTTGTCTGATAAATTATCTAATATGTTTCCTAATTCTTCCCTAGTTACACTTCCTATAGTTGATTTAGTGACTTTAGAAAGAACATATCTTTGTCTTTTGCTAGATTTAGCTTTAAATCTTGACTTCTTTCTTCACAACTACAAAATTTTCTTAAATGTTAGATAAGAAATATATCTTGATTCCATGAGGTTAGGTCATCTATGAATTCGTCTTGATTACCTTTTAGAAATATTTTACATATAGTGTCTTCCTTCAATGCATTGTATTTATGTTTTTGCAAATTGTATGAAAATCTTTCTAGGTAATCATCTAAAATTTTGTCCTCATATTGTGCCATTCAAAAAATATCTTCTTTTGGATATTTGGGCCTATAGTATGGTTGATATTTCTTAATAAATATCTGGTACGTATCATCCCAATATGCAATAGTGTGATCTCCTAAACCCATGAACCATTTTAAAGAAAACCCTTTGAAAGTAGTAGGAAATAAATGAAGGTTTTGTGTTTCATTTATGTAACCATAAATATGACATAAAAGCATATGCATGAATTTGAGTTACACTTTTTGGCAAGTGAGGACATGTTTTGGTTGAAAAAAGTAGCTCGATCGATCAATCTTCAAGCACTGAATCGAGGTTTTTGAGGAATTAAAGATAACTCAATCAAGAATTAAAATAAACCCTTAATCGAACTCTTTTGTAACTCAACGTGATCGAGATGTGGGCTCAATTGAGCCTTAGAGCTCAATCGATCAACTGTTTCTCATTAAAAATCCCGTCCACAATCTACGCAATCCTTTTTGTACAGACCTGCTTAGTTACCATATGATAGGAATTTGAAAAAATTAATGTTGGAATGTTTTTCATTTTGAATTTAATGCCAAGGATTGTAGTTATCTCCTACTTCCTTTATGACTCTTCTTCTCCTAGTCCTTGTCTTACTCTTACTCTTTCTTTCTTTTTCTCTTTCTCTTGCTCCTATGATATTGCAATTTCTTTCCTCAATATTTTTTCCTTCTCGCTTCCTTTTTCTTTCTCTTTTTTTTTGTTTCTCTTACTACTTTGACATTGGAAAATCATTCCTCGTTATCTTCCATCTTGTCTTCACAAATAATCCATAATTTCTTAGTCCACATGTTTATGTTATCCTTTGTTGTTCCATTAGATGTACTTGATTGTATTTTTCTTTTTACTATTTTTCTATAGTGAATGGTTCATCCTCTTCCACTTGAGTTTGTACATCTAGAATAGTAGTGAGGGAATTTATCTCAAATGGAGTTTTTTCTCTTCTTATTATAATAAATATACCTTTATCATCCATATTTCTAATTAGTATATACATATGGTACATACATGACAAGAATTTGTAAATACTCGCTAAATTCAATGCATAGATTCTTACTTCTCATCTTAAAACCTTCACTCCTTATCTTAAAATGTTTGTACTAAAGAATTTAAATAGAAAAATTGATAAAATTCTTATGAAAATAAAAGAAGCATGAATTATAAAGCTAATTATTTTATCACTTCCTCGGAAATGACACCAAAATTTTAAGAAAATTATGAATAATTTTTGGGTATTTATTTTATAAACCAGAGTTCGTTAACTTGTGAGATGTAGACACAATGTGTGTAGAATTAGTTTCCTAATTACTTAAGACAATATCATTTTAAGTTATTCTTCTTGCATATCCAAGTTCATAAGAGGGACAAATATCCAAGAATTACTTAATATTTTGATTTGAGGTCATGGAAGTTCAACTTACAAGAATAGATTTTAAATATTTTTTGTAATAAGTACCTTGTTTGGAAATTTGACTAACTTATAAACCTATGAAAATAACTTCTCATATGAAAATCAACAAAATAAACCAACAATTTTAATCTATTATAAAAAAGGGGTCTAAATGCAAGCATATTTTAGAAGCCTAAGCATGTCATAAAAATGCATTTGAATCTTATTCTCTTGTCACAATTTTCTCTATAGTTGTAATTATGGAAATATATATTAGAGTGTTTGATCCAATTCTATATATTGGATGATTCGTGTAACAATACTCTCATTAATTACTTTAATTTTGGTTAGGAAGGATTGATTTTTGCTTTCTATTGTAACTATGATTCATATCAATGCAAAATAAAGTATTTTAACTCAAGTGGGATCAACATTAAATACAATATTATATGTAGATTATGAACTTATATCATTCAAAGAATGAGAATATACGAACACAACAGTCACAAATAGATAAAACATTAACCAAACAAGGGGGGCATTCAAACTTCACACATGTTGCAATAGTGTTTGTGATATTAAGAACCTATCAATTGAATAGCATGAGTATGAATCATATCAATGCAAAATAAAGTATTTTAACTCAAGTGGCATCAACATTAAATACAATATTATATCTAGATTATGAACTTATATCATTCAAATAATGAGAATATACGAAAAAAACACTCACAAATAGATAAAACATGAACCAAACAAGGGGGGCATTCAAACTTCACACATGTTGCAGTAGTGTTTGTGATATTAAGAACCTATCAATTGAATAGCATGATTTTTCCATTCAAATCTAAAACTTATTATAATTTTTACATAAGCTCTTATTCATTTTCTCTCCCCTATGTTACCTAATTTGTAATCTCATCCTTTTATTTATAGCTTTTACCAACTGAAAATAAAGGATTTGTGAAGAAATGTGTTGTAACACCATAATATGGATCTTGATTTATGCTTCTACGCAAAAATTAGTGGACTTGGAAAATAATATAGATATCTTCATGTTTCTAACTTGATTTGAGGATCTATTAAGAAAGTGGATTAAATTGTAATCCCTCAAAATGGATGAATTGTGTTTCCCCCTTCTATGGTAATTCCATTGATTACATGCTAACCACATGTCGTTTAATATTTCTAGGATGATCCAATATGAATTGATATATTCTATGAACACCCTGAATGACACCCACATGGCCATTTTGGAGTTATATAGATGCAACTATCCGAACCATTGAGGAATTACCAAAATATGCAAATTTCTGTCATTAACTATTAGAAAATCACGTTTAACAATATTGAACTTGTCCAAATAACAATTAAAGATTAAAAGTGACTTAATACCTTATATTCCCTTTTATACTTAAGTCCTGAAGAACATATCTAAAATTTAGTGTATTAAGAGGTCAAAACTAAGGGAAAAAGGTAAATTTGGCTTAGTTGACAATGCAAAATTGTAACAAAATGGAGTTTCAACAAGCCCATTTTACCATATTATTGCCAATCATCTAAGCTAGATTTTTGAAAAATCAACCCATTTGTGTAGAAATTGCAATATTTATTATCGAGAAAAACTCTAGTTCTAGAGATCATTGAATAAAAATAATTTTGGGGAAATAAAATCACAAGAGAAGGATGCCCCTAATTGTTACCTAATGTTAAGAGTCCAACATAATTAATGTTTAACTGATCCAAGTCCTAGTTAGGTTTTTATGGTGAGATGTAACTCACTTCCTAAATCCATTCAAGGGCACATTTATGAATTTTCCCCAAGGACATAAAATGTAAATTGTGTAGCATAGTTTGGTTTTGTAAGATTTTATAATTGTGTGTATAAAATTCCCATGTGAACATGCTACTTATGATTTCCCAAGCCATGTTTTGTAAAATTGACCCATCTGCGTGAATATTGAATTATCTATTACTAAGAAAAATCATAAACCTATATATTATTGAATAAAACATTTTTCTAGGAAATGGAAAGAGATGATATTAGTGCTCTTCATTGTAACCTAGGGTTAGAAGTCCACAGAAAGTGACAATTCATCAATTTGAGTCTTAATTGCAATTTTATGATGAGTTTCAAGTCACTTCCTAAAGCCATCTAGGAGCATACTATGAATTTTTTTTGTGGCATCAAATAATAAATAAGTAGAATAATGAGTTTCTATATGGTCGTACATGTGTGTTTGGCCAATAATTAAGTAAACATGATATGCATAATCACCTAGGCTAGTGTTCTTCAAAATCGTCACTTCATGCAAAATTTGGATTATTCCTTATTGAGTAAAATCTTAACTCCATTAATAGCTAAATGAAATATTTTTTTGGGAAATGGATTCATAGGAGAGGGGTGCCCCTAATTGTAACCTAGTTTTGAGAATTAAATAGAATCAATAGCTTGTACATATGATCCCTAAATAGAGTTTTATAGTGATTTGCAACTCACTCCTTAAATTCATTCAAGGATACATTGTTAATTTGATCCGGAGGCATAAAATGCAAACCAAAATTTTCTATGCTCCTACATGTGATTTTGTCCAAGGACGATGTGAACATACTACACACAATTGCTTGAGCTAAAACATTGTGGAACCACCCACTTTGTGCAAAAAAATCATCTTTCTTTATTGAGCAAAACCTAGCTATAGATATTGTTGGATATAACAATTTTAAGCTAATAGATTCAGAATAGAGGAGTGCTCGTAATTATAACTTGCCATTAGGAGACCAAATTAATTGATGATTCACTAATCTAAGGTCCGATTAGAGTCTTATGCTGAGTTGCAACACACTTCCTAATGTGATTCATTATTACAAACTTTGTATGGGGCCATAAAATCTAAACTATGGAGCATAATTGAGTTCCATGGGATACAATAAGCATGTTTTCCCAACGAACATGTGGGTATGCTTCTAACAATCACCCAAGCCAATTTTTTTCAAAATTAACCCCTCGTGAAAAATATATGTGGAAGTGGATTTGGAGAATTTCCTCTTTTTAATCCATGAAAGTGAATATGTTGAATTGTCTCAGAAAGGGAGTTACTTGAGCCATGGATAAACTAGAATAAAAGTTCATATACAATTAATTTTATGTTTCAAGTCTAACAAAGTAAAAAATTTTATTCCATGGATCTATTTATAATTTATCCCAACTTACAACTTCCAACTTGGCTTCATTCCAAGAATAACCAAATTGGTCTCTATGGAACATAAAGTAAAATAGGGAGACATAATTGTTTTTTCTTGTCTCCTACATGTGTTATGCTAGCATGGATTCTATAGTACCATCCTTTGGCTTCCATAGCAAAATATTTGTGAAATAAACTTCGTAATGCTAACTTGTTGCATCTCATAAACACTAGCTCAAAATCGCACCAAGAAATAATTAATATGGCCATAACATGAGTATTACAATGGTTTTCTTGGATATAATTCAATATTGTAAGTCTAATGAAACTAAATTATCATCATTATGTCACTCCATTTACATTTTATCAGAAGTTGTAACTCATGATTTGGACTAATGCGAGGACACTTAGCAATTTCCTAAGATGTTGGAAGGTTGTCCTCCCTCCTTTGTGGAAGAGATTTGGAAATTTGACTCCATAATACAATTTTTTTTACATTGTCTCATAGAGGATGAAACATTAACTTAGACTTGTTTAAGGATCATCAAAAAAAGATGGAGAATCCTAAATGAGTTTCCTCAAATACTATACATGTGTTACACCACCTTGGATGGTGGGACTATATCCTCCAACCTCCATGGTAAAAAATTTTGAATTCAACTCCTTAGATAGAAATTTGTTACATAGTCATATTGAGGAGAAAACTAGTCTAGCTCAAAAAAATGCCAGAAATTACAACCTGAGCTATTGGATAAGTGATATAATGGTGTCCCTAGTTCATTATTTTCATGCTTTATTTTCATTTTACTATGTGTTGTAACTTGCACTCTGAAATGATTCTAAGACATTAACTTAAACCCTTTGACCTTAATGGTGAAGGTTTAAAAATTTTACCCTTAAATTAAAATTTCTTCCTTTGTCTTGCAAAGGGTGAAACACTAGCTTAGAAGCATGCTTGAAACATACAGTAATTGTCATGGGATGCGCGAGATATGTTCACCAATTAAGGTTATTCATCATACAATTTATAATGTAACCAATAGTATACACATATTTCATTGCATTTGCATTTTATATCTAGTTGAAAAACCAATCACATTTGTTGGTAAGGTAAATCCCCTCTGCGGACAGAGGCGATCCCACTAGCCTATCACAGAACTAGCCACAAACAATCCACGCTGCTACGCAAGTTCCTAGTTATGCATCAAAGGTGAATCAAGAAGACTAACCTGGAGTCCAACGCTATGATTGCAGCAGAGTTGATATCCTCGCTCCCTTGCTCCAACAGATCATAACGAATACCTGCACATGCAAAGGAAGAGACAGATACCAACATAAAAACTACCAAGGCACAACTATATTTCAGTCAGAAAGGAAATAAATCAACATATCACCATGATAGATAATGAGATTGGAACTATAATAGCAGTCGCTCATCAATTAATAAACAGGAAAAGTTACAACCATTGTTCTGACGTCGACCCTTCTCCTGGCTGGGCGAGTAACTATATGTGTCTTGACATGCATCTCTTCTCCGACAGCATAACCTCTCTAGCACTCACTAGCATTCCTCCAAGAACTCAACATCTAACACTCCATGACCAATAATCATCACTACTATCACTCAATCACCAAATCACTAGCATAACACTAACACCAACACTCTCTCCACCCTAGCACTCTAGCTTGTCCAATGCATAATGACAAGCTTATATAGATGAAGAAGGGAGGAGGATGCGATGAACCGGGACACCTTTCGTGGAATTAGCAAAAGCCATAAAGATGGATAAAGCTCGACAAAAACTGATTTTCTATCCTCAGAAAAGCTCCATGTAATGAAGGAAACAACAGTCGGACGTGCATTAAGGCAAAAAGCACGACTAAATTTGGTTGGCGCGACCGTTGTTCTAAGACAAAGCGCCAATGGTCGCGCCCTCTTTTGAGGATCTCCATCATTGGCGCGGGTAGAATACTGTGGACTTGCGCCAATGGAAAAATAGCACTTTTTAGGGATGATCTGCAGAAGATGTCTTCAGGGAACATGGAGTACATACTCAGGGGAACATAATGCAAGTGTTTTTAGTCCTTGTCACTTCTTATAACTCCCGGAATGAGTCCTCTAAGGTACGACAAGAGGAGTAACAGGGATGGTGACAAATTACTGTGTAACAGATGCCCCCTAAAGCATGAAGTCCGAGAGGTGGAGAGGGGTGAAATGCTTTACCAGAACGCACATAAGAGCACACAAGAGCACATATAGTTACTGCCGCCGAGGAGCTGTATTAAGACATGACTGATAGTTCAATTACATAATGTACATGGCATGGTCGCAGCCATCCATAAGAGAGTACATAAATAATCTGGATCCATAGTATGGACGCAGCCATCTGGTTAGGATCAATGAACTGACTCAGGTATGGTCGCAGCCATCCAGTGAATGAGTCAAGTACCAAGAATCATGCCTGGATTACAACAGACACAATCCAGGGTCTTGCGCTCCATCTCGACCCGAACAAGAGTACAAGTCCAAGCATGTGAATATATGAGCTGAAGTCGAACATGCATGAACATCGCCTGATTACCAGTCAATAATGGAAACTGTTAACAGACGCGAGAGGTACCACCAATAATGACAATGGCCCTCAAGGTACTATAGGTACAATCTACGGCGTGTGAATTAATGAGTTGAAGTCGAACACCCGTAGAATCATTCGATCGGAGGCCAATGATGAAAACCTCACGTCGAACACGAAGAACCTGCCATTGAGGCATGCAGGCTCCAAGGCACCGGAAGGGAGTCTCTAGGTCAACTTCCTGGATAACGAGCTGAAGTCGACAGGGAGTGACCTTGATCGAAGGTGGGCCATAATGTTTCCCACATCATCGACGCGAGACAGAGAGATAATGTCGTGAATCAAGATTGTGCGAACTATCAGAGGGAGGTTGTTTATTTGCAGAGGTCAACTTCTCTTGAACATATCGGCAGCACATTAACGGAATTGGCAGTACTTGACATCAATGTATCAAAGGTCATTATGACGAGGCAATGAGTGAATGAGAGGTCAAATAGGGTACCCAAATCCATGGAAGCAAGTGAAAGATATGAGATGAAATATCCCCACCCTGGACACGAAAGCAAAAAGTGCCATGTTCAAGAGCGACATACTGCCGTTACGGTAATAATTATGGTTCAAAAAAATTTATTTTCCCCCACCATTTCTGGCGAGTACCCCAGTTATTTTTAACAAGCTTGATGGGGATAGCATATGCTTGTGTTGTCACAAAATCCATTGTCATTAAGTTTTAACGAGTCTAACAAAGGAAGAACTCGGTGTCTTTTCTTGTTTAGAGAGTTTGAAAAGACAGCAGAAAAGGAAACTCCAGGGATGTCCTTTTTCGTAAAGTTGTGTCTCTCGGGCCCGAAAAAGTATAAAATAATACCCGAAAGAACCGCCCGATCATTACGATCGAGGAGTACTTTTCATGATTAGTGACTTCGACCTGAAAAAGTAAAAAAGCGGTCAAAACCACGTCGTTTCGTAACCACTAACGAGTTTGAAACGACAAAAACCCGGTAATATTTTTATGTTTTAACGGTCGACAAAAAGAACTTAAAACGGCCGCCCCTTATCACCATTTAACGAGTCAAGAGGAGCGACTCGGCAATCTTTTCCTCTTTAAATGGTCAAAAAAGAGCTGAAAGCGGACCTCCATTTTTATTTTCTTTAACGAGTCAAAATGGGAAAAATACTCGGCAATCTTTTCATATTTTACGAGTCAGAAAAGAGCGTAAAGGCGACTCGTCCTGAAGGAACGAGTGGTATAAGGGATAGCAACTAGTTCCGGTAATGGTGGAACTTTACTTGAAACACGTAAAGGTTAAGAGGCTGGCTAATAAGACCACTCATCGTTGCGGTTCCTCAGGAAAGGAGAAACAACCAAGTGAAAGCATATGATCGGCCAAAAAGATAGTAGCGATGGAATGAAACAACCAGGGCTCATCTAGCAGAATTTTAGCGGATAAAAGGAAATCACGGGATGTGAATGGGTATGGGTTCATTTTTACACAAGCTTGAACCATGGAGAACTCTGCTTGGATTCGGTTTCATGTTTACACAAGCTTGAAACGAAAAACTATGCTTGTTATAAATTTGCATGCCCCCAGCATGATAATGCAAATCGAGGTACATGCCCCCCAAGCTTCATGGCATTCACGGAGTGGATGGAATGAAGGTTCACTCTCGAGATCTAGGAAAGACTCGACTTGTATTTTACGAGATCCTAATCAAAAGACTCGATTTGGAAAGGTTGTTGTTTCATTTTTTAATGAGGTTGACACAGTAAAACGAACTATGCTCCGCTAGACCTAGTTTCATTTTTTAAGGAGCTTGACATAGGAAAACGAACTATGCTCCGCCCGAGCTTCATAATAATGAACAGGAAGTCGGGGCTTCCAAGAGTGCCACTTCCGGTGGAAGGACAACATCTCAGAAGTCAAGACCTAATGCCCCCAGGACACTATGCACGACGGTGGTATCGCTGGATACAGGCACGGGATAGGTGGCCACGTAGTTGACCTGCGGTGAGGCAGATGCAACTGGTTGATGAACACCAGGAGGGGATGACGACTGCACAGGGGGGACTCGTGGACTAATGAACGATAATTGATCGATAGTCACAATTCGTCCATTGTGTGGAAAGCAAACCACACGGAAAAGTGAAGAAATAAGGGCCCCCATGGCATAAACATAGTCACGACCAAGGAGAAGATTGAAATCTAAAGCACCTTGGGTAACCGATACGTCTATATAGACGGTCTTGCCTCCCAAAGTAATACGGAACTTTGGAAGGATCCCTAATGGTTGGCTAGTTCCTCCGTCAAAAGCAGTCAGATTCGATGCTACGGGCACAAGCTGTGGGGAACCCAAAGCTTGCCAAGTAGTAGCAGACATAAGACTAACAGATGCACCCTCATCCAAAACAGTGCCGGGTATTGCCTTGTCATAGGCGTGTACCATGACCCAAAAAGGCACATGAGACGGGAGGCGGAAGGTAGTCAAACGTCTCCAGTCGAAGGAAGCGACTGAACTACTTGGTGGGGGAATCGTATGATTTCCCCCCTGCTCGGGGGAGAGCGCAGTAGGTCTCTCAGATGTAGGGGTATTTCCAGATGTAGGAGAATCTGAGGAGACGAGAAGAACATGAGTTTGATGCTCTTCCGAAATAGAGTGGTCGGCGGGTAGTGAACTCGAGTCGACGCTCTTTCCGACCAATGGTTGGTCTGGAACAGGCTCGAAAGAGCCAGATTCAGGAAGAGGAGGCTGGACAGAAGAGGAATCTTGGTTGATTTCTTTGTCAGCAGGGGAACGTTCTGCAATTGCAGAAAGACGTTGATAACCAGTAGGAAGTTGGGTTGAGGGAGCTGTAAGACTTTCCAATACAATAGAGGCTCTATCCATGAATGGACAAAGGTGAAGGGGATGATTGCCTTCACAAAGTTTACAAGGGATTCAAATCTTCTCTTTTCCCTTACCGTTTCCAGGTGATAAGGTAACATCGCCACGATCTGCCGAGGACGATGCAGGGCGGTCCGGATCATGAGACCATACTTCTAAAATCCTGGGAATACCAGGACAATCGCGGAGAAGATGGTTTTCCTTGCATAACTTACAAGGAAATTTGACCTTCCGCGGAGGAGCACAAGGTGGCTTGACTTGGGTTATACCTTTAACCTCTGGTTTAGGGGTCTTCTTCTTCTTTGTCTTCTTCTTCTTTTTCTTCTTAGCCACCTGGTTAGTGGAGAGACGCTCTGCAGGTGTAACAAGACGCTGATATCCAGCGGGTAGTTGGGGTAAGGAATCCGACAGACTTGCCAAAAGACGGGAAGCTTCATCCATAAGTGGACAAAGGCGAAGGAGATGATTACCTTCACAAAGTCGACAAGGGAAACGAACCTTCCCTTTTCTGTTACCAACTAGTAAGGTGTCGTCAATTTGCGACAGCAAGGGGCGAGTCGGGTCACGGGACCATATATCTAGGATCCTGGGAATGCCAGGACAATCAGAAAGAAAATGGTCCCCTTTGCATAATCGACAAGGAGACCGAAGCTTCCGCGGAGGAGCAGAAGGTGGTTCCACTTCTGATAGCTTCGTGGTAGATACGACCTTTCCCTTAGGAGACTTCTTCTTTTTGGTCTTCTTCTTCTTCTTCTTAGCCACCTGGTTAGTGAAATCCAAGGTTTCACCAGGCGAAGTAGAAGATGAGGACGCAGCAATAGGCGAAGAAGGGAAGGGGTCCACTTTAGAATCAACATGGTGTTGTTCGGGTGGAGGAGGTGGTGGTGGGACAGGAGTCATCACACTTGAGACCACCGAGTTTGAAAACAACCATACGGGTAAACCAATGGTCAACCCAGGCAAAGACAATGTTGCGATATACTGAACACCAACATTTCCAACAGAAGGAAATGGGCAAGGGTACCCATCAGGAGGAACACCTTGGCCGGTGGGCACCGGAAAGGCTGCCATTGAACGAGAATTAACCCTACTCAAGCTAACGCACGCAAAATCTAATTGGGTAATGTTATCGTGGCCAATAATTTTTAAGACACTGAACTTAACCTTTTCATTTTTTAAGAGTCGAGAAAAGGGTAAAAGATGACTCTAGTCTCCTTCGAGTATTTAATGAGCACGAAGTGACAAGACACTCATAGGCACCTTTTCGTTTAGGGAGTCCGAAAAGGATCAAAAGTGACTGCTCTGGAATTCTAGGTAGAGGGTGTGCGAAACTTTTCACAAAACCACAGAATACTTTTTAGGGTACGGGTGGTCGATCTTCGTGAATGCTGTGTTCACTGCATTGCGAATCGTAGGGCGGCTGACACGGCTTCCTATAGATAAAGGCTTTATTCCTATAGGGGTCTCCCAATATATACTCGACGGTACGTGGGAGCACAGTCCGTATTGGCAGCTACCGTTTCACCGTGGAGGAATCACCCAACCACTCGACGATAAACTACCAGGTTTAACGATGCCAGAACACGTCTCTAACCTAGACCTCTAGAGTGTTTGCGTTATGTTCCAATGCATTGTTATGTTCATTGGGTTCATTTTAAAGTTTATCTTTGATTATGTTTCAGTTTTTTGGTCCTACCATATGTGATATCTCAAAAACTTCTTACATGCAAACTATATGCCGAAATTAAATCATTTGATTCGATGAATTCTATCTAAAGGAGGGTTGAGATCTTTTTCACAAACGAAATGATCACTTCAACAAAGAACAAATATCCTAATGCAGCTAATAACAAGAAACGGAATTTTGTCTTTTTTCTTTTCAATAGCAACAAATAACAATAAATGCTAACTACTATAATGCAAGAGATTTTTTGTTTTTCTTTCCTTTAAGATGGCATGATGCATGTAAACAAATTCTAAGAGATATGCACAATCCAAGTTCAGTCAATGAAATAGAACCAATTCTAAAACACAAAATGAACCATGCAAGCAAGGAAAAACACAAAAACTAGTGAACTTCAAAGAGGCTAGAAGTGAAGTATTTAGAGTATAGAAGATCAAGCTTTAACAAAGGACTGGATAGGTGTAGAACAATCAACAAGCTGACTGGATGATCAAGAGACCGAAACTTCCCACAGAAGGCTAGACATGCAAAGTCACTGGAAATAAGCAAACAGCTGAGGGATACAGGCTAAAACCAGTCAAGCAGAGGTTCAACACAGTTCCAGAGGCTAAAAGAGATATATAAAGAGGCTGAATGAGCTTTCCACCCACACACAGGCAAAATTTACAGAGCTGGCGCGACTGTCAGCCTGCAACTTGCGCTACCACAGAATTGGCGCGAGTTGCTTTTGAGCAACGTGCGCCAACTGGCGCGACTGTCAGAGAAATAACCACGCCAATTAAGCTTGCCAACTAAAAAGATAAATGATACGACCTCAGGTCGGGTTGACAGTGCTCAGATGGGTCAAACAGTAAAGAATCAACTCAAAACTGACTCAGGAAGCTCATGCACTCAAGCAAGCAGAAGAAAATTAACATGCAAGACAGAAATCAAAGAGTTACTCCCCAGCGAAGTCGCCAATTTGTTGGTAAGGTAAATCCCCTCTGCGGACAAAGGCGATCCCACTAGCCTATCACAGAACTAGCCACAAACAAACCACGCTGCTACGCAAGTTCCTAGTTATGCATCAAAGGTGAATCAAGAAGACTAACCTGGAGTCCAACGCTATGATTGAAGCAGAGTTGATATCCTCGCTCCCTTGCTCCAACAGATCATAACGAATACCTGCACATGCAAAGGAAGAGACAGATACCAACATAAAAACTACCAAGGCACAACTATATTTCAGTCAGAAAGGAAATAAATCAACATATCACCATGATAGATAATGAGATTGGAACTATAATAGTAGTCGCTCATCAATTAATAAACAGGAAAAGTTACAACCATTGTTCTGACGTCGACCCTTCTCCTGGCTGGGCGAGTAACTATATGTGTCTTGACATGCATCTCTTCTCCGGCAGCATAACCTCTCTAGCACTCACTAGCATTCCTCCAAGAACTCAACATCTAACACTCCATGACCAATAATCATCACTACTATCATTCAATCACCAAATCACTAGCATAACACTAACACCAACACTCTCTCCACTCTAGCACTCTAGCTTGTCCAATGCATAATGACAAGCTTATATAGATGAAGAAGGGAGGAGGATGCGATGAACCGGGACACCTTTCGTGGAATTAGCAAAAGCCATAAAGATGGATAAAGCTCGACAAAAACTGATTTTCTATCCTCAGAAAAGCTCCATGTAATGAAGGAAACAACAGTCGGACGTGCATTAAGGCAAAAAGCACGACTAAATTTGGTTGGCGCGACCGTTGTTCTAAGACAGAGCGCCAATGGTCGCGCCCTCTTTTGAGGATCTCCATCATTGGCGCGGGTAGAATACTGTGGACTTGCGCCAATGGAAAAATAACACTTTTTAGGGATGATCTGCAGAAGATGTCTTCAGGGAACATGGAGTACATACTCAAGGGAACATAATGCAAGTGTTTTTAGTCCTTGTCACTTCTTATAACTCCCGGAATGAGTCCTCTAAGGTACGACAAGAGGAGTAACAGGGATGGTGACAAATTACTGTGTAACAACATTGTACAAAAATTACAGTTTTCCTTATTAAGCAAAACCCTAATTCTAGAGATCATCACACAAAGAAAATTATCGGCAATGGAAACATAGGAGATGGGTGGCCTTGGTTATAACCTAGTGTTATGATTCTATCACTACCAATGTTTCACTAAATGGAGTCCCAAATAAAGTATTATGTTGAGTTGCAACTTACTTCTTGAAACCATTCATGGCAACAATATGAATTTTATTTGGGGGAATAAATCCAAACGAAGTAACATAATTGTGTTCTATAAATTCCACAAGTATTTATAGCCAAGTCCCATACAAACATGTTATGACAATCATCTAAGCTAGGGTTTGAAAAACTTGAGTCTTTTGTGCAAAAGTTGCGTTCCTCTTTACTTAACAAAACCCTAGTTCCAAAGATCATGAAATAAAGAAATTTTTAGAAACTAAAAACATAGAAAATAGATGCCCCTAGTTGTGATACACAATAAATAGTTTCCTAATCTAAGTCGTATTTAGAATTTAATGGTGAATTGCACCTCACTTTTTGAAGTTATTAAGGAATACATTGTGAATTTGGTTTGGTAGTATAAAATCCAACTCTAGAGAATAATTGACTTCCATAAGCTCTCACAAATGTGTTTGTCCAAGGCCTACATGAACATGCCACCAAAAATTACCCAAGCTATGGTTTTGCATAAACAACCCTTTGTGCAAACTTGCATTGTACCATCTCAAAAACTAAAATATGCAATTCTAACACATTCAAGAAAATATTTTTGATAGAATTGACCAAAAAAATTCCTTTAAAAGTGCCAAAATATATACTACTTAGACTACATTATTTGAAAAGGAAATCACATCATCTTACACTTAATTATTATTCATGATTAAACTTCTCAATCATATCATTTGAGCATCAATTAGTGTCCAAGGACATGGAAAGGAAAGACCAACTTTTTTAATTCCTAGAATTTGAAAATTGTTCATCTTTGAAATTTCATCTAATTATCAACCTGTTTCATTAAAAAAAATAGAAATTGTTTATGAAATCATCAAAATCATTAAATTGTATGGTGTTAAATTTAATAAGATCTTTATAAAAAAAAGTAAATTAATAAATAGATATATCTAACATTTTTTTGTTTAAAGTTATAATTTGTTCTAAATTTCTTAAACATATTATTATGTATTTTATTTTTTTTTTATCTTGAGAGGTAGTTAAGTAGTTACTATTTATAAATCTTGGTTACCATCCATGCATTATTATTGGAACTCGAATTTCTTTTTAACAAAAGGACTAATAGATATGTTTGGTTTAATAATCATTCAATAAACTATTTATTGATTTTTTGAATTAAACTATGACATATCCTAAAACTTTCAAAGATAGAAATTTAATTTATAAAAATCTTTAAAAAAAAATAAAGATATCAATAAAATAAATTTTTAACCAGTAATAGTTCGCTTCTCTTAATTCTCTTAAAATTAAACTTCTCAATAAAAATACTTACTTATTTTATCATCTTTTCATAATAATTTTTTAAAAAATAAAAAATTTCATTATAAATTAGTGATAAATTTTAAACTTAAAAAATAAAAAATAAAACAACTCTCTAAGTGTTGATAATAGATAAAGAGCTTTAACATAAAACACTTCCTTGGAAATTAAAAGAATCCCCATGGGTTTAAAGAATAGATAAAGAGTTTTAACATAGAACACCTACAAAACGTTTCCTTATAACTTGTCAAAAAAATCTCCATAACCTCTCTAGGTTTAAAGAATAAAAAAATCCCCATAACCTCTCTAGGTTTAAAGAATAGATAAAGAGGCTTAATATAGAACACCTACAATCCTTGAAAATTGTTACACCTACCCTCATTGAAACTCGATACACTTAAAAATTTAAACACTTTTAAACCATCGAATGATTGAAATTCGAAAAATATAAATATATCGAAGCTATACATCACCTAAACCCTCAAAATTAGTTGACAGCATCGAGTCTAAACACGTATATGTCCCTCAAAATATGTTAAAACCACCGCTATCTTTCCGATGCAGTGCAATTAGCAAATCTCCTCTCCGGAAGCGGGGCCACTACACTTTGGGTACGCCCAGTTATCGTTCTGCAAGGACTATAAATTATTTGGTTTCACCATGCCGCTACATGTTAATCGTTGTTGTTGCTTCATTCATGCAGTTGGAAACCTGTCGATCGCACTGAAAGCTACGAAAATGTTTATTGCACATTTCATTTTCGGGATCTTCGGTATGTATACTTGCTCTGTCAAAGTTTAGTTTCTTATACATATAGGGTCGCGTGGAATTTTTGTGTAGGTCACTTAATGCTGAATATGTTTTCTTGTGAGGTTTCTCTAACCAATGCCGCCTTTCAATCACAAAGCTTAGTGATGTTCATATATTCATAAGTGTTTCTACATCATGATGTGTCTGCTGTTGTAGGATTACGTTCAGGAAGATTATACAGAATAAATCGACGGAAGACTTCTCTGGTGTTCCTTATGTTTCTACACTTTTGAATTGCATGCTTTCTGCATGGTATGGCCTGCCATTTATGTTGCCCAATAACCTTCTCGTGAGCACCATAAATGGAACTGGAACCGTCCTTCAACTCTGCTACGTGGTTGTCTTTCTCTTTTATATTCGAGACAAGAAATACAGGGTAAGTCCACTACTCATTACTGTGTTAATTTGACAATGTGGGAAGCCTCTACATAATTCCTAGAGGAAAGGCAGAGGCTTGACTATCATGAATGTGCAGAACTTGCTGGGAGACACAAAATCGGGGTCGAGAGAACTCAGATCTGCCCAATGGCAACCTGAAAATAGAAAGGAGTTAATGTGTGTGTGAAGTTGGTGCAAATCTGAGTGAAATAAGCATGCATGTGATTCAAATGAGTGCATAAATCAGTTAAACGGAAAAACCAAGAACAACTCATGAGGCAAGTCGACAAAACAATGACTATAAGTGCAAAAACAATGTTATGCGTGCGACACTAAGGAAAGGTAATGAAAAACTCGATACAACCCTTTTACAAGCTAAAATGAATTCAAATGCTAATGGTCATTCAATAAAACCAAAGAAACAACACTCATACATGCTGAAAACTAAAAAGCGCTAGAAAAAGCAGTAAAAGGAATGAAAAGCAAAACTTAACCGAAAGAGTTGCACTGAACATTCCTAGATGCCTTGGGAATGCCAAAGATCCAAGATCAAATGTGAATAATGAGGTCTAAGGAATCATTTAAATAGATTTGGCAAAATTAGGGTTTATGACACGCATGCCACAAATCTAGGAAAAAGCGACACTTGGCAGGACGTTTCTAAAATTAGTTCTGCATATAACTCCTGCTACTAAAAATAGATCCCTAAAATCTAAGGATGTTTTTTCTCTTTTTTCTTTTTCGAAAAAAGTTTCCTCGCATGCAAGGATTTCACAGTTTTGGAGAGAACTAGACAGCCTATCGGCACATGCTACAGATAGTTAGTGAGGGAAAACTTCTGCGTTGTTATGGATTGAGAGGCCTTGGCTGATTGGCCAACTCTGCGAAATTTTCTAGAGCAGTGATGCTGGGCTGCTCTACGCATTTCTGAAGAGCAGTGTAGTTGGCCAGTTCTGTGCAATTCTGGAGAACAGTGCAGTTGGCCTGGGTTCCTTTGCGCATTTCTATAGAGCAGTGTAGCTGGGCCAATTCTGCACATTTTTGGATGGCAGTGTAGATATCTTGGCCTACTCTGCGCAATTCTAGAGAGTAGTGTGAGGTGACTAAAACTGCACATTTTCAGAGGGGAGCTGCTAGGCTATTCTGCGCAATTCATGAGGGGAATCTAAGTTTTCCTCCAGGTTTGTGTAGTTTTGCCCGACAGTCGATTGACCGGATGTGAACCAAGTGCTGGGTGTGCTTTTGGTTTCCGATGAGACATTGATTTGAACAAAAGCTGTTAAACGATAGATGAAAACAGATAAACACAAGTACCTGATTAGTGCAAGATAGCTGCGATGATTTCGAGGAGAGAAGGTCCAAAACGAATCAAAGGAAAAATTTTGGAGGGTGGTGGTCGCTGCTATGACACATACATTTTGGAAAAAAATATAACAAAACTTCATCTTGTTCCTCCTGCCTTTTCGTGGTATTTAATGTGTCTATCTGATAAATTCTCTAATATGTTTCCTAATTCTTCCCTAGTTACACTTCCTATAGTTGATTTAGTGACTTTAGAAAGAAGATATCTTTGTCTTTTTCTAGCTTTAGCTTTAACTCTTGACTTCTTTCTTCACAGCTATGAAATTTTCTTAAATGGTAGATAAGAAATATATCTTGATCCCATGATGTTAAGTACATCTATGAATTCTTCTTAATACCTTTTAGAAATATTTTACATAGAGTGTCTTGCTTCAATAAATTTTATTTATGTTTTTGCAAATTGTATGAAAATCTTTCTAGGTAATCATCTAAAATTTCGTCTTCATATTGTGCCATGCAAAAAATATATTCTTTCGGATATTTGGGCCTATAGTATGATTTATATTTTTTAATAAATATTTGGTATGTATCATCCCAATATGCAACAGTGTGATCTCCTAAACCCGTGAACCATTTTAAAGAAAACCCTTTGAATGTAGTAGGAAATAAATGAAGTTTTTGTGTATCATTTATGTAGCCATAAATATGACATAGAAGCATATGCATGAATTTAAGTTACACTTTTTGGCAAGCGAGGACATGTTTTGGTTTAAATAATGTAGCTCAATTGATCAATCTTCAAGCACTTAATCGAGTTGTTTGAGGTCTTAAAGATAACTCAATCAAGCATTAAAATAAACCCTTAATCGAACTCCTATGTAACTCAACGCGATTGGGCTGTGGGCTCAATTGAGTGTTAGAGCTCGATCGAGCAACTATTTCTCATTAAAAGCCACGTCCATAGTCTGCGCAAGCCATTTTGTGTAGACTATGAGGTAGCCATTTTGCACAGACCTACTCAGTTACCATATGATAGGAATTTGGAAAACATGATGTTCGAATGTTTTTCATTTTGAATTTAATGCCAAGGATTATAGTTATCTCCTGATTCCTTTATGATTCTTCTTCTCCTACTCCTTCTCTTACTCTTTCTCTTTACCTTTTTCACTTGCTCTTTCTCCTATGAAATTGAAATTGCTTTCCTCATTATTTGTTCCTTCTCCTTTCCTTTTTCTTTCTCTTTTTTTTTTTTGTTTCTCTTACTACTTTGACATTGGAAAACCATTCCTCATTATCTTCCATCTTGTATTCACAAATAATCCATAATTTCTTAGGCCACATATTTATGTCATCCTCTATTGTTCCATTAGATGTACTTGATTGTATTTTTCTTTTTACTATATTCTATAGGAAATTGTTCATCCTCTTCCACTTGAGTTTGTACAGCTAGAATAGTAGTGAGGGAATTTGTCTCAAATGGAGTGTTTTCTCTTCTTATTATAATAAATATACCTTTATTATCCATATTTCTAATTAGTATATGCATATGGTACATACATGACAAGAATTTGTAAATACTCACCAAATTCAATGCATATATTCTTACTTCTCATCTTAACACCCTTATTCCTTATCTTAAAATGTTTGTACTAAAGAATTTAAATAGAAAAATTGATAAAAGTTCTTATGAAAATAAAAGAAGCATGAATTCTAATGCTAATTATTTTACCACTTCCTCCGAAATGACACAAAAATTTTAAGAAAATTATGAATAATTTTTGGATATTTATTTTATAAACCAGAGTTCGTTAACTTGTGAGATGTAGACACAATGTCTGTAGAATCAGTTTCCTAATTACTTAAAATACTATCATTTTAAGTTGTTCTACTTGCATATCGAAGTTCATAGAAGGGAAAAATATGCAAGATATTTTGATTTGAGGTCATGGAAATTCAACTTACAAGTATAGAATTTAAATATTTTTTGTAATAAGTACTTTGTTTAGAAATTGGACCCTTAAATTCAAATTTCTTCCTTTGTCTTGCAAAGGGTGAAACACTAGCTTAGAAGCATGCTTGAAACATACAGTAATTGTCATGGGATGCGTGAGATAAGTTCACCAATCAAGGTTATTCAACATACAATTTATAATGCAACCAATAGTTTACACATATTTCATTGCATTTGCATTTTATATCTAGTTGAAAAACCAATCACATTCTACAAAAATTACAATTTTCCTTATTAAGCAAAACCCTAATTCTAGAGATCATCACACAAAGAAATTTATCGGCAATCGAAACATAGGAGATGGGTGACCTTGGTTATAACCTAGTGTTATGATTCAAACACTACCAATGTTTCACTAATTGGGGTTCCAAATAAAGTATTATGTTGATTTGCAACTTACTTCATGAAACCATTCATGGCGACAATATGAATTTTATTTAGGGAATAAACTCCAAACGCAGTAACATAATTGTGATCTATAAATTCCAAAAGTATGTGTAGCCAAAGCCCATACAAACATGTTATGACAATCATCTAAGCCAGGGTTTGAAAAACATGAGTCTTTTGTGCAAGTTGCATTCCTCATACTTAACAAAACCCTAGTTCCAAAGATCATGAAATAAAGAAATTTTTAGAAACTAAAAACATAGAAAATAGATGCCCCTAGTTGTGATACACAATAAAAAGTTTCCTAATCTAAGTCTTGTTTAGAATGTAATGGTGAATTGCAACTCACATTTTGAAGTTATTAAGGAACACATTGTGAATTTGGTTTGATAGTATAAAATCAAACTCTAGAGCATAATCGACTTCCATAAGCTCTCACAAATGTGTTTGTCCAAGGCCTACATGAAGATGCCACCCAAAATTACTCAAGATATGGTTTTGCATAAACAACCCTTTGTGAAAACTCACATTGTACCATGTCAACAACTAAAATATACAATTCTAACACATTCAAAGAAATATTTTTGATAGAATTGACTAAAAGAATGCCTTCAAAAGTGCCAAAATATATATTATTTAGACTACATTATTTGAAAAGGAAATCGCATCATCTTACACTTAATTACTATTGATGATTAAACTTCTCAATCATATCATTTTAGTATCAATTAGTGTCCAAGGACATGGAAAGCAAAGGTCATCTTCACTAAATTCCTAGAATTTGAAAATTGCTTATCTTTGAAATTTCATCTTATTATCAACCTCTTTCATTAAGAAAAATAGAAATTGGTTATGAAATCATCAAAATCATGAAATTGTATAGTGTTAAATTGAATAAAAACTTTATAAAAAAAGTAAATTAATAAATAGATATATTTAACATTTTTTTTTTTTGTTTAAGTTATAATTTGTTCTAAATTTCTTAAACATATTATTATGTATTTTTTTATCTTGAGAGGTAGGTTAAGTAGTTACTATTTATAACTCTTGGTTACCATCTATTGATTATTGAAACTCAGAATTTCTTTTTAACAAAAAGATTAATAGATATGTCTGGTTTAATAATCATCCAATAAACTGTTTATTAATATTTTGAGTTAAATTATGAAATATCCTAAAACTTTCAAAAATAGAAATTTAACTTATAAAAATCTTTAAAAAATTCAAGATATAAATAATATAAATTTGATAATGCATTGACACCCTCTCTCTAGTACAATTATTACAGTTTTCTTTTAGCAAATTTTAAAAAGTAATAGTTCGTCTCTCTTAATTCTCTTAAAATTAAACTTCTCAATAAAAATTAAGTGTACTCACTTCTTTTGTGATCTTTTCATAATAATTTATTTAAAAAAAAAAAATCATCATCTTTACATTATACTTTTAAAAAAAAATTATTAATTAAAAAAAACTTTATTTTTAAAATTTTTTCCCCAAATCTAAAATTTGTAAATTGGATAAAAAAATAAAATAACTATGTGAGTGTTGATAATAGATAAAGAAGTTTAAGAGAAAACACTTCCTTGAAACTTGTTAAAAAAATCCCCATAGCCTCTCTAGGTTTAAAGAATAGATAAAGAGTTTTAACATATAGCACCATCAAAACACTTCCTTGAAACTTTTCAAAAAAATCCCCCTAACCTCTCTAGGTTTAAAGAATAGATAAAGAAGTTTAATATAGAACACCTACAATCCTTGAAAATTGTTACACGTACCCTCGTTGAAACTCGATGCACCTAAAATTTTAAACACTTTTAAACCATCGAATGATTGAAATTCAAAAAATATAAATATATCGAAGCTATACATCACCTAAACCCTCAAAATTAGTTGACAGCACCAAGTCTCAACACGTATATGTCCTTTAAACTATGTTAAAACTACCGCTGTTTATCTTGCCGATGCAATGCAATTGGCAAATCTTCTCGTCAGAATCGGGGCCACAACACTTTTCGATACGCCCAGTTATCCTGCTACAAGGCCTATAAATAATTCGGTTTCACGACGCCCCTACATGCTAATCGTTGTTGTTGCTGCATTCATTCAGTTGGAACCCGTCTGATCGCACTGAAAGCTACCAAAATGTTTATTGCACATTTCATTTTCGGGATCTTCGGTATGCATACTTGCTCTGTCAAAGTTTAGTTTCATATAGATATAGGGTTGCAAAGAGTTTTGTGCAGGTTACTTAATGCTGAATATGTTCTCTCATGACAGGAAATGTCACTGCCCTCATACTCTTCTTAGCTCCCTTGTGAGTTTTCTCTAACTCATGCCACCTAATTTCAATGATAAAGCTTACTGATGTTCATTTATTCATTAACTGTTTCTAAATTATGATGTGTCTGCTGTTGCAGGATTACGTTCAGGAAGATTATAAAGAAGAAATCGACGGAAGACTTCTCTGGAGTTCCTTATGTTTCTACACTTTTGAATTGCATGCTTTCTGCATGGTATGGCCTGCCATTTATATCGCCCAATAACCTTCTCGTGAGCACCATAAATGGAACTGGAACCGTCCTTGAACTCTGCTAACTCTGCTACGTTTTTGTCTCTCTTTTATATTCGAGACCAGAAATACAGGGTGAGTACACTACTCATTACTGAATTGGGTTTGAGTTCAGAGATCCCATTTTAATGGTGGTGGATGAAATTCCCCATCTGCATGTACGCGTCTCCTCTGTCCGTAATGGTAAACCCCTCAACTACTTTTATACCTATCTTTAGGAAAATGACATACAATTTATAAAATATGATCTTGAAAATGGCAACTTCCCCATATTCCTTTTACTCGGTCGGACGGACTAAATGGAAGCATATTCAAAGCTTTGTCTGCCATAAAATGAAAGTCAGAGATTAGTAGGAGCACCGTTCTCCGGCAGTTTTTCACCGTCTGCTACGCAATTTTTGTGTCTGCTAAAATTTAAAACTTTTAGTCTAACAAGAAAACAAGGAGCAGATCTCCATCTGTCATTGCTAGTTTAACCAGAAATTTAATTTGTAAAGGAGAATTTCCCAATTGATGTTTATTTATATTTGTAAAAGGGACTGAAACCTTTTATTTCGTGGTTTAGATTTAATATGAAGGGGAAATGCAATAAGAGTTGTTTTTAGAGTGATATTTTGGATTTTATGGTGTTTTAATTTGGAAAAAATTGATATGAAATTTTGATTTGTATTATTTAAACTGGTTTTTTGATTATATATATAAATTCAGCATTTTTGAAAATCACTTAAGTCATTTGGGCATGGGTTACCCATCTTGCCGAATTTAAAAAAAATTAAACTTGAAAAACCAAAAAAAAAATTCCAAAAAATCAAAAAAACAACTCAAAATAATATGCCACATCTATTCCCACTTTTTTTCAAACAAATTAATTAGACATGTGATACGATCCCCTTTTATTTATGATGATGCCTTTATGAAGCAAGAAAGTAAAATAATGAATAGTTGCACAATATATTTTTTAAATTGAGGTGACCAGGTTTGTGGTTTCTATAGTAGTCACAAGCTTTGATGTCATAGGATAAAAATTCTAATCAATTAAGAAAAATTAGACACAATACCTTTTAAATATTTAGAAATATATGGTTGCCTTTTTTTAATAGCAACAACCATTTTTATTTATTTTTTTCAATTTAATTTTGAAATTTAAATAATTTTTATTAATTTTGATTTATTTAAATCATTTATAATTTATTAAAAAAACTTACATTGAAACTTGCAACTTGCAATAACCTGTTGAGCGGGCAATGTGTAACACGGTACTAAGTTGTGAGCGCTTAATTTGTTAAAACGAGAAATTGAAACTCTTAAGTAATAACGTGTGCAAACAAAAATAGTGGGAAAAACATTCTCGTAACTTATTTCATATTTATTGATGATCATTGGAAATACCTTATTCACATGTTGATGATCACGGGAAATACCTTATTGATCAAGGACTATGGCAAACGAAGTGAACGGTAGCTTTACAAATTATTATTTTAGGGGAAATAACGGGAGTGTTCGATTTACTAATGATAGTTTACGGGAAATGAAGTGAATTTTAAATTGATTGATACTCGTGTGAGTGAAGTCATCACATCCTGACTGAAATGGTGAGTTTAAATAAGTTTGTACTTTGTGGGACCATCTAGTTGGCTCATTTACTATAAAAAAGATATTAAAGTTTTTCCATTGTTGCTCCACGCAGGGAGTCTATTATCATCTATATTATGTTTATGTCTTCTCTCAATAGATAGAGAGAAACAGCCCAAAATTGTAATGTCTCTGCGCATAGACATTACAAACTATGTACCAAAACCAAAACTGTATATGCAAAGTCATATATGCGAACACTAAAGTAGATATAATAAACATAATTTATACAGTGTGAGCAATAGGGATTGGGGCTTATAACCCAATTTGACCAAGTTCTACAAAGGGTTTGTGGTATTATTGATGGTAGGAACCATCAATTTCCTCTAGTATCAGCCAGTCATTGCCCTGTAAATGCACTGCCTCTTTTGATAGTTGATCTGCCACCATGTTTTGTTCCCTGTAAATGTGGCGACAGACAAAGGAGTCAAAGGAGGATATCAGTCTTTGAGCTTCTCCTAGAATATGCCGCAAAGAAAATGCATTACAATGAGATGCATTGTTAAGCCAGTTACAAACGATTTTGGAATCACCAAACAACTGTAGATGACTGCAGTGCTGTTCTAAGGCAAAATGTATGAGATGTTTTGCCATACTGAGTTTAGCAAAACTATTAGTACCCCTACCTAGATTAATTTGGATTTTAAAACAATGGGTATCCTTTAGGAAAAGAATGGCTCCTCCACCGCATCCTGCCTCCTGTGCAGAACCGTCGGAATATGCCCACGGTTTTGATTTGTCTATGGTTTCAGGAATGATGGTGCGGGGAGGGGAGTTGGTATCCTCCTCTAGAAGGAGATCAAAATCAGCGAAGGTGTGGAGCAGTATAGAAGGCCAATGGGGGACTTTGAGGTTGAATATGGAGTGGTTCCTAGCAATCCATATAGCCCAGCAGGCTAGGAGGGGCATGTTTCTGGCTTTTCCCATATGGTTTTGGCACCAAGAACTCCAAGCATCTAGAATGTTGTGTCCTTGCCAGGCTTTAAGGGATGGATAGTGTGCAATGATGCAATTCCAATATTCTTTTGAGGATGGGCAATTTAAGAAGAGGTGTTCAGTACTCTCTTCATCATTTCGACACAGATGACACCGAAAAGGGCCATGAAAGGATCTTTTCATCAGATTGGCACCTATAGGAATCTTGTCAAACAATATGTTCCACAGTAAAAGACGGGTACGGGGGGCAACCTCGAGCTTCCAAAGTAGTCTCCAGATTGGATTAGTGGTCTGAGGTTTGAAAGGTTCCATGAGCTTGATGTAACCCTCTTTAGGGGAGTATGTTCTGTGTTTTGCGTAGGCCCAAATAACTTCATCTGGTTCATCAGTCAGGCAGATATGTGCTTGAGTGAGTGCTTCGGTGTATTGTTGCCAATCAAGTCGCCATTGATGGGGAATGTCCAAGTCATGAGCCACTTTCCATGCCTGCTGAAGAAAGGTAGAATTATAGTGGTCGCCAATGTGTTTAATGTGGGTGATGCCCCTGCTGTTTAGGAACCTAATCAAGTCTGCTGGCAATCTGTGAGCATTGCCACAGCCCACCCATGGATCCGTGCCTATACGAACAACATTCCCTTCATTAATTCTCCACGTGATGCCTTGTCGCAGGAGAGGTAGTGCATTCATCATCGCCTTCCAAATGTTGGAGATGTTGTTATTTGTTTCATGTACCTGTCTAAACCAGTCCATCAGGTTCATGGGCCAGATGTATTTCGCTTGTGCAACCCGGGTCCAGAGACTGTTGGAAGTGATGAGTTGCCAGCCAAGCTTTGCTGCCAGAGCTTTCGAAAACAGATCAAGCCTTTTGATGCCCCAACCTCCCCATCTTTTTGGTATTGCAATTCTGTCCCATTTGACCCAAGCGAAGATTTTCCCCGGCTGGTTACCCTTCCATAAGAATCTGCAGCATATGCTTTGGAGCCTGTTCAAAATGCCTTTCGGTATCCATGCTAGGGTCATCCAGAAAACAGGTGTGGCCTCGATCACAGCCTTAATAACAACTAATCTACGAGCACGAGAAAGGTATTTGTGGTACCAGATCTGTAGGCGCTTTTACACTTTAGCAATAAGCCACGTCCAGTCTGCAATCCTGTATCCAAGGGGCTTGAGCCAGAAGCCCAGGTATTTGAGACCATCTTCTAAATTTAGAGAGGTGAAAGGGAAGCACTAGGTGGTGAAAATGGTCTCATGTTGAGAGCATCCAAAGTTGGTAATGGTGGATTTTCCTTCATTAACTATCATCCTGGTTGCCTGTTGAAAGAGTTTGAATATATTCTGTAAGACCATAGAGTCTCCAATGCTGCCATTTAAGAAAATGAGAACATCATCAACAAACAATAGATGGGTCATATATAGGTTCTCCGAAATCTTGATACCAACCAGTTGATTTCTATTGCGGACAGCAATAATAGATCTACTTAAACCTTCCATGATAAGTAAAAATAGGAGAGGGGAGAGAGGACATCCCTGCCTGAGTCCCCTCTCGGATAGGAAGAATGGTGTGGCTTCCCCATTTAGTAAAACGTTGTAAGATACATCCTTGATGCAGCTCATGATCCACTTGATAAATGATAAATGCATAAGGAAATCCGAGATGAGTCAATAATAATCTAATATAGAGCCAATTTGTTCTATTGAAAGCTTTCGAGAGGTCCACTTTCAAAATCATGCCTTTCTGCTTCTTCGTCTGCATAGTGTGAAGAATTTCTTGAGCAGTGGCAATTGCCTCGTGTATCTATCGGTGCTGTAGAAAAGCAAACTGCTCAGTAGATATATGTCTAGATAGGATTGGCTTCAGGTGATTTGCGATGATCTTTGCAATAATTTTGTACAGACAGTTACAAAGGGAGACAGGTCTAAAGTCATTGAAGGTGGAGGGGAAATCAGATTTCGGGATGAGGGCAATGAAGGTGGATTTGATGGCTGGGGAAATGTTGCCACTTCTTCTACAGTCTTCCGCAATCTTGAGTAAATCATCCCCCAGGATATCAAAGAAGGGAATATAGAATTCGATGGTCCACCCGTCAGATCCAGGGCTCTTATCTTTCTTGAACCATTTTATAGTTGCTTCAAGTTCTTCCTTCGTCACTTCCATCATCAGGTTCTCCGAGTCTTCTTATTGCACAAACCTGGGGAAAAGTTCAGCAACCCTCATAATTTCCAAAATATTCACTTCTCTGGGCGCCTTGTAGATGCTCTTAAAGTGTTCATTGGCTAAAAGGGGGGAGGGTGCAACACTAGGAATTCCCGGGAGATCACCCATCCCAGTACTACTCTAGCCCAAGTGCGCTTAACTGCGGAGTTCTGATGGGATCCGGTGCATTAACGCTGGTATGATCGCACCCTATCCATATTATTATATATCTATTATTATTATTATTTAACCAAATACATAATTCTATTTATATAATGATATATATAATTTTAAAATATATTTATATTATATAATATAAAATATAATTATATAATATACATTTTAATATATATATATATATATATATAATTTAAGATTTAAGAGTTTTTTTGGGCATGTTCATTAATTGTAATTGATTTTTCGGCTCCATCCAATTTAATTTGATTTTTAAATTGAAGTTTCGAACTTATGACCGAGATTCATTATCACCAAACAAAAGTATGTGGAAAATTGATTTGACCTTGGTATGATAAAAAGTAGGAATGATGCAAGAATCCCTGTAGCGCTTGAGGAACTTGAGGAAGGTGAGATCAGTTCATTATGAGCAAACTAATTCGTTCTAAAGAGCGAATTTCATTCATTTTGTCCTTTCCGTATAGGGTAAAGTTTTCAGATTTAAGATTTTTTGGCTTGTTATTAGTTGTAATTGATTTTATGGATCCATCTCATTCAAGTTGATTTTTAAATCAACGTTTCGAACCTACGACTAAACTAAGATTTCTTGGCATGTTACTAGTTGTAATTGATTTTAGAGATCCATCCCATTCAAGTTGACTTTTAAATCAGCGTTTCTAACCTACGACTGAAGTTCATCATCATGAAACAAAAGTATGTGGAAAACTAATTTGACCTTGGTATGATAAAAAGTAGGAATGATGTAGGAATCCTTGCAACGCTTGAGGAAGGTGAGATCAATTTTCCTTTTCAATATGAGCAATCTAATTTGTTCTAAAGAGTGAATTTCATTCATTTTGTCCCTTCCGTATAGGGTAATGATTTCAGATTTAAGATTTTTGGGCCTGTTCATTAGTTGTAATTCATTGATTTTTAAATTGGCCTTTCGAACTTAGACTGAGGTTCATCATTAGGAAACAAGAGATCAGTTTTCCTTTTCATTAAGAAAAATATCATTTTAGTTTTCCATATTGAGGTTTATCACCTCCTTATATTATCATAATTTTTTCCCCTTAAATTTAAAAATAATATATTTTTAATATTATCTAGATTCTCCAAGATGGTCTCCTCCTTTATTCCCTAATAGTCCAACCAAGATGAACCTTCTTATACCACCTCCTTCTGAGCTGAAGGTTTGACTTTTTTCTTGACTTAGAAGAAATTTTAGGACGAGCATTCTTATGCCACCTCCTTCTCCACTGAAGGTTTGATATTTTCTTTACTTAGAAGAAATTTTAGGAAACCCCTTGGCATCCATGATGTATAACTTATTCTTATACTTAAGGTACCTAGTCATAACTATGTCTTCAATAGGAGAAAAGTTTGTTCCAATTAAGAAGGTATGGAAGAGAATATTTCCTTTAATATTTAGGTGGTAGGTTATAAAAGAAGTATGATAATTAAGAAAACTAAAAATTAGTATAGTTAATTATAATAATTATCATTAATTTTGATTAATGAATTACCATTATAAAGATCAATTTTAATGTTTATAAGAATTTTTTTTTTAAATTTCATTTAGTATTTATAACTTTATATATATATATATATATATATATATATATATATATATATATAAGAAAGAAATATAGTATTATATTTTTTTATTTTCTTAGTATTTTAAAAGTTATGCATTTTCTTTTAAATGGTGTTTTAAGCATTTAAAATTTATTTTATTTTAGCTTTCTATATATATATATATATATATATATACTTTTGGCAAGGTCACACATTTTATATTATCATAAAAATGAAGTATATAGTGTCTCATGAATTACTATTGGTTTGTTGCAAGGGAAATCAAACCAATAGAAATGATTTGAAGACTTAGACTCTAATAATTGTGTTCTTGATACAATTTAAACCATAATAAACTAGCATGTTGATAATACATTCCTACTATATCTAGAAGAAAAAGTGGCCTCATGGATGATAGAAACATAAAAAAATGTTTTTCTATAGACCATATCAACTTGAAGGAGAGTCCACTTATGTAGGGGGATAAGTATCAGTATCCACATCTAGTGGGGTGCAGGTCAAATAACCTTTTAACTAGAGTTGCGACATTTCCATCTAATTTCTATACCTTTTGCAAAATCTCATCAATGCTATTATTCTCTTCGAGTCTTCAAGTAATTATCTAGAGCCTATTCCAAGATATTTTCTATTTTCCAATAAAGGTAAATTTCTTACATATAGTGGGTATAGAAAGATATGGTATTTCCAGTTGTAGGAATCCAAATACAAGTTTATCTCTCCACATGCCAATATAGGATAATTATTTGACTAAAATGCACTTCCTCCTTCATGTCTAAAATGATGAAGTGAATTTCCACTAGGATATAATCATAGTATCTTGCCATGGATCATGTAACCTCCATCTACGTGCACATATACAAGGATGGTTGACCAATCATTTTCTTGCTCCTTCCCAAGGATGGTTTTGATTGCACCATATTAACTAAGAGGCACACACAGAAAAAAAATCAATCTCCCCACTTGAAAATTAGAAGCCACACAGTAATGGAGAGCCCAAAAATAGATAAGGAAAGGTCACAAAGGATTGAAAACATAATAACCAATAGACACAAAACCTCCTCCCACCCTACTAAATAATCTAAAGAGATTTTCAAGGAGAAGGAAAAGACAAGATGAAATTCGATAGGAGGTAGAGACTAAAAATAACCCCCAAGCTCCCTTGAAACTTTGAGGTGAGAGAGTGACACCCATTTTTAAATATTGAGGACTTGCAGTCAGTGGGAATATCGAGACAAAACTAGAAAAATGCCCCAAAACCAAGAAATGAGACACCTAAACAAATAGTTAATTTGTAGAAATCAAAAGAAGAACACTCCTACTTAAGGGACAATACCCAGAGCTGGTGGAGAGAACCACTTTAGCACCAGACCAAAAAGAAATACTCATGGAAAGTTTTATAGTTGGCTGATGTTCTTGTCCCAATGTCAAGGGAGGCAAAATTTACAGATAAATAATCTTATTTCATTACTCTAGGTTACAGATCATATAATTTAATTTTTAAAGAATAAATATACCTTAATTGATGTTCCTGGCAGAAATACTCATTGGATTAAGGAACCTTATGCTCATTTTTTTCATGAATTTTTTTCACACTTAGTTTCCCTTCATGATCGACAATATTGTTGTATATATGCGCTTCTTGTTAAAAAGTTTAATTTTATTACTTTAGGTTACAAATCATATATTTTAATTTTTAAAGAATAAATATACCTTAATTGAAGTTCATGGCACGAATACTCCTTGGATTAAGGAACCTTATGCTCACTTTTTTTCATGATTTTTGTTCACACTTAATTTCCTTTCATGATCGATAATATTGTTGTATATATGTGCTTCTTGTTAAAAAGTTTAATTGAGCTGACATATTCACTATTATTCTTTATTTTTCAATAATTATCCAACATATATATACATCTCTCTCTCTATCTCTCTCTCTCTCTCTCTCTCTGTCTCTCTCTCTCTATATATATATATATATAATGTTACGTGAAAATATCTCCCCTATACAATAGCCTCTAGAGAACCTCTGGGTGCAAAAATATAATATAAAGAAATATTTATTTTTAAATTTGAAATTACTTATCTGTTTATAGTCCATATATATATATATTTATATATATTAAATATCTTTAATTATAATTTAATCTCTCTTTAAATATAATTACTGCCCATAAAATAACTAATTATTAAAAAAACCCCAAGGGTCAGCTCAATCGGTCAAAGCAGTGCCTTGCCGATCGGGAGGTCACAGGGTCAATTCTCCACGAAGCCCTTTGGGTTAGGCCTAGTTATTGGCCACGGGGCTTGATTCCCTTCGGGGTTGATCAGCTCAGATATTTTCGTGGACGTAGTGGCCACCCAATGACCAGGGTGTCCATGAACCACACCCAAAAAAAAAAAAACTATTTATTAAAACATATTAAAATATATATTTAAAAGCTTGCACATATATGTTCTATCTCAGGGTTAAAGTTTAACTAGACTAATACATTGAAAATTAGGATAACTAATCACCTAATGCACTAACTAGACCAACGTACCAAATCCCCATTTTTTCACATCAAGACCCATATCTATAAAATAAAAAATAACTTAATTAATTAAAATCTTATGTTAAGATGGAGATCTCTCTGATTCTACATCAAACTATGGATTCATCATAATTCTCACCTCCCTAGATAGATTGTAGATTATATTGAGCAAAGGAGGACGCTATTAAACACAAATTTATAACCTTCTTTTTTGTAAGCTTTAGATTTATATTTATATTACGAAGCAACAGAGATTACATTGATAACTTTTTGTTTCCAAAAACTTTGTTGGATCCCATAAACAACTATACTCAAGAAATGATATCCCCATAATCCCAATTTTGTCCAAAAGGGACAACAAGAAAAACTGACCATCATTTAAACGACATAACCCATTAGTAATTACATGCATTGGTGTGTTTCGTGCATTCAAACAAAACAATGTGCACTTTTAACATACTGAGACAAAATAAAAGCCATACAACTATAAGAGAAGTAGATATATCATATACAAAATGAGGATTCAAGTGCTAGAGAAGACTATTAGTCTAATATGATGACTGGAGAGAGACAATTGGAGTTTCCTTGTGGCAAAGGTTCAACTGGTGCATTGATAAAAACTGGGGTATGAGGTTGTGAGTCTGAGTCAGACACCACATAATGTTCCACCCACGTTAATCTAGTGATGATGTCATATAGATTGTACTTGATGTCACTAAGGATCCTTTGAATCTCCTCTTGTCCTACAAATAACTGATAGTGATCAAATTTCTTGTCACGAATGACCATGTGGAGCAATGTTTCTAGTTGATGATGCAAAGCCACTGAGTGTAGAAAATGAAGTATCCTTTTGCGAAATTTTTGAGGATATGGAGTCCACCTAAAGGTGCTGCCACTGATTTCAATATCAGAGAATTATATCTGATTGCCAAATTCCTTGGCTTCCAAGTGAAGGATCTCACTCCTCACTTTCGGGGGCACATAATCAAAGTGGTAATTCCCTATGTTCCAACCGAATAGTCATCACTGATGAGAGGTGGATATTCCTACGGCACCACCCCACTGGGTTGACACATCCAAGGAGCCATGAAAACTACTGGAGTAGATAGACTTACTTTCTATGCTTCAAGGCACATGTCTCTTTGCATAATTTGATCTTTGATATTTGGTTAGAATTTATGATAGTAATAAGTCATCCATGATGTAATAACAACGCTCTAGTCACATGTTTTTAGTGTTGGTTGATAAGTGATTTAAGAAATTATGAAAAGTTGAACATCACCCTGATGAGCCCCAAAAATGGGTAACTTATTGGGCTCATTTTTCCTACTGTTCTTCATCAATCCACCATTTTTCATAGATTATGCATGTTTTTTGAGTATGTTTATGTTATTTGAATGAATAAGGGTGGTCACTTTACCAAGGAGGCTAATACGTGGTTATTTCAGGTTTCTTGGACAAATTTTGGAGCAAAGCCAAGCAATTATGAGCAAGGTGATAGCCAAGCATGAGGGAGCAAGGGTGACGATTCGTAGGGAGGTTGTCTCTTGCATTAAATGGCCCTTCCTTGAAATCTCCACCCTCAACTTGGAGCTTAGTAGGCCACCAAAACAAATCCTAAGGGTAACCGAGCAGCTTTGTGAATAGTGACTGTTTACTAGTAGTCTGAACAGCCGAGTCCCTTGAGTTAAGGAGGGCTGCTAGGACCCTCGTAATGCATAAATAGGGAGGCCTCAGCCTTCGTAGTTTACTTTTGGAACTGTTGGATTTTGCACTATAGTGATATCATTGTCTCAGCTCGTATTTTTGTAGCTACTGCTATATAACTTTTTTGTGATATGATTATTTTTTAGGAATGAAGAGCAACTTTACTCGGCATCAATTCTGAGTTTTCTTTAGGAGCATGTAGCTCTTGGGTTTGGGCCCAACCCAAGTGCCAAGGCTTCCTTTATGTAGTGTTATTTGCTTCTTATGTCTTTGCAAAATAATTTCTGTTAAGTAAATTAAAATCTTGCTGATTATCTAGGTCATTATTGATGATTAGAAAGGATTTTTATGTTCAGATTGAGTTGATAGGTTATTAACAAGGAAGATATCTAGAAAAAGTCCATCAAGGACCTCTAATCTCACCTCTCCCTCAGTGGGATCATGAGCTGGGACAGAGGAGACCTTGCTACCAACAAGAACACGATCTTTGCTTTGTCATGCAATCATTAGTGTTCGATTTTTATTTGCATAAGTTGGTTACATGTTTAGATTCTTGATTGCTTCATTGCATAGTTAGTATACATGGTTTCATTGCAAATAAACTTATGTTCATTCTCTTTACTGTTAGCTAGATCAGATTAGGTTAATGTAACTAGGTCTCTGATTTTCCAAGTCTTCGTTGGTTCAGTTGGAGAAACAACTTGCGGAGCACCCGTACCACTTCCCGATCTACCTGTACTCCATCAATCCCATCTGCTCCATCCCCTAACGTGGATTCTTGCCTCACATTTTCCACATTTGCTCACATAGCCATAATTTTTGTGCAACATTGCTTCACTCCTCCTTGAACAAATCCAACCATCTTCATCTCTCCTCAGCTCCATCCACCAAGTCCTAGACCTCCTCATACCCTTATCCTACCTCCATAATCACTTCTTCACTTTTTTCCCTCCATCCACCCTCCAAAATCCCATTTCTGAACATCCTGTAGAAAATACAGAACATCGTGTAGAACCCCCACAGACTTCCTGTAGAAGCTCACGAACGTGGTTTCTTGATAGCCAAACTTTGTGAAACTCTTTGGAAGGGTGCTAGGGACCCCTTAGGCCCTCTTTGAACCTTCCCAACTGTCTGCAAGTATTTCCTCTCACCAATCCACCTCTTCATAGTCAAAACAGTCAAAGCACATGCATGATAATTCTGACAACTTATTCAAAAATACAAAAAGATGTTTTTTTCAGATGTTATTGTAGAAGTAGCTTAGATACATGCATTTTACCTTCCTAGATGTCAATGGCATCTCTTTCAGTAGCTTGCATCCTCTTTCTTGCATTAGTAGGGCTAGCTGGTAAAATTAGGGTTTGTTAGGGTTTGTGTTTCCTTTCAGCTTTCCAGTTTCTTTCTGCAAGTAGATTAGCCTTCTTTGAGTTAGCTTTCGTCCATCAGTTAAAAGGATTCTTCTAAGAGCTCATAGAAGTTGGCTTAAGCTCCTAGCAGACTTGTGCCAGCTGACCAAGTGACAGCCGCGACAAGAGCTAGTACTTGTGCATACAACACCATCGCTTCCAAGTTTGTTACGAACTACCGGGTTGATAAAAGTAAAGAAGGGAGTCCGAAGAGTTGCAGCATTATTGCTGCAATACTGGAGCCCACGACACCCCATCATCGTAGATCAATCAATATTTCAAATTTTGGGTTTTAGAAGGCTTGTTTCAAGGGTTATATATATATATATATATATATATATATATATATATATATATATATATATATATATATATATATATGTGTAGGGGGATAAGTATCAGTATCCACATCTAGTGGGGTGCAGGTCAAATAACCTTTTAACTAGAGTTGTGACATTTCCATCTAATTTCTATACCTTTTTGAAAAATCTCATCAATGAAAACTAGTATTCTCTTCGAGTCTTCAAGTAATTATCTAGAGCCTATTCCAAGATATTTTTTATTTTCCAATAAAGGTAAATTTATTACATGTAGCAGGTATAGAAAGATATGGTATTTCCAGTTGTAGGAATCCAAATACAAGTTTATCTCTCCACATGCCAATATAGGATAATTATTTGACTAAAATGCACTTCCTCCTTCATGTCTAAAATGATGAAGTGAATTTCCACTAGGATATAATCATAGTATCTTGCCATGGATCATGTAATCTCCATCTAGGTGCACATATACAAGGATGGTTGACCAATCATTTTCTTGCTCCTTCCCAAGGATGGTTTTGATTGCACCATATTAACTAAGAGGCACACACAAAAAAAATCAATCTCCCCACTTGAAAATTAGAAGCCACACAGTAATGGAGAGCCCAAAAATAGATAAGGAAAGGTCACAAAGGATTGAAAACATAATAACCAATAGACACAAAAACTGCTCCCACCCTACTAAATAATCTAAAGATATTTTCAAGGAGAAGGAAAATACAAGATGAAATTCGATAGGAGGTAGAGACTAAAAATAACCCCCAAGCTCCCTTGAAACTTTGAGGTGAGAGAGTGACACCCATTTTTAAATATTGAGGACTTGCAATCAATAGGAATATCGAGACAAAACTAGAAAAATGCCCAAAACCCAAGAAAGGAGACACCTAAACAAATAGTTAATTTGTAGAAATCAAAAGAAGAACACTCCTACTTAAGGGACAATACCTAGAGCTGGTGGAGAGAACCACTTCAGCACCAGACCAAAAAGAAATACTCATGGAAAGTTTTATAGTTGGCTGATGTTCTTGTCCCAATGTCAAGGGAGGCAAAATTTACAGATAAATAATCTTATTTCATTACTATAGGTTACAGATCATATAATTTAATTTTTAAAGAATAAATATACCTTAATTGATGTTCCTAGCAGAAATACTCATTGGATTAAGGAACCCTATGCTCATTTTTTTCATGAATTTTGTTCACACTTAGTTTTCCTTCATGATCGACAATATTGTTGTATATATGCGCTTCTTGTTAAAAAGTTTAATTTTATTACTTTACGTTACAAATCATATATTTTAATTTTTAAAGAATAAATATACCTTAATTGAAGTTCATGGCACAAATACTCGGATTAAGGAACCTTATGCTCACTTTTTTTCATGATTTTTGTTCACACTTAATTTCCTTTCATGATCGATAATATTGTTGTATATATGTGCTTCTTGTTAAAAAGTTTAATTGAGCCAACATATTCACTATTATTCTTTATTTTTCAGTAATTATCCAATATATACATAGACATATACATCTCTCTCTCTCTCTCTCTCTCTCTCTCTCTCTCTCTCTCTCTCTATGTATCTCTCTCTCTCTCTCTCTCTCTCTATATATATATATATATATAATGTTACGTGAAAATATCTCCCCTATACAATAGGATCTAGAGAACCTCTGGGTGCAAAAATATAATATAAAGATTTTTATTTTTAAATTTGAAATTAATTATCTGTTTATAGTATGCATATATATATATATATATATATATATATATATATATATATATATATATATATATATATCTATTAAATATCTTTAATTATAATGCAATCTCTCTTTAAATATAATTACTACCCATAAAATAACTAATTATTAAAAAAGCCCCAAGGGTTAGCTCAATCGGTCAAAGCAATGCCTCGCCAGTCGGGAGGTCACAGGGTCAATTCTCCGCGAAGCCCTTGGGGTTAGGACTAGTTATTGGCCACGAGGCTTGATTCCCTTCGGGGTTGATCAGCTCAGATATTTTCGTGGACGTAGTGGCCACCCAATGACCAGGGTGTCCATGAACCACACCCAAAAAAATATATATATTTATTAAAACATATTAAAATATATATTTAAAAGCTTGCACATATATGTTCTTATCTCAGGGTTAAAGTTTAATTAGACTAATACATTGAAAATTATGATAATTAATCACCTAATGCACTAACTAGACCAACGTACCAAATCCCCATTTTTTCACATCAAGACCCATATCTATAAAATAAAAAAATTAATTAATTAATTAAAATCTGATGTTAAGATGGAGATCTCTCTGATTCTACATCAAACTGTGGATTCATCATAATTCTCACCTCCCTAGACAGTTTGTAGATTATATCGAGCAAAAGAGGACGCTATTAAACACAAATTTATAACCTTCCTTTTTGTAAGCTTTAGAAATATATTTATATTACGAAGCAACTGAGATTACATTGATAACTTTTTGTTTCCAAAAACTTTGTTGGATCCCATAAACAATTATACTCAAGAAATGATATCCCCATAATCCCAATTTTTTCCAAAAGGGACAACAAGAAAAACTGACCATCATTTAAATGACATAACCCATTAGTAATTACATGCATTGGTGTGTGTCGTGCATTCAAACAAAACAATGTGCACATTTAACATACTGAGACAAAATAAAATCCATACAACTATAAGAGAAGTAGATATATCATATACAAAATGAGGATTCAAGTGCTAGAGAAGATTATTAGTCTAATATGATGACTGGAGAGAGAGAATTGGAGTTTCCTTGTGGTAGAGGTTCAACTGGTGCATTGATAAAAACTGGGGTATGAGGTTGTGAGTCTGAGTCAGACACCACATAATGTTCCACCCACGTTAATCTAGTGATGATGTCATATAGATTGTACTTGATGTCACTGAGGATCCTTTTAATCTCCTCTTGTCCTGCAAATAACTGATAGTGATCAACTTTCTTGTCACGAATGACCATGTGGAGCAATGTTTCTAGTTGACGATGCAAAGCCACTGAGTGGAGAAAATGAAGTATCCTTTTGCGAAATTTTCTAGGATATGGAGTCCACCTAAAGGTGTTGCCACTGATTTCAATATCAGAGAAATATATCTGATTGCCAAATTCCTTGGCTTCCAAGTGAAGGATCTCACTCCTCACTTTCGGGGGCACATAATCAAAGTGGTAATCCACTATGTTCCAACTGAATAGTCATCGCTGACGAGAGGTGGATATTCCTATGGCACCACCCCACTGGGTTGACACATCCAAGGAGCCATGAAAACTACTGGAGTAGATAGACTTACTTTATAAGCTTCAAGGCACATGTCTCTTTGCATAATTTGATCTTTGATATTTGGTTAGAATTTATGATAGTAATAAGTCATCCATGATGTAATAACAATGCTCTAGTCACATGTTTTTTAGTGTTGGTTGATAAGTGATTTAAGAAATTATGAAAAGTTGAACATCACCCTGATGAGCCCCAAAAATGGGTAACTTATTTGGCTCATTTTGCCTACTGTTCTTAATCAATCCACCATTTTTCATAAATTATGCATGTTTTTTGAGTATGTTTATGTTATTTGAATGAATAATGGTGGTCACTTTACCAAGGAGGCTAATACATGGTTATTTCAGGTTTTTTGGACAAATTTTGGAGCAAAGCCAAGCAATTATGAGCCAGGAGACAGCCAACACATGAGGGAGCAAGGGTGAGGATTCGTAGGGAGGTTGTCCCTTGCATTAAATGGCCCTTACTCGAAATCTCCACCCTCAACTTGGAGCTTATCAGGCCACCAAAACAAATCCTAAAGGTAGCCGAGCAGCTTTGTGAACAGTGACTGTTTACTGGCAGTTTGAACAGCCGAGTCCCTTGACTTAATGAGGGTTGCTAGGACCCTCGTAGTGCATAAATAGGAAGGCCTCAGCCTTCGTAGTTTACTTTTGGAACTGTTGGATTTTACACTATAGTGCTATCATTATCTCAGCTCGTATTTTTGTAGCTACTGTTGTATAACTTTTTTGTGATATGATTATTTTTTAGGAATGAAGAGCAGCTGTACTTGGCATCAGTTCTGAGTTTTCTTTAGGAGCCTGTAGCTCTTGTTGGGCCCAACCCAAGTGCCAAGGCTTCCTTTATGCAGTGTTATTTGCTTCTTATGTCTTTGCAAAATAATTTCTGTTAAGTAGATTAAAATCTTGCTGATTATCTAGGTCATTGTTGATGATTAGAAAGGATTTTTATGTTCAGATTGAGTTGATAGGTTATTAACAGGGAAGATATCCAAAAAAATGCCATCAAGGACCTCTAATCTCACCTCTCCCTCAGTGGGATCATGAGCTGGGACAAAGGAGACCTTGCTGCCAACAAAAACACTGTCTTTGCTTCACCATGCAATCATTAGTGTTCGATTTTTATTTGCAGAACTTGGTTACATGTTTATATTCTTGATTTCTTCATTGCATATTAGTATACATGGTTTCATTGCAAATAAACTTCTATTCATTCTCTTTATTATTAGCTAGATCAGATTAGGTTAACGTAACTAGTTCTGTGATTTTCCAAGTCTTCGTTGGTTCAATTGGAGAAGCAACTTGCAGAGCACCCGTACCACTTCCTTATCTACCCGTACTCCATCAATCCCATCTACTCCATCCCCTAACGCGGATTCTTGCCTCACATTTGCCACATTTGCTCACATAACCATAATTTTTGTGCAACATTGCTTCACTCCTCCTTGAACAAATCCAACCATCTTCATCTCTCCTCAGTTCCATCCACCAAGTCCTGGACCTCCTCACACCCTTATCCTACCTCCATACTCACTTCTTCACGTTTCTCCCTCCATCCACCCTCTGAAATCCCATTTCTGAACATCCTGTAGAAAATATAGAACATCCTGTAGAACCCCCGCAGACTTCCTATAGAAGCTCACGAACGTGGTTTCTTGATACCCAAACTTTGTGAAACTCTCTGGAAGGGTGCTATGGACCCCTTAGGCCCTCTTTGAACTTTCCAAACCGTCTGCAAGCATTTCCTCTCACCAATCCACCTCTGCACAGTCAAAACAGTCAAAGCACATGCATGAAAATTTTGACAACATATTCAAAAATACAAAAAGATGGTTTTTTCAGATGTTACTGTAGAAGTAGCTTAGACACATGCATTTTACCTTCCTAGAAGTCAATGGCATCTCTTTCAGTAGCTTGCATCCTCTTTCTTGCATCAGTAGGGCTAGCTGGTAAAATTAGGGTTTGCTAGGGTTTGTGTTTCCTTTCAGCTTTCCAGTTTCTTTCTGCAAGTAGATTAGCCTTCTTTGAGTTAGCTTTCATCCATCAGTTAAAAAGCTTCTTCTAAGAGCTCATAGAAGTTGGCTTAAGCTCCTAGCAGACTTGTGCCAGCTGACCAAGTGACAGTCGTGGCAAGAGCTAGTACTTGTGCATACAGCACCATCGCTTCCAAGTTTGTTACGAACTACTGGGTTGATAAAAGTAAATGAGGGAGTCCCAGGAGTTGCACCATTATTGATGCAATACTGGAGCCCACCACACCCCATCGTCGTAGATCAATCAATATTTCAATATTTCAATATTTCGAACCCTAACCATTTTATAGGGGATGTTCAATTGTGAGCCTTTGCATCTTTTTTGAGTAACCACACTAATTGGACAACTACCCATTATGTGGTTGTGAAAAAATATAAGTGTAATTTTCTGGTTATATGGGAGTTTTACAGATCCAAAGATGTCCTCTTGATACATTTCATATGGGTAAAATCTCCTATACATGCAAAATTTATGGCCCAAAATAGGTAAGAAGCCATTGAAAATTGTAAGGCATAGATTGAAGTATTGAAACAAATATTTTGAAAGGGTGTGCTAAATGTTGCGGACAAGCCATAAAGAACATGTGCAAAAGATATCCCTTCAACCTTGGCTTTTTTGCAATAGCCATTAAAAGATTACAATGACATATGAGGTGTATAGAAAGTTGTGGGAACCATTGTGTTGGTCTGAAATTCTAGCATCCAAAGATTTAGTTTCCTTTTGCTACTTATCATAATGACTATAATATGATTAAAAGAGAAGAGCTTATCTGCTGGAGGGAAATTGAGGAAAGGAAGGACTACTACCATGCTCATGAGTTAGGGGAGGTGAATTATAACATCAATAACCTCCATGAATACTACTATTACTAAGAATTAGATTGACTATTGGTTGCATAGGAACATACAACAATTTTAACTAGGGAGAGATGACGAGCAACCAATTTGGTATCTTTCCAAAATCTGTCTAAGATCCATTTTCACCTCAATATAGTAACTTTTTTCTTTATTTGAATGCATTTTTTTATCAAGGTACATTTATTGTCTTATTATGCCATCTTAATGCTTATTCTAATGTGTTTTTGGAGATAATTAACTTTATATGCTAACCACTAGTGTTTAGGAGGCAAATGATCAGGTGCTAAAAAATTTGCTTAAAATTCAAAGTTATTGGATCAGTGTGGAACCTAAACAACTATGTAGTGCTCGTTGTCCTGAATATGGTGCAACTCATTTCACGTGAAATGGACTTCGTATGCTCTAAGAAACATGTTATGTTCATTTTCCTAAACAAGCAAATTTAAAAAAAAATTGCAGGCAGCCCAGTTAGCAATCTATATTGCTAATGTGGTGCTGACTAGGCATGCCTCTGTGGTAGGGTGATTGTGCATATGACTGTTTTCCTCTGATGAATTAGATGGTGCCAAGTGGCATGATTTCATTGGTGCTGATTTGGGCAATTTTCCTTAGTCGGTTGGTGGCCAACCACAAGCTACCACGCGGCCCATGCAAGGGCCGCCACGTGGCAGCTAGATGGCCACCAAAAATCTTGTTAAGGGCCAAATGAACCACATAGGGGTCGAACACCAGACCTCCATCAAACAAACCTTTTCAATTACCAATGCACCACTATATTTATTGTTATATATTGATATGCATATTATATTTAAACTCTAAGGTTTGCATCATTTGGAAAATGAGCTAGCCATGGGGGTCAGCCCTTGGGTGTGTACTACCCAATGGAACCATGGGTGGAGTAGAGTGGGGGTCTAACTGATGGGAATGGGCCATTAGCTTTAGCCCTAGGCATGTCGCGCCCCCCCCCCCCCCCCCCCCCCCCAATGTGGCTTGATTTTTGGAAATAAGGCCGCATTGGGCATTTAATCCATCCGACAAATTTGCCTAAAATTTGTCAGAATCAACACCCAGTTAGCGGAAATTGGGGTAAATTTCTAGGATGGTGCCAGATTTTGGGGAAATTATAGAGTGGATAGTGCAAGAGCTAGGGGAAGCCATAGATTCTTTAGTTTTTTACCAATTCAGGAGCAGGAAGAGGCTAGATAGGCATTTTTGGGTATTGTTGAGACCATTGGAGCAAGTTTTAGAGCTGTTTGAGCATTGTAAAATGATGTATTGACAATTTTGAGCATAATAGAGAGGGCCAAACAATTGGAAGTTGGACCAAGGAGGCATAGCCTAGGCAGGGTGAACTCCTTCATCATGTGCTATTGTGATACTGTTTTGGTGATGTTCTTGTTTGTTGTATGTTGTTGTTCAATCATTTGTTTATGTTAATTTGTACATGAAATTCACATAAAAAGACTCAAAAAATCTTGGTAAAACTTGCAATTAACCTCATGAATCCTTAAGCACTTTTACATATTCTAAAGAGGAATTTAGCACAGCAAAATTAATTTTCTCATTCATATCAAGTTTGGTATCAAAGCTCTTGGTTTTCTTTGTGCAAGAAGGGTTTAAATATTTTCAAGTGAATTTGATCCTTACAAGGTTGAATCTCAAGAGAGGAGAAGGAAAACTGGTTGAAGGTTTTGAAGTTGGGTCAAGGAGAAGGAGAGCAAGTTTGCCACAATCTCCACCACCAGTTCTACCTCAAATTGTAGTTGAAGCTTTAGCAAGCATGTCACATGAAGGAGAGCCTGTAAATATGTCAAAGGATGAGAAGGTTTTTAGGAAGGATTTCTTTTACATGACAGATATGGTGAAATTCCTCTATCAAGAGAGGAATAAAAGACTGTAGGGTGAAAGCTCCAAGCATCCAAAAGGAGAAGGTTCTTCAGGAGGAGGAGGTAATGGAAATGGAGGTAACCCTCCACCAAATCCACCATCATCTTCATCTTCATAGGCATCTTCATCCTCTTCCACTAATACAACCCTTACTCATACTCATCAACATACCCCAAAAGGAATTGATAAAACACCCATGTTAAAACTTGATATTAAATTTGAGTTGCCTATGTATAATGGTGAAGTGAATGCAGAGAAGCTTGACAATTAGGTTTGTCAGTTGGAGGTCTATTGTATAATTCAAAACCTTCAATATGATGACACAAAGATTTAGCTAGCTTCCTTGAGACTAGAGGGTGTAGCACTAGTATGGTGGGAAGCCATGACATAAGAAGAGATAAAAAAAACATGGTAATATCTCAATCTCTTGGTCTGATTTCATTGCTGCAATAAAAAGACAGTTTTACCCTCTAGGACATATGCAGAAAGCCATCATGAACTTGCATAACGTTAGACAACTTAAAGGGAAAAATGTGCAAGACTACACCCAAGAATTTAGAAAAAGGTCTTTAATGTTAGGTGTAGATTCACAATCACAAGATACGTTGCTGAATTATATAGGGGGTTTACACAACTACCTAAGGAATATTATATTTATGTTTAATCCCACTAGTTTAGATGAGGTTTTTGTGCAAGCCACCCATCTAGAAGCAATAGGGGAAAATATTCCAAAAGAGGGTAGCAAAAAGCCATTTAAGGGTAAAGGAAAATAAAAGGGTTTCAAAGGGAAAGGAAAGACAAATGCATCCATTAAGAAGGAAGGAGAGAAAATAAAATGAAAACATTGTTCCAAACAGGGTCACAATGAAGCTCATTATTGGAAGCTTCATCTTGAGATGAAACCAAAGAAATTCAAGAACAAGGGAAAACAAAAGACAGTTGCAACCACTCAACAAGATTTGGGATCCGATTCGAGTGATGAAACTAAAATTAAAGCCATGGGTATGAAAGGAAAAGAATCCATTGCTAGCACTAGTAATTAAAATTTACATAATGAAACTCCAAATGAAAAGAAGAGGATAGAACATTTCCACATAAGGGTAATATCAAAACATAGCAAAATTGATACTCTTTTTCATAGTGGCTCTCAAGACAATCTTATCTCTGAAAACATTTTCAAAATTTTAAACTTGGAAAGCACTCCACATCATAAGTCATATCCATTAGGATGGGTGCATGACAATGCAGAATTGCAAGTAACTAGAAAGTGTAGATAGAAATTTAGCATTATTGCAAATTTCATAGATGCTGTGGAACTTGATGTTGTGCCATTAGACATATGTGGTATAGTTTTGGGCAACCCATATCTCTATGATAGAAAATATATCTTCCATAGACATGAAAACAAATACCATTTGTTCAAATATGGAGTAGAATACATTATAAGAGCCCATATCAAGAAACTAAAATTTTCACTTGTAAATGCGAGGCAGATGGAACGACTAGTGAATTCTAGCAAGAATTTTGTGCTTCTAATGATCAAACCCAAGAATGATATTGAGAATGAAGTTTTTGAATGTTGTGACTTAAGATTGAAATCTGAATTAGTTGATGTTGTTAACCAATATGATGAGACGTTTCAAGAACTGAAAGGATTGCCTCCCCAGATAGGAATCCAACATGAAATACAGTTGTAACAAGCTTGTCCTCTTCCTAACATTGGCATGTACAAGATGTCAGTGATGGAAAGTACATAAATCAAAAAGAAAATTCAAGGGTTGTTTGATAAGGGGATCATCATGCCAATTTCTTCACCATATGGGTCACCTATTGTTTTGGTGCCCAATAAGGATGGAACATGGCGCATTTGTGTGGACTTTCGTGCATTGAACAAGATTATGGTAAATAAGCATTACCCACTACCTAGAATAAATTATTTACTTGATTAATTGAAAGATGCAAATTATTTTACTAAGTTGGACTTAAGGAGTGGATACCATCAAATTAGAATTGTTGAAGGGGACATTTGGAAGATAGCATTCAAGACAAAACAAGGTTTGTTTGAATGGCTAGTTATGCCTTTTGGTTTATGTAATGCTCCTGCTACCTTCATGCATGTGATGAATGATGTGTTGAGGCCATTTATTGATGAGTTTGTTATAGTCTACTTAGATGAAATCTTAATTTTGAGTAAATCTCATGATGAACATGTCATGCATGTGAGAAAAGTAGATGTATTAAAGAAAGAACAATTGTATTTAAAGATGTCAAAGTGTGAGTTTGGAAAAACTTCTTTAGTTTACTTGGGTCATATTGTTGGAGGCGGTGAGTGGAAAATAAATCCTTCCAACGTTGATGTCATTTTGAATTGGCTAAGGCCCATGACAGTTACCGAGGTAAGAAATTTTTTGGGAGCAACCCAATATTGGAGGAAATTCATTTCTAACTTTTCTTCTATAGCAGCTCCTTTACGTGCATTGACTAGTGTGTAAAAGGTTTTTTAGCGGGGAGGAAAACAAAAAAAGGCCTTTGATGCATTGAAGGAAAAGATAAATTTAGCCCCAGTACTTGCACTTCCAAACTTGAGACAATCATTTGAGATCCAGACTAATGCTAGTAACTACGCCATGGGTGTAGTCTTAAGGCAACATGGTAAGCCTATCTGTTTTCATTCGGAAACTTTCAATGGTGCAGTGATTAATTATCCTACATATGACAAGGAATTGTATGCATTGTTGCAAAGTGTGAAAAAATGGAAACACTACTTGATGGGTAAGTAAATAATCATTCACACTTATCATCAACCATTGTAATACTTGCAATCTCAATCTAAGATGCAACAATAAAGGCACTTCTGATGGATGGGTTTTCTTCAACAATTCCACTTGGTGATAAGGTATAAGAAAGGTATCTACAATAAAGTTTTTGATATGCTTTCTAGGTCTATTATTAGTGCAGCTACTTTGATCAAGCATAATTCTTTTTTGCATGAAAGTTATATTGAGCAATATGCATTAGGCAATGACTTTCATCATATTTATACAAGCTTGACTCAAGGTAACCAAGTAGAGGGATTGGATTATCATTTGGATGATAACTTGTTGTACAATCTTGGTAAGATTTATATTCCATGGGGAGAAAGAGTCGACATCATAAGAGAGGCACATACTTCTCTTATTGTTGGTCATTTCGATGTAAGTAAGATGGTGGCACATACAGAGGTATTGTCATTGGCCTCGTATGCTTGAAAGTGTGTCACATTTTATTAAAGTATGTTCATTATGTGCTGTCAGTAAGCCTAGAAATAGGAAGCTAGGATTGTACACACCACTTCCAGTACCTTCATGACCATGGGAGAGTGCTTATAAATATTTTGTAGCAAGTCTTCCATTGTCAAAAAGAGGTCATTGTTATTTGTATGTAGTTGTGGATAGGTTCAACAAAATGTGTATTTTGATGCCATGTAAAAAGAAAATTACAGCTGAATAAACTGCTAAGTTATTCTTTCAAAATGTATGGGTGCATTATTTCCCACATCCATTGTTAGTGATTGAGATTCTCTCTTTGTTGGGAATTTTTTTTCAAGTTTGTGGGGATTCATGGACAACAAATTGAAAAAGAGTACAACATTTCATCTACAAACAGATGGTCAAACATAGGTGGTGAATAGGACCATGATACATCTACTTCATGGGTATTCTAGAAATCATCCTAAGTTGTAGGATGAACATTTGCACTACATTCAGCATGATTACGACCAAGCCAGGCACTCTTCAACTCAAACATTTCCATTTGAATCATGTTTTGGATACTTGCCTATGTCTCCTTTGGATTTCATTTTTGGAAAAGATGTCACTATTGATGGTCATAGTGACATAAACAAAGAAAGAAGGTTCATTGAAAAAATCTAATTGGTACACCAAAGAGTTCAATAACAACTAGAAAAGAGCTAAGGCAAGTAAAATTTAAGGCACAACAAGCATCGGGTAGATCACAAGTTCCAAGTCGATGATGAAGTTTGGCTTCACCTTAGCAAAGAGAGGCTCCAAGGAGAAGGTGAAAAGCTAAAACCAATTCATTATGGTCCATTCAACATTCTGGAAAAGGTTGGTGATAATGCCTTCAGGTTGGATTTTCCTTCATATATGAAAATTTATGTTTTTGTTAATGTGGAAAATTTAAGGTTGTTGACAGAAGAACAAGGTCTTCAAAATCAATGAATGTGGATTACCTTTGTGTGGGGCTCAAAGGAAAAATTCCTTTCAAGGCCAAATGAATCGAGATTGGAAAGGTGAGGGAACTGTACCCTCACCTATTGAACAAATGAAAGTGATCTTTTGGGGTCCAAAAGCTTCCAGTGGGGAGGAATGATCAGGTGCTCAAAAATTTGCTCAAAATTCAAATTTGTTGGATCGGTGTGGAACCTAAATGACTAAGTGATTCTCATCATCCTAAATCTGGCATAACTCATTTTGCATGAAATAGACTTCGTATGCTCCCAGAAACATGTTCTGTTCGTTTTCCTAAACAAACAAATTTAAAAAAAAATTGCAGGCAACCTAGTCAGCAATCTGTACTGTTGATGTGGCACTGATTGAGCATGCCTACGTGGCATTGTGACTATGCATATGATTGTTTTCCTTTGGCAAATTAGATGGTACCAAGTGGCATGATTTCATTGGTGCTGATTTGGGTGATTTTCATTAGTCGGTTGATGGCCAATCACAAGCTACCACGTGGCCCAGCTAGGGGCTGCCACATGGCAGCCCGAGGGCCACCAAAAATATTGTTAAGGACCGAATGGACTAGACAGGGGTCAAACACCAGACCTTTTTCCAACAAACCTTGCCAATTACCAACACGCCACTATATTTCTTGCTATATACTAATATGAGGATTATATTTAAACTCTAAGGTTTGCACCATTTGGAAAAGGGGCCAGCCATGATTGCCAACCCCTAGGCACATGCTACTTAATGGAACTGTGGGTGGAGTAGAGTGGGGGGTTGGTTGGAGAGGGCGGGCCATTGGCCTTAGCCTCGGGCACGTGGCCCCCACACCCCCATGTGGCCTGTTTTTCAGAAATAAGGCCGCATTGGGAATTTAATCCATCTGAAAAAGTATCCTGGAATTTGGGAATTGGTGCACAGTTAGTGGAAGTTGGAGAAAATTTGTAGGATGGTGCTGGATTTTGGGGAAATTGTAGAGCGAATAGCGCAAGAGCTAGGGGAAGCCATCACTTCTTTAGTTTTTGACAAATTCAGGAGCAGGAAGAGGCTAGACAAACATTTTTGGGCATTCTGGAGCCATTGGAGTAGGTTTCAAAGCTATTTGAGCATTGTAAACTGATGTATTCACACTTTTTAGCATAACAGAGAGGGCCAAGCCATCGGACACTAGACTAAGGAGACATAGCCCAGGCGGGGTGAACTCCTTCATCATGTGTTGTTGTGATACTTTTCTGGTGATGTTCCTGTCTGTTGTATGTTATTGTTTAGTCATTTGCTTATGTTAATTTGTACATGACATTTACATAAAAACACTCAAAAACTCATGGTAAAACTTACAATTAACCTCATGAATGCTTAAGCATTTTTACATATTCTTAAGAGGAATTTAGCACAGAAAAACTAATTTTCCCATTCAGATCAGCAAAGCCATAGAAAAAGTTAGGATACAAGTGCTACAGCTCCAGGATATAGGTGTTAAAACTCCTGTATATAGGTTCTAGAACATTTGGTTCCTAGATGGTATAAATTCTTAATCACAAGTTCTTTGACCCCATGTTGCAAGTTCCTCTGACTCATCACAGTGCTACAACTCTAAAGTGTTGTGAATTTTTTCTAAATTTGAGCTAAAGACACTTGTGCTACAATTAAAAGATGCTAACACTCATGCTACAACTCTTTATTTTTGCAACTCTCCTTTATGTTATTGCTGCAACCCAGTCAAGTGCAGTGTTGCAAATATTAGTGAAGAAAATATTGCTACAACTCACTCTAGCATAGTGCTACAACTCTCATTCAAATGGTTGTTGTTGCAACTTTACATAGTTTTCACATTGTATCACCCCATCTATACAAATATAGGCAATGAGGCATCTATAACAACCAACCAACTAATATCCTAATGCAAGAAAGTGACAAGGGAAATTGGTCTCTCCACAAGAAAGGTATGACCCAACTACAACTTGTCACACAATTGATCAAGTCAGCATGTGTTTGACTTTTACCTTCTGAAGGAAATCTATTCTAACTAGATGGAACAATCATAAATTCATGATTTTCCATCAAAATATTAAATTAGTTTAGAGATTTATATAAGTAGGACAACCAGAATAATCAATCACTTAATTAGTGAATTGATTTCATTGAACGTGAAAACTAATTTTTACTTGTAATTTCATTTCTTCAATACAAAATCATGTTTCCTTCCATTGATGGTGTGTTGATCAACTAGTGTGTTGTCGTTTCTTTAAATAGTACCTCATCTAAGGAGGTAGGATCCCCTCCTTAGCTATATATTGTCTATACATTGTAGTGTAGATGTAGATTTACTTATGATTTTTTAGTTTAGTGATTCCTCTATTTGTTATATTGCTACAACATTGATTCATTTAATTACATATTGTTGCAACTCTGATTTTATTAATCAGATAGTGATGGAACTCTAATATTTATGTAAACATCCTTGGTTGATTTTCCATGTAAATAAAATAAGACCAAGGTCATGGGACACATATTCCAAGCTGACTGGTGGGAAAAAATTATAGTGGACATCACTTGTGGTTTATTAATGGCTATGGAAATTGACAAAGGCATTGGCAAACCCGAAGAGGCAATAAATGGAATTTAATTATGAGAAATAAGGAAAGTAGAAGAAAAGGAAGGTGAACAGACACAAATATGCATGCAAGGGAAATTAGAGTTAAAATAAAGGAAAAAAAGAGAAAAAGACAAAGGAGAGGAAGAGACTAGACATCCACGATAAAATGACTCCTAAGAATTATTTGACATCCTTTTTATTAGCTTTTGATTAGTATCAACAAAGGAAAGAGGATAAGAAAGGGAGAAACCAAGCAAAGGAAAGTAAGGGAGAGTAAGAGGAAGTTTGGACCACAACAAGTAAGGGAAAAAAATAGTTGTGGATTGCAAATAACAATGTGTATGTGTGATTTATCATGCCTATATTCGAATGCGTAGTACATGCATGTCGTTCCATGGTTATGTCTTGTCATTGGCATGGATATTTTCCTATATTGATAGTGGTTTTAACCCCTCCTTTCCATTTCCTAGATAACCATGATGTAGTGGGTTCTCCATTTGGATTTTTTTATTGGTTCTTAGGTTCCTTATTACTGTGGTTTGGGATAAAATCTATAGAGACATGGAACAACTTGGGTCCTTGGAGGCTGTGGGTTGAGATGGTAATTCTCTGCATCCCTATAACATCTTGGGTCCCTAGAGGTTGTGGGTTGAGATAGGAGTCCTTGGAGCCCTGGATAGCTTGGGAAGAGACCAATATGGTTTATGTTAGTGATTTATAGATTGGTTAGGTGAAATCACTATGGTGGAGAGTTGAGGTTGTTTGGCCTTTGGAATCCCTGGTTGGTTCTATTTCAATTTGATCGATATGATCTCACATTCCTTCTTAGAATATGGCATAGGGGTGATTGGCTGAAAGAGAGATTTGGTTCAACCCAATTTATGGGTAGGACATACGTGGAAGTCCCTAAACTAGTTGGCATTAGCATATGTTAATCTGGGTTATTTTCCCTATTGTGATTAAGGAGCACATGTACTAGTTATTATGTGATATTATGGCTGATTTTTCATGGTTTTTATTTTGGTTAGGTACTGGTATATACATGGTTCTATAATGTGCTCTAGCTATGGATTTTATTCATGATTTGATAAGCTATTGAATGGTTGATAAATGCATGGGCTAACAAGTGTTGTTGCAGCTAGCTTGAGAGGGAATAAAGCCTTATTGGTGAATCTCAAATGAAATTAATAAGTTTATGATTAGATATGCATTCAGGACTTGTAGCTTCTATGTTTACTATCGGTTTGATGAAATGTACATTGTGTATTAGGCATGTCTTGGTCATGATCTTTCTTGAGTATTGATTTTTTAGTATTATCATCTTATTTATGATCATGCAAAGTTCTAGGTAGTCCTCCGTAATGGTTTGGAGGCTAGCTTGAAAAAGTGGCGTAGATATTGTAACTGTTGATACAAAAGTAAGGAATTTGGGTCATAACCGCTAGTAGATAGGTTATGGGTGTGGTTGTAGCCTCTCAACAACATGGATGTAATTTTATGGGTGCACTTGTGGAGTTAAGCTAGTGAAAAAGAGTTCTAGCTCAAGTATTGCCAAACTGGGGTTGCTATTAGGCTCCTTAGGGGATTGTAGTCTCTAAGGGATGTCATTTTTGTTCTTGTTAGCCAACCCCAATTCCATAATTGGAAGTTGGATGTCAAATCATATCAGAGTGAAACTTATCTCATGTTTTCCCTGGAGAATTTGTAAAAGTGGGTAAATGTGGGGTGAGGCATTATAAGGTGGTATCAGAGCAAGGTTGCAATACTGGACCTTGGAGTAAATGTGGATTGGTATGAAGGTATATATTTGTGGCATACATACATGATGGTTAATTGATGTTATATGCATTGCGGTTACATGGACGATAAATACTAGTTATTCATGCATGATATTTGATTTGTTGTTATATGCATTGTGGTCATATGCATGTGATTTTTGTCATTGTGATGATTTCATGATAGTTAAGTTCTTGATATTATTAGGTATTGTGCTAATTTGGACTGACTTGCATAGATGAATAGACTCCCTTGGGATACCTAGAAGTATGATTTTGATTATGTCTTCTATTTATTTTATCTAACATGGTATATCTCTAGGAAGTAAAATATCAGAGATGAAGAGTGGAGTGGAGGACTATAGTTCACATTACTCCCCTTACAGGCATGATGTGAATTCAGCAGAATCGGAAAGGTCAGTTGAGTAGCAAAGAGAAGAGTATTCTCTTGACCTAGTAGATACATTGAGTAATATGGTGGAAAATATTATAAGTCACAGAGTAGATAATAACAAGTTGATTGAGGTACAAGAAACACTTTCCAGAGCTCAGGAAAAGAAAGAAGAAGTTAATGCAGTCATCCTTCAAAGTCTTTTAGATTTGCAGAAGTAGGGACTAATGGGGATCAGTTATGGATAAGAGGAGAAGACTAATGGGGCATGAGGTAGAAGGTTTCATAGAGGCCATAGGATGGACAAAGATGATAAATTCGGTGGTGGAAGATCTTTGGATACACTTAACAGGAGGGGTATCGCTTATGTATTTCATTCTAGTTCCAGTTTCGAGAGACATCATCACCATCATCCTTATAGGAGGATTGAGAGGATTTACTTTCGAGAGGAGTCTAATAAATTCAAGCCTCCTACCTTGGATGGGGAGACTAAGAAATCAGAAGATGCAGAAGCATGGCTGCTTGGGATGAAGAAGTTCTTCAAATTGCAAGTGTATTTAGAAAATATGAAGGCTAAAATAACTACCTTTAGTCTTGTTGACGGTATTGGATCTGCCAACATGTCAAGGGGATCTCCCTGGTAAGAAGTCCCAATTAGACCTCAAACCGTTTGGTGCAGGAGTCCCAACAGTGGGTCATAAGGTAATGCCTTGACCGCAATGTCGCATAGAGGCAAGTAAGATAACTCTGTCAGTAGCAAGGGTGCGACTGATGCAATGAGTCAAGGAATGAGTATGAGAGGTTCCAACACTTCAAAGGGGGAGGAAGGTGAAGATGAGTTTTAGGTTGAAAGGGATCAATCCCAAGTCTACTAGGAACACACCACACAAAGGACATGCACAACTTTTGGCAGAGCGGTCGACACGGATGCAGAAGTCCCAACATACAAGGTAAGATAACGCGAACAACACTCATGGATCAGTCTAAGATGAGTGTGACCATTGCTATAACAAGGTTCAGAGAAAGGTCTGTCTGGTGTCCGGCAGAGAAATCGACATGGATGGTGACAACATTAACAACAAGATTCATATAATTGCATGTGATTCAATTCATACACAAGTACGTATGTTAAACAACATATATCATTAAGGCAATCGGAGCAGTCCAACTACAATAACAACATATGCATGAAAATGTGTTGGTTTTTTTTATATAACGAAGTGAGTCAAAATCATACAATACACCATGTAAACCTACTATCCCTATCAGTAGAATGTTACAGCCACATCTACCTACTCCAAAGAGATGTACTAGCTCCGTGCAATGGAGAATCCAAGGCATGTTACAATATTGTCCAAGTCTTCTTCAAGATAGTATTAGTAGAAGATTGGCTGAACAAAAATCCTATGAAATGAGTTATGAGGGACTATTTATAGCAAAGAGTGGGGTGACCCTTGACATTTCCCTTTGTGATAGTCCAAATACCCTCATAACTCTTCACCTACTCTATGACTGTTACATCCAACTGTTGACACTCGACTTACACTTGACATGACTCAACATTACAGTGTACATGTACTCATCTGAGACAACATGGCATGAGCAAGCCTTGCAGGACATCACTGAAACTTAGTATGTTGTGGTGAGACCAAATCTTTGACATGCTTGTGATCATGAAGTTGGTGAGCTGATGCCAAGTTTGGTTGTCCGTGATGGTGTGCATGCACCTCATGGTGACATGTTGCTGAAGAGAACTCTTGTCTCTGTTGCGACCTGTGCAATGTTTTGGCCTCTTCATCCAACTCTTCTGCTAACATGAGCATGGTCTTCTTGGGAACAGTTGAAATGGAAAAACATTGATGCATAGTGTCCATGCTGATCCTTAAGTTTTTGTTGGTGGTCATTCGCATCAACTTGTCGAAGTGCATTTTTAGCCTCAATTGGACTTGTTTCTTGTGTTCGCCTTGGTGAGTGTATTGAATGGGTGGATTGCATGCATGCACTCAATGACATGCATGCTGTTGGATCCTTTGCATGTGATAAACAACATTGATCACCATTTTTTCTCTATGTTCCCTGTTGGGATGGATCCTTAACTTGTACTAGCGCAGTTTCATCCGTGAATGCATGTTGCAGCCACTGCTATTCATGTTCCTGTTGTAACTCATTGGTTTGTCTATGTAGCTTCATGTTATTCCTGAGTTACTGCTTCAGCACATGCAACTTCTTCTTTTTTCCATATTCTGCCTTCGCGCGATCTTCATGTCGTGCCATCACTTCATAGTGTGAGTCTCCAAAGTTGCTTTCATTATCAATGGATCTACTTGATCTTGCAACTTTGCTCCACCTCTGTGTTATCAAAAACCTTCCTCTTGCATCTGCTGTGTTCGCTACATTCAATATGATACCTTCACCTGTTGTTCATGATGTTGCTCATTGTGATGTTGCTACTTGATGTCCTTTTCCATGAACAACTTGATGTCTTCATGAGTAGGTAAGCCCATGAACACTTTATCGATTGCATCCCTAAGTGTGCTCTGAACATTGTCTTCGTCTCTGCTCTCTTGGAAACCATTGTACCTATACTCCTGAGAGCCAGATGAATACCTGTGATACCTGGAGACATGGAAACACTCATAGCAAGCAATATTTCAGTTGAAAACCAAAATGAACATGAGAACTAACCTACAACATACCTGGGTGAACAATTGTGAAGGTTGTGCAATTTCAGCTGGGAGGTCGTGAGAGTGATTTCCAAGACTACACGAGGCAGAGTCCGGGCTACTAGGAGACTAACTGACTGCTAGAAATATAAAATGCACAATCTAGTTTGGTAGTTGGCTGCTGGGATTGCGGAATGAGCAATTCCAGTTGGGAAAGACTACTGGCCTAGGGACAAATTTGTGCAAATTTTTGGGCCAAGCAGCCACTGACCTCTAGAAATGTGCAATTTAGTCTAGGAGGTTAGTGCTGGGAAAAAATGCACAAATATGGAGAGGAAGGTGAGCCTTCCTTCTCCATATTGCGTAATGCAGCCTTGGTGAAGGCAGAGACCGAGCCAAGGTTGACCCGACTCACTGATGGGAAACTTCAAGAAAGTTAAGTCGATGAAATGCATGGCAACACTAAGTGATTGAAGAAGTGATAAAAGTGCATGCAAAACATGAATGGAATATTGGGAAAATAGATCAACATGCATGTGGGTGAAGCCGTTTCCCAGTGGGACGAACATCTATGAAAAACAATTTCATGCATGCGACAATAGTGAGATAGCAATGAAAATTGAAACAGATCTAGGACAATCTAGAATATATGTAAAGGACAACAGGTGTTTAAAGAAATCAAGAAAACGGTACTCATACAAGCAAAAACCAAAAAGGTGACAAAAATTTAGCACAAGGCATGGGAAGTGAGATTACCCCAAAACAGCTGAGTTGAAAGTGCCAAATTCTCCTAGATGTGATGTCAGATGTTAGAGTTACAAGGTTGATGTGAGGAATGAGCTCTACAGCATCCAGTTGATAAGTTTTGAAAACATCAAGGTTATGACATGCATGCCACAAATCTAGGGGAAGCAACACTTGGAGGGAGGTTTATGAATTTCTCCTTGCATGTAACCTCCAACTGCTAAACATGGATCCCTGAAACAAGGGATGCTTTTGCATGCTGCCTTGGGAGAAGCAACCTATGCATGCAAGTCTATTTTTCTTAGTCCTGAAGGGAATTGATCAACTCAGCTACACATGAAAGCAACTGCTCAACTTCTGGACAAAAATGCGCATTCCTGACTGCAAGTTGGGCTGAGTGCCCAAAGGGGATTACACAATTTCTAGGCCTAGTAGCTAACTGCTAGCTAGATTTTTGTAAATCTTGGGATGAATTGCCTGTTGATGGGAATAATTGCACAATGCCCGCTGGGAGGGCTGACAAGATTGTGCAATCCTAGAGCTCAAAAATAGATTGTTAGAAGGAATTGCGTAATTCTAGGAGGGAACTGCTGGTTACCCTCTAGAAATGCGCAAATTTCACTGGGAAGTTGCTCCGCCTGCAGCTGGACCAAGTCCGGATTAGCAGTCTATGAAAGGAAAAGATCAAACTATGATTAACAGGTTGTCTTTGAGAAAGAACGACATTGACGCTTGAGGACTTGAGGAAGCAAGGCAAGCTGTTTTGAAGGTTGGTAGGGAGGCCCCAAAATAGGCTAAGGCAATATTTTTGGAGGGTGGTTGTAGCTGCTACAACACTTGGCAACACACTAGTAGAAATCTAGCTCTTTGAATGGACCTTGTTTGTGAGAAGCAAGTCTAACACCTCCTGAAGTATTATTCAGTTCTTAGCTCATCTTGGTTTCACACTAACTTGATTGTAAGATGTAGCATCTTCCAGACTCTTGGTCAATTGACACACATTCCAAGCCAAGGCAGCACAATTGTTTCGATTGGGGTTGAGGGGTATATAAGTGCATAAGAAGTATAGTCGTCAGAGTCTAAGTTTCATCTTTGGTGTTGCTCCACTGCCAGCAGGCCGGGACAGTACCACGGTGGACTCACATAGGAACACAAGCATGGTTCTGCTACCAACAAGCCTAGTCAGTACCCCAACGGAGTTACTTGCATCACCTCCTTGCGTAGGAAGCCTTTCTCTTCTTTTGCCTTATTCATTTTTCATTTTGAGTTTTTTTACTTATCATATTTTTTTCATTTTTACTATGCATAACACTTATTTATTTCAGAAGCGGAAGAGGGATCCTGAGTTATTGATAGTAGAGGAGGTTGTTCCCGCAGAGAAGTAGTTTATTATATCTCTGACGTGCCTGTTAAGGTTTCCCCCCTCACCTTACTCTACTTGACTGAGCTGACAAGGGCTAACCCAAAAACAATCGACTAGAGAAGGTGACCATAATTAGCGTGCAAAAATTGTGTTGACACCAACGTTCACTTCGAAGAGTACATATTTTCCTTCGACGTATCATGGAGTAAGAGTAAAAAGTTCATCATACAAAGGCAAGATGACAGATAACCAAGTAGTGATAGTTGTACAAACCCTCTTGTACTTTACCTAGCTCGTTTCATGATTCACACATGGTTTCATGCAAACTAACCTATGAACGAATGAAACAAATAACAAAGAAAAGCAAGAGAAAAAGTGAAAATGAAAGTGAAACAAGTAAACAAACAAGAAAGGAAAAAAACAAGCAGACAAAGCATGTAAGAAAACAAGCATGCAAGCAAACAACTGAAAGCAAACATTACTCCTACTTCTATACTAATGGTGCATGGGCTTGATCACATCAAGTGATACTTCCAATGTAGTGACCGGTGCATTGGTAGACCCATGTGAATGAATGCTTGGTCCACGAGTAACCCAGTTGTGCAGACCATATACAAGAAAGATATGATAGTGAAGATAGCTACACTTCATGTTTCAAAGTGCCCACGGGATATAAGTGAGTGCATGTGCATGATGGACAATCCATGGACTTGTCATGGTGCTATGTGACACTACATGCAACTTTGAAGCAAAATCACACTCTTGACTGAGACATGCAAGAAAATGAGAGAAACAAAGATAACTTGCATTGTACATGAATGTTTGCCATGTACGACTCCTCCAATGCATGAGAAATGGGATCATGCAGTTCTAGTGGAGGAAGTGTGATCTTTGTTTGAGATGGATCTTCAATGCATACAGATGAGTGCCGAGAAGCCTTGGGTGATTGAACAATTTCATGATCGGAAGTGAGACTAACCCCAAGAGAGTGAGGACCTGACATAACCATCAGCTCGGGCTAAAGTGCCTCAATAGTCTTGGGTGTCTCAAATTCATCATCAGGTAGATCATCATAAACCAGTAGCTTTGAAAGATCAATTGTGATAGATTCATGATCGTGATAAAAAATGGAAGCAAATGGATCACGACCGCCACGATTAGAAAAATCAATGAATTCTTTGGCATCCTCGTGATCAGATGAATCAAACAGAGGGGTGGATGAAAAGTAAACAAACTCATCCTCTATGTTTCTGGAAAATACAAATGAAGGATCAAGTGGATCTTCAATGAATAACTTATCCTCTTCATTGTCGAATGGACTGGCATCCAGTGAGTCCTGTGAGTGATCAACAATGGGTGCATCGTAGATGAAGACATACATACAAAATCATGGATGGTAGGTTCACCAAAGAAGTTATGAAGGAACATAGGAGGATTTGATGGAAGGGAGTCATCCTTCATTGAGTTTTGATGTTCAAGCTCCAACTAATACTCTTCATGAATGACAATGCATGTTGATTGTGCAACACCAACTCCATCAGTGGATTGTTTGTCGTTCACAACAAGTGAAGAGTCTGGAATGGATGAACACAAGACAACATCATCGGAGGAACACTTGGGTGAAAATAGGGAGGTCAAAGAAAACAATACATATGGGAACTTGAAGGACTCACAACCAACTCTACGCAAAAATTAATTGGAGTGATGTTGGGAGGGTGTGAAGAATAAACAGATGTGCGAACATGATCGTCAGCATGATTGGGCGATGGTGGAACTGTTGAATGAAAGGGAGGTAGACAGTCTATTGAGACAGTGCCTACTCCTGCATGGGATCGTGCAGTTCCATCAATGAAGAAGGCTGAGCGAGGCTTGACATCAAGCTTCCTCTTGGGACGGGAAGATTTCTTAAGACAATACTCCAACTGGTACCAAAGATAAATGAACTTCATCTGGCTCTTCAGAGCTTGAAACTGTAAGTCATGGAAGACACGTTCCAAGATGTCAGCCAGTAGGCTGAGCACCCAATGAAATGAGGATTTGTGAAGTGTAAATGCAAGCAACAGGCTGGCCTATTCGTGAGTAAACTGATCTTCCTCTTAAATCACAAAAAAAAAGTTATGCAAGTGCTTAGGCCAGGCCACTTTGCCTTCACCATCATACATGTGAGTGGACAAGAGATTGAAAAGCTTCCCTAAGATCGAGACATCCTCATGATTCAAAAAACACCTCGGGGGAAGAAGAATGAAAGACTCCATGGAAGATATGCAAAGGTTCAAAACTGGATGAGAGGACACTACTTGTCATTAGGCCCTCCTTCTAGTGCCAGAAATGTTGATGGTGCTAGACCTGCCAACATGTCAAGGGGATCTCCTTGGTAAGAAGTCCCAATTAGACCTCAGACCATTTGGTGTAGGAGTCCTAGCAATGGGTCGTAAGGTAATGCCTTGACCATGATGTCGCACAGAGGCAAGTAAGATAACTTTGTCAGTAGCAAGGGTGTGACTAATGTAGTGAGTCAAGGAATGAGTATGAGAGGTTACAACACTTAAAAGGGGGAGGAAGGTGAAGGTGAGTTCCAGGTTGAAAGGGATTAGTCCCAACTCTGCTAGGAACACACCACACAAAGGACATGCACAGCTTCCAGCAGAGCAGTTGACATGGATGCAACAGTCCCAACATACAAGGTAAGATAATGTGAATAACACTCATGGATCAGTTAGAGATGAGTGTGACCATTGATATAAAAAGGTTCAAAGGAAGGTCTGTCTAGTGTCCGGTAGAGCAGTCGACACAAATGGTGACAACATTAACAACAAATGCAACACATTAACAACAAGATTCAGATAATTTCATGTGAATCAATTCATACACAAGTACGTAAGTTAAGCAACATATATCATTAAGGCAACCGAAGCAGTCCAACTACAATAACAACATATGTATGAAAATGTGTTGGCTTTTTTATATAAATAAGTGTAAGTCACAATCATACAATACACCATGTAAACCTGCTAGCCCTATCAATAGAACATTACAGCCACATCCTCCTGCTTCTCCAAAGAGATGTACTAGCTCCGTGCAGTGGAGAATCCAAGGTGCATTACAATACTGTCCAAGTCTTCTTCAAGATAGTCTTAGTAGAAGTTTGGCTGACCAAAAAGCTTATACAATGAGTTATGAGGGAATATTTATAGAAAAGGGTGGAGTGACACATGACATTCCCCTTTGTGATAGTTCAAATACCCTCATGACTATTCACCTACTCTATGACTGTTACATCCAATTGTTGACAATAGACTTACACTTGACATGACTCAACATTACAATGCACATGTACTCATGTGAGACAACATGGTGTGAGAAAGCCTTGCAAGACATCACTAATGCTTGGTCCACTATGGTGAGACCAACTCTTTGATATGCTTGTGATGGTGAAGTTGGTGAGCTGATACCAAGCTTAGTTGTCTATGATGGTGTGCATGCACCTCATGGTGACATCTTGCTGAAGAGAACTCTTGTCTCTGTTACGACCAGTGCATTGGTTCGGCCCTTTCATCCAACTCATCTGCTAACATGCGCATGGTCTTCTTGGGTACGATTGAACTAGAAACATGCTTATGCATAATGTCCATGCTGATATTCAAGTGTTTGTTGGTGGTCATGTGCATCAACTTGCCGAAGTGCATGTTCAACCCCAATTGGACTTGTTTCTTGTCTTTGCCTTGGTGAGTGTGTTGAATGGGTGGATTTCATGTGTGTGCTCAATGACATGCATTCTGCTGGATTCTTTGCATGCAATCAACATCACTTCTCACCATGTTTTCTCTGTTTCTACAGCTGGGATGGATCCTTAACTTGTACTAGTGCAGTTTCATCCGTGAATGCATGTTTCACCCACTGCAGTTCATGTTGCTGCTGCAACTAATTGGTTTGTCTGTGCAGTTTCGTGTTCTTCCTATGTTGCTACTTTGGTACATGCGACTCCTTCTTTGTTTCATCTTCTACCTTCGAGAAATCTTCATGTCGCGTCGTCACTTCATAGTGTGAGTCTCCAAAGTTGCTTTCATTATCAGTGGATCTACTTGATCTTGCAACTTTTCTCTGCCTCTATGTATTCAAAAAATTTCCTCTTACATCTGTTGCGTTTGCTACATTCGATATGGTACCTTCAGATATTGTTCATGATGTTGCTCGCTGTGATGCTACCGCTTGATGTCATCTTCCCTGAACACTTGATTGAGTGCATCCCATTGACACTTAATTGAGTGCATCCACAACTGTGCTCTAAACATTGTCTTCATCTTTGCTATGTTGGAAACCATTATACTTGTACAGATGAGAGGTAGATGAACACCTGTGATACCTGGAGACATGGCAACACTCATAGCAAGAAATCTATTAGTCAAAAACCAAAATGAACATGAGAACTGCCCTGCAACATACCTGGGTGAACGATCGTGAAGGTTGTGCAATTTCATCTGGGAGGTTGGGAGACCAACTACCAAGATTGCACAAGGCACAGTTTGGGATGCTAGGAGACTAACTAACTCCTGGAACTATAAAATGTTCAATACAGTTGGGCAATTGGCTGCTGGGATTGCGGAATGCGTGATTCCAGCTAGGAAAGACTATTGGGCCTGGGACATATTTGCACAAAGTTTTGGGCCAAGTAGACACTAAACTCTAGAAATGCGTAGTTTAGTCTAAAAGGTCACTGTTGGGCCAAAATGCACAAATATAGAAAGGAAGATGAGCCTTCCTTCTCCATATTGCACAATGCATCCTTGGTGAAGGTAGAGATTGGATCAAGGTTGGCCCAACTCATCGACGGGAAACTGAAAGCAAGTTAAGTCGATGAAATGCATGGCAACACTAAGTGATAGTAGAAGTGATAAATAGTTCATGAAAAACATGAATGGAAGATTGAGAAAATAGATCAACATGCATGTGGGTGAATCTGTTCACTGATTGGGCAAACGTTCGTGAAAAATAGTTTCATGCGTGTGATAGCAGTGAGATAGCAACGAAAATTGAAATATACCTAGGAAAAGATAGAATATATATAAATGATAGCAGGCGTTCAAAGAAATCAAGCAAACAATACTCGTACAAGCAAAAATCGAAAAAGTGATAGAAATACAACACAAAGCATGGGAAGCGAGCTTACCCCAAAACAATTGAGTTGAAAGTGCCAACTGCTCCTAGATGTGATGTGGGATGTCAAAGATATAGGGTTGATGTGATGAATGAGCTCTGCAGCGTCTGGTTGATAATTTTTTATAACATCGAGGTTATGTGCCCATGCCACAAATCTAGGGGAAGTGACACTTGGAGGGAGGTTTTTGAATTTCTCCTTGCATGTAACCTCCAACTGCTAAACATAGATCCCTAAAACAAGGGATGACTTTCATGCTACCTTGGGAGAAGTAACCTATGCATGCAAGTTTGTTTTGCTTGGTCCCGAAGGGAACTGGTCAACTTAGCTGCGCATGCAACTGACTGCTCCATTGTTAGAGAAAAATGTGCATTCCTGACTACAAGCTGGGTTGAGTGCCCAAAGGGGATTGTGCAATTTCTGTGCCCATCAGCTGAGTGCTATCCGGATTTGCGCAAGTCTTTGGCCGAACTGCCTGTTGATGGGAAAAATTTTCATAATCCTTGCTGGGAGGGCAGATAGGATTGCACAATCTTGGAGCCCAACGACAGTCTGTCAGAAGGAATTGCGGAATTCCTAGAAGGAACTGTTGGTTGCCCTCCAAAAATTCACAAATTTCACTAGGAAGCTACTTAGCATGCAACTGGACCAAGTCCGGATAAGCAACCTGTGAAAAGAGAATATCAAACTATGATTGACAGGCTGCCTTTGAGCAAGAATGACACTAAGGCTTGAGGACTTGACGAAGTAAGGCAAGCTTCTGTGAAGGTTGGTAGGGAGGCTCCAAAACAGGCTAAGGCAAAATTTTTGGAGGGTGGTTGTAGCTACTACAACAAGTCTTAAAGGGAAAGAAGATATATGGTCAGAAGATGTGAAGAATCTTAGAGGAATTAGAGAGGAGTAGCTAATTTGGGAAGATTTCAAGAGACTCTTTAAGAATAAGTACTTGTTCAAAAGATATTGTGATGATAGGGCCAAGGAATTCTATCAGCTAAAGATGGGTTCCATGATAGATGATGAGTACACTAGTAGATTCCTAGAGCTATTGAGGTATGTGCCTTAAGGATGAAAACGAAAAGGTTAAAAGGTTCATTAGTGGGTTTTCATAAGCATTCAAAGACTAGATTGAGTTTGATGAGCCTGGATAATTGGAGGAAGCCATAAGGAAGTTGAAGCTTTTTCATGAGTATTCAAAGCACAACCATGAGTTCAATGTAGCTAAGAAATGATAGGGGTCTCAACCTGTAGGACAAAAAAATAAAGGAAATGGCAAAGAATCATTGCAGTATTGAAACTATGGTGGAGATCATCATAGGGAGGATTGCCTTTTGTATCAAAGTGATGCAGAAGATGCGTGGTATGCCTCATATCTATAGTGTGTAGGAGGCATGAGTAGTTTGCGATGTTCATCATAATATTTCCTAGATCTATAAAATAGTGAATCATAGGCAAGCGTATCATCAATAATCCATCATCGAGATGGATTTTGGATCCAAAGGGAGAGCTCCAGTGAGAGATTCAATGAATCTTGCAAGGGAAGGAGCTCATTCTTTAGGACCGAGCAACAAAGTAAGTTAAAGTGCATGGAAGAAATTTGGTGTTGAGGAAGCTATGTGGAAGATGGTTGATTAGATATAGGCATGATAGATGGTTTCCAATGATAGTTGAATTTATCAAGGGAATTGGGATCCATTGGGAGATGATATGTGCATGTGTTTAGTTGCAGGGTAGCATGTTGGGTATAACAGGAAAGGTAATTGATATATTGTTATATTTATTAATGCACTAATAATTATGTGATGTTGGTAGTATGATGCAATGAATTATATGGTAAATAATATTTCCATGAAATCGTGAAGAAGCCTTGAGTTGAGCATTCCCTTGAAAGCATTGGGAAACCATGGGGGTTGAGTCAAGGTTTCTGTTGAAAGTATTGTGTTTTCAGTGTTTTGTGATTTGTTTGTTCTTGATTTGCATTTTTTATTGTGTATGACACATGGCATGCCACTCTATCTGTGGTGATTGTCTTGTTGTTGGTTTGCCATGGTTTTCCTCTTGTTTTATTTTTGTTCTTTCCTTTTATGTTTTGAGGATCTTGGGAATTGGTTGGGAAAGAGGAAAGTTAATGGAGGTCAAGGAGAGGTTTGTGGTACCCAATAGGTAATGAAAGATCTGGATGAAGCTCGATGCATGAATGAAGGGAAACTAAAGGCAAGAATATGACAACCAAATAGGTTGGTTGGGTCCATTGGAGTAAATGGACAGTGGGAGGACAATCATGAGAAAGGCTATAAGAAAGGAAAAGTAAATGGATTTGAGGCATCATTTTTCTTGGCTATGTTGGAAATTGTTTTTCTTAATGTTGTTCATGTGTTGCATGGATAAAGGAATTTCTCTTAAAATTGATCTTATGAAAACTATTAATTATGTTGTGATCATGATTATACTGATGATTATATGTGTGTGTGTGTGTGTATGACATTTCCTAACAGGGTCATTAGGGAAAAGTAGCCTTAGAATATCTATGAGGTTATTATCATGTGTATATTATTTTGATATTATGTGCTTATAACTATGCCTATTTTTATGTTATGTATAGGTAATTTTGAAGGATACATTAGCAGAATGAAAGTAGTGGGATATGCAACATGATGGACAAGCATGGATAGTGGAAAGAGCCATATACCTAAGACTTCAGTTATGGATGTACACAATAAGGCATGGGAAAGACACTAGAGGCAAAGTTTCTTGGAAAAGACAATGTGGTAAATATATTTGCAGTATTACTATTGTGTACGTGTTGTACATGTTTTTTTGTACATGTGGCACAGTGTCATGTGTATTATGTAGTCATTGTACCATGGCATGTATTCTTTGTGTTTTATTGTCTATACATTTGTATGTTATGTTTTACATCATGTGTAGGCATATGTGTTGTTTTTGACACCATGTGTGCGAGTTGTATGTGTTGTGGCATAGACTGTGTGTATGTGTACGTGTTGGGGATTGGTTATCAGGATCCTTGGAGGTTGTGGGCTAGAGTTATGTAACAACTTGGGTTCCCTGGAAACTATGGGTCTAAGCCTTGTAATAGCTTGGGTTCTCTAGAGGTTGTGGGTTGGAAACCTGTAATAGCTTGGGTCCCCTAGAGGCTGTGGGTGGTGTTAATTTTTCTTAGGGATATATTGTTCTTTTCTTTGATATTTTAATTTTTTCATTTACACATTAAATTCACCACATAATATCATAACATTATTTAGATTATTCAGAAACATACGAAACTATGTTGAAAGAACAATATCATCATCATCAATGTAGTGAAACATAAAGGAATAATAGAAGAAAATCATTCACACATAGAGACACTAGGATTGGTTGGAGACCAGGGAAAAACCCACTATTGGGAAAACCCTTTCAAATTATTCTTCTTATTAGATTGGCATTGAATGATTCAGGAAAAGAGAGTACAATGATCCATATCTTCATCCATACAACCTAGAAAAAATCAACTAAACAATTATGCATGAGGTGAACTCAACCATGCCAATACTCAAAACTCTGATTAAGAAGCCTGAAATAAACTGGCATTGTTTGTGGTCAACGAAAGGATACTTCAGATAACTGGAAAACAAAACCCCAACATCTAGTCACATGGAGGACATGTTTTGTGAGTGACTGAAATTCTTTAGTCACTCCCTTGAGCGCGTAATCTAGTAATTGCAATCAAAATCAACGTTTGGAAAGCCCGCAACTGTGACTCAGAAACCTTAGATGCCAGTTGCATAGAGAAATTTTTGTGCATGTGACTGAAAATCTTCAATTCCATGGATGAGTCGACTAGTGAGTGACTTTAGTCGATATATTCCTGTGTCATGCTTGTGATTGAGGCCCAAAATCGTAAAATAGAGATGCAAGTTTCACACCCTATAATTTCACCTTTGAGCGAACTCATCCCTTCATGGATCCACGTCATATCTATGCAAACCAAAACCAAGAAAGAGAAAAGAAGTATGTCTCATGATGTTCTCCAAATGAGGTAGAATTCACTTGTATTTATAACCTTCCAAGGGTGTCCAATTCGATTTAGGGTTGACCTAATTGAATATCTAGATGTGGGATTATAATTCAAATATACACTTTCCCTTGTCCAAATTTGATGATATTTAGGTCTATTTTGGTCCTGTTGAAAAGAGGAATTCAATGAAATAATCATCTCCATAAAATGAGTTGTCCAAAGTGGAATTTGGCCCTAGTTTCCAATTTTAACACTCCCTCTCAACTAAGGGGAATTCCAACTGTGTCATGTCATGAGTATCCTATCATCAAACCATATCTAATCTCAATAATATCATCATCACGTATCATCATTATTCATCTCTTTCTTATTCCAGCTTATCTCTTGATTGTCCCTGCTCATATGCTCAACATTCTCAAATATAAAAGATGAAGGATTTGACATCAAAGGGGAGCCTAAGCTACCGCCATCTAATCATCGGGAAGCCATTGCTACCACCCAAAATCACTCCCAGTGGGAAGCCTAAAGCTACGACCCACATCAATATCGAAGATCACATATCAAAATCACATCGGGGAGCACTTCTCAACCCGAAATCTCATGGGGGAGCTAAACATCTAGACCCCATATTGAGTAATAGGTGATATAAGGGAGGACATCTAAACTCATCCTATTGCCTACCGATCTTCCCATCAATGACCCTCAAGATTCATATGGTATAACAACTTCATCATAATTCAAGCTTGTGTTAGACACGTAACTTACCAAAAGGTAAGGATCACATGCCACAAGCCTCCTCAATCCATTGGCCAGATCCGTAGAGACAATCCCAACAAGCCCAATTTGTGGGTATGATGCGAACTGGTGTATACTCTACAAAGAGCAAGCCGGGGAGAAAAATATCCAACCCTATGGGTAATAGATAAGGGTGATACCCTATTTTCCATAGATCCCTTAACCCTAGTACCCCTCCATCTCAAAACCACACCTTTGGAGCTCAAGTAGGGGGGAAGATTTGGATTAGTGTCCTCGATTAGTGATGCTCTTTGTAGATCATAAATATATCATCATGCTCATATTTGGTAATCAACAAATTTCAATAGCAGCAATCACCTATTCATATAGGACATCAAATCAAATATTATATTAGAACAATATATATATATATATATATATATATATATATATATATATCACAAAATGGATACCATAGTCATCCTCCCTCTGACGGAGGAAACAACGAAAAACTTGAGCTTGTCTCATAGAGTAGCATTGTCTCAACATATGAAAGCATCTATGTCCATATATATATGAGATTATTTTCCAATCACTTCCCACTATTTATGACCATAATCTATCCATGTCATATCCATAACCTCCTCAAAAATCTCTCCAAATAGATTCTTCATCCTTCCTGACACCTAGCGATGCTATCAACATCATACTCAGACTTGGTCATGCTTAAATATACAAACTTCTCATCCAAAACATCATGGTAGATATCATACTAAGTGTTATAGACAATTTTGTGCCTTACAGCCTTGAGCATGAAATGTCCATAATCTAAGGGATCCAAAGTCCTTAAACATGTTGTTCCTACCCCTAGAGGAACAAGGCCAACAAACCACAGCAATTCACAGAAGTTCTCCACCTGAAAACACTCAAAAACAAGCCAATTCTGGATCATGTCAACTGCTCCACTGAGCATCTGTGCTGAATGTCAACTGCTCCACTGTCTACCTGCGTTGAATGTCAACTGCAACAAAGGCTACCTACGCTGAGCGTAACTGGACAAGTGGCAGGCTCATTTCTTAATGTGTCAATGCTCAGGAAGCTTCCAAAATGACACTTGCATCAAGGAATTCGACTGGTGATGAGTAAGAGGTTCCAAATCTCCAAGTGGAAGCAAGAACCTCCAAGTGGACTCAAGAACTGAGAGAGGGAGAGGACACTATTCAGATCTCAAGCTGACTCATCCTCTCTCCAAAACATCTATATATAGATCTCTCCTCCATGAGATCTAAAGGCTGGAATTTGGTTATTGCAAAGAATTGCTGTTGGTTTGAGGTTAGATCATTGGGTGCTTAATGCTTTGAAGGGAGCTGAAGAAGGAATTCCATTCTGCTGGGAAGGAGATGCTGGATTGGAGCCCTATGGGTTGTATCTCTTCCTGAACCTTGTTATCAATAAATAAAGCTATCTTGGTTCTTTCCTATATGCTGGTGTATTTTGTATGATTTGCTTTAGTATATTTGATTTACTTCTAATCCTGAATCATTTATGAATATGTATATTTGCCTTTGTGTTGTGTTCTTCTCTTGTCGCAAGTAGTTGTTCTCTTGTCACAGGTAGCTATTCTCTTGTGATCTCGTGGGAATCAAGTAGTTGTTCTCTTGAGCAAGCGAGGAGGCAAGTAGCTGTGGACACCCAAAGAGAAGAGGATCTAGATCGAGGGACAACCAGAAGACAACGGTAAGTCTACCAATCTCCCCTCTTTCACATTTCATAAAGGATGAAACCGAAGTAGCTGTATCTGTTTGTTGCTAAGGCGCTGTCACACCTTAGGTGGATAGGATCGTCCTGCATAGGCATTTTTCCCCACAACAAATTGGCGACTCCACTGGGGAGAATTGTTTTAGTCATTTTATTTGTGTTTACATCATTGTTTGCTTCATAGACTCAACGACAACAATCGAACTGCTTCGCAAAGTAGATTGTTGCTGCCTTGATCCTTCACTGGGTTTTTGTCTATGATCTCAACAATGGACTCACAAATGACTTGATGATCCTTTGTGATAGTCTTTAGTACCCTCTCAAAGCATCCCTCTGTTTATACCTTGCTTATGTTTCTGATTTGGCCTGAAACAGTTGATTTTTGAGCATTTTATGACCCGGAACCCAAGGGAAACGAGAGTTTCTCTTTCAGCGCAGACACTGTGAAGGCAGTCTGCATTTCAACGCAGGTCCCGTGAAGGCTACCTGCGCTGAATGTCAAACTGACAGTGTTGGGCTTGCGCTGAACCAGTGTGGCCTTGTGCAGCTGGGGTTCTCTGCTGTCTTTTGCCCTGTTTTGATCTCTGTTTTTGCAGCCTTTAACCAGCATAGGTACCAGTCTGATAACCCCTTTTCTTTGCTTGAATTTTGCCTCATTTTGTACAAAAAGACTGTAAGTGTTTTTATGTGTTTGTGGCGTCATTTACAGTTTTCCTTTGCATGAGTGAAGTAATCTTCCTGTAGCCCTTGATTCAGATCTGATTGATTGTGATCTTAGGAGAGAGTTCATTGGCTGTTTGCAGTTGATTATACATTTGCTTTTGCTTATTGGTTTGGATTTGTCTCTTTTAAGTGTCGAAACAAGTATTCATTTCGAAAATCGCAAAGTGATTGTAATCTCTTCTACCCTTGTTGATTTTGGAAAAAGTAAACTTGTTTGTATCTGTCATTTAAAAGCAAATTCAAAGTTGTACAAAAAGCTTTCTTTGTAGGCATTTATACTAAGAAAGCGGAAAACAAACACCTGCATTGTGCATTTTGATAAGTTTGCATGCTTGATTTAGGAAAGAGTGCATTAGAGTGTGCTGATTGCTCTTTGAGAAAAGATAGTCGCTCTCTTTTCCCTTAGTAGTTAGTATTTTCAAAGTTGAAAAGATTATAAAGCTTGCTTATCATCTTAGACTGCATTTAGGAATTGTACCATACATCTCGTGGTGATCCTGAAAGACAAACTTCTAAAAAGATCAACTTAAAATAAACTGAATGAACCTAACAACGCTTTGCAACATAACGCACAACATAGAGGTCTAGGCTAGAGACGTGTTCCGGCGTCGTTAAGCCTAGTGACTGTCGATCTCGTAGAAGGTGGGTGATTCCTCCTGAGGGACGATAGCGCTAGTATGGATTGTGCTCCCACGTACCGTCATGTATATATTGGGAGACCCCTATAGGCATATATCCTTTATCCTTAGGAAGTCATGTCGGCCGCCCTACTGATCGCAATGCAGTGAACACAGCATTCACGAAGATCGACCACCCGTACCGTAAAAAGTATTTTGTGGTTTTGCGAAAAGTTTGGCACACCCTCTGCCTAGATCTCCAGAGCAGTTTCTTTTGGCCTTTTTCAGACTCTATAATAGAAAAAGTCCATCCGAGCATTTGTCACTTCGGGCTCGTTAAAACATCGAAGGAGACTAGAGTCATCTTTAGCTTTTTCTCGACTCTTTAAAAGTGAAAAAGCAAGTTGTGTCTAAAGCGTCTAATAAAATTCATTCAATTCGGAAACATTATTTCCCCTTTTGTATTTTAGTTGATCAAGTAATCCGCAACCGTGGAAGAAAGTCAATTGAAACCCCGTCGTTCGCGGAGGCTTGCGATTCAACCGTCTTTGTCTTCGGAATCGAAAACAGTACGGACAAAGCGAACTCGTTTAACCGGTTCAAAATCTCCCATTAAAGTTAGAACAACTGTTCCAACAATATCTGAGATTCCGGTTACTCCAAACATTTCTAGAAACCTTGCCTCTATTGAAGAAGTTCAACAGCCATAGAAGGACAGTAACACTGATCCTAGTCTGAGAACAAGTACTTGCGTTACTGAACCAGTTCCATCTGTAACCGGTCCAGAGAGCATTGTTCCTCAAACAACTGTCGCTGTCGAAACAACCCCTTCTTCGGCACCAGAAATATTTTACGGACCTGACGGTCTTCCTCTTCCACCTGGTTTGATTGCGATAGAGGAAATTGTAGAGGACCCGCAAGCAAGTACTCCAACCCATTTTGGAGTAGGGGTCACTCTTTTTCCTGCAACATCAGAAGTTAGTCCATCACCAGTGGAAGTTCCTGTAGAATCGCTAGGCAATTTATTGGATAGACTTAAAATGTCTGAGCAACCGTCGACATCTAGGACTGTGTCGAACGACACAGCGACGGCAGAGCTCCCTGCCGCCACTCTGACGATGTTTGCCGGTGTACCATCTGTCCCAACTAGCTCGCAACAGCTAGAAGGAGTCCACCCAGGGACTATTTCGACAGTGTGGTCTGTTCCAGTTTGTTCCTCCGGAATAATATCTGGTAATTCTTATGTTGAAACTAGACAAATTGATCCCTATGGAGGTCAATTTGGGCCATCCAGTCCCCAAGGGCAAACCATACCCTTGAGTTCCAGATTGCTACCGTATGGGGGGCAGTATGCCCTTTCATTACCCCCTCTGGGAGGATATCCATACGGCAGTTCTCAACCGTATTCAGGTTATACTGGAGTTACGACAAGTGGTTGGGTACCTATGCTACCCCAGCAACCAAGAGTTGTGTATTCTATGCAACAGTGTGTACCTGTGTCGAACATCCCAACAACGCCAGCTATTGTAACAGTGTCGCAAGTTCAAACGATGCCTGTTGTGTGTCAACCTCAGATTTCTCAGGTTGTAATGCAACAGCCCCTTGACCCTGTGACACAACCACAATCGCCGACTGGTGGGGCGACGCAGGTGCAAACGGGTACAATTACCCCACATCTTGGTCCGGCGGTTAGTATAGCACAGCAGAACATGGCTTCACAACCGTGGCTGGTGCAATACCAACAACCACAATTCCAGCAGGTGTACCAAGGATCTGAGCAACAGATCTTTGCGAATAGTGGACAACCGTATATTCAAAATGGTTTAAACCAACCGCTTTACAGTGGTCAAGTCCACCAACCGTATCAGTCATACCAACATCAATTACATTATGCTCGTATGCAGAGGCCTACTGCTCAGGCGATTCCATCGTATCCTCGGTACGCCTCACCTAACCTGAGTCAACAGTTACCATTCGTGGCAACTTTAGAATTACCAAATTTACACCGATTAACGAACGATCCAATTGCTTACGCCCCTTGGTGGCCAGCGATTCCTCACAAGCTTCCATCGGACATTCCTAAATTCAATGGAAATCCAGCTGAAGACCCGTCGAATCATGTGATGACTTTTCATCTGTGGTGTTCGTCAAACACCTTGAACGATGATTCGATAAGGCTTCGCCTTTTTCAGAGGACATTGACAGGTCCAGTGGCTAAATGGTATATTGAATTACCTAGAGCCTCTTTCGACAATTTCAGTTCCCTAGCCACGAATTTCTTAACCCATTTTCAATTACCGATAAGGTATGAAACTGGAATAGAAATCTTAACCAATTTCAAGCAGACGACAGCCACACATATATCCGATCATATACATGAGTGGCGTCGTCGTCGTAGAATGGTGAAGACTTATGTTCCAGATCAGCTATTAGCTGAGTGGTTTATAAAGTCATTACTTCCTGCTATAACAGAAGATGTGGCCAAGGGGGGAGTCGTAACAGAGGAGCAGGTTATTGCTCATGCACAGTATCTAGACTTAGTATATACTCAGTCTGGCACGCTCTACGACAAGATACCTGACGCCCCTAGACCAGAATTTTCAATTCCTCCTCCTAAATCAAATAGTGACTCTCATGCCAGCGATGGTGTGATTGGCACCGTAAACGCAAAGTCGACAAAGGATTCGTCTAAGAAAGCCCGTAAGACTTCGAATCAAAATGAAAATCAAGAAATTCTTGCTTCGGAAGTAAATGCCGTATCAGCAGATAAAGGCAAAGAACCCAATCAACCAGGGAGCAAGAAGAAGCAAAACAAAGGGAAGAAGAAGAAACAGGGTGAGTCATCCCCTCAAAAAACTTCTTCAAACCCTCCTGGAAATAGGAAATATCCTTGTCAAATATGCGATGAGGAGGATCATCGGACAATAGATTGTTCGTTAAGAGCTGAGCTAAAGAAATTCTTTAAGAGTTCTAAAACCTCGGCTGTGTCGACTGATCCGTTTCCAAATCCAGGTCAAAATCTGGTTGATAGTGGAAATGCTTCCCCGTCGCAAGTGCTAATGTTATCGATCTCTAAGCAGCAAAATGATGCTTTGATTTTGACAAGGAACAAAGATTACGGGAATCCACCGGTGTCGAACGACAAAGGTAAAGATCAACCAAGTAGTTCGACAACAACTTCGACAGAAGTTGTACCACCCATCATTCCTGAATTAACAATAAAACCGCCAAAGGGAGTAGTACACAAGTCGACATTTAATCCTCGCGCCAGGGCGGCGCAGCATTATAACATAGTGGAAGATTTGGCCCAATCACCATCCGCTATGTCGACTCTTGAGGTACTGCAAAATTGCCCATCCCAAAGGCAGGCGTTGTTATCGGCTATTGGTGGGGTTGATCCTAAGGATTCCAATCTTGTATCCTTTGATCACAAAGGATATGATCCTCAGTTACCAGCTCAACTAGCTTTCCTTATTCAAGTGAAAGCCCTCAACAAAACTGTTCACCGAACAATTATTGATGAGGGGGCATCTACATGTATCATGTCCATGAGTTGCTGGAAAACTCTCGGATCTCCAACCTTGTCGCGATCTTCGACGACATTAAAAGCATTCGACGGAAGGACGTACACCCCGTACGGCATCCTAAATAACTTGAAGGTTGAACTAGGAGGAAAAACAATGGAAATTGATGTGGAAGTCATCGATGGAAATCTTGACTATAACATCCTACTAGGAAGACCATGGATATATGCCATGGCGGCTGTAGTGTCGACTTATTTTAGGAAGATCGCATTCCCTTTTCAAGGAGGGATTACGGTCGTCGACCAACAGAACTTCCTCCCTAATGGTTCACAAGTTACAGGAAGCATTCCCATGATCCATGGGAGCGACCATTCAATTCAAGATATCGGAGTAGGCCTATTGAAAGACCCCACAATGATGGGAACTTTCGCGCTTCCACCTCCTATTTACATAGGAAATATAGCGTTAGTAGCAACCTGCAACATGATATCTTCCACGAAGGTCGCAGAAAATGAAAACATGGATCATGCAATGGTTTTGCCCCCAAGCCCTATAGAAATATTGTAGCAATCAATGTTTCGGGCATGGGAGGCGAACCCAAATCAACGCTCGTCAAGCGTTTGGGTAGATAGGTCTAGAGAATATGGTACCCCATTAGATCCTTGGTCGAAAGTGCATGGGACTGACGAAGGAATTTTACAATCAATGTTGATTGACGGGGCACCATGGAATCATCACCACCATCGTTCCCTTCTTCCAGAATATGAAGAAGATACTCAACAGGACCATTATCACCCTTCAGTCTTTGAATTCCTATCAAATACTGTAAATACGGTGGATTCCGAGCGAAACTTATCCAATATTGAAGAGACTATAGCCATAAATATCTCGACTAAACCAAATATTGTAGAGAATATTTATGTTGGCAAAGGTTGTTCCCCTTCAGAACTGGAAATATATAACGCTCTTTTTCGCGAGTTCAGAGATGTCTTTGCTTGGTCATATGATGAAATACCAGGCATTGACTCGAGTATAGTTGAACATGAAATCAAAATGTATCCTGATGTCAAACCAGTAAGACAACGGCTTCGGCAGGTGCACCCCAAGAAAGCCGCTACCATTAAGGCAGAAGTTGAAAAACTTCTCCATGCTGGTTTCATCTACCCGGTTCCTCTAACCAATTGGGTATCGAATATTGTCCCTGTTATGAAGAAACAAGGGACAATTAGAGTGTGTGTCGACTATAGGGATGTAAACCAAGCTTGTCCGAAGGACAACTACCCTACACCCTTTATCGACCAGATAATTGATGAATGCGCCGGATGTGAAATCTTTTCATTTATGGATGGATTTTCCGGGTATAATCAAATAAATATCCGCCCACAAGACCAGTCAAAGACTGCATTTATTTGTCCGTGGGGCACATTCGCTTATCAAAAATTACCCTTTGGTTTAAAGAACGCAGGGGCGACGTTTCAGAGGGCAATGAATTATGCCTTCCATGACATCAAGAACATCGTTCAACCATATCTCGACGACCTTCCGGCTCATTCGCGAAAGCGGACTGATCATCCGCAGCATTTAAGAGCGATATTTCTACGTTGCCGACACTACAAGATAAGACTCAATCCACACAAATGTGTGTTTTGCGTCAGTTCTGGTCATTTACTCGGCTTTGTAGTCTCTAAGGATGGGATTCGTCTCGACCCTTGCAAGGTTCAGGCAATCATTAATTTGCCTCCACCTTCAAATTTTCTTCAGATTTAGAAACTCCAAGGGAAAGCAAACTTTCTGAGGAGGTTCATTCCAAATTACGCAGAACTTTCTAAAGGTTACACTCGTCTATTGAAAAAGGATGTACCTTTTGTCTGGGATCAGGTGGCGCAAGCTTCCTTTGATGCTCTGAAAGATTCTCTAGTAAAAGCATCATTAATGTATGCCCCAGACTATCAAAGAGATTTTAACCTGTATCTGGCTGCAGCGGATACGACCATTGCAATGGTTTTAGTTCAAGAAGTCGATGGAATTGAACATCCTATATATTATTTAAGTAAAAACTTAAATGATACAGAGAGTAAATATTCTTATGTTGAAAAACTAGCACTTGCAGCTGTTCAAGTGATTCAAAGATTTCGACATTATGTCCTCTTTCGGAAAAATACCATTTTATCAGATTGCAACCCCATGACTTATATACTGTCGCGACAGTTGCTGGGGGGCAAATATTCAAAATGGATAGCGATCCTTCAAGAGTTTGATCTGGAATTTATAAAATCCAAATCAAAGAAAGCTCTAGTTTTCGCGAAATTATTGTGTGATCTCCCATCGTCGTCCAACGATGAAACATCTGAAGAGTCAATCGTGGATGAGAATCTGTTTCTGATATCTGCAAGCAATGAGTGGTATGGAGATATCATAATTTACCTCCAAACCCAAAAGTTCAGGCCTAACACCTCTCACTCTGAACAGAAGCGTATACGATACCAAGCTAAAGACTACATGATCGTCGGTGATACGCTTTACCGTCGTGGTATCGACACAGTTCTGAGGAGGTGCCTTACCCATGAGGAGGCCGAAAAAGCCCTGAATGAGTGTCATTCAGGCGCGTGTGGGGGTCATCAATCTGGATATGCAACAACACAAAAAATCTTACGAGCAGGATACTTCTGGCCAACCATGTTCAAAGATTGCATAATCGCAGTCAGAAGTTGCCATGCATGTCAGATTTTTGATAGCAAAACTAGAAGACCACCCACACCTTTACAGCCAATAGTTGTTGTTGGGCCTTTCGCCAAATGGGGCATCGATTTCATGCAATGTAACCCCACCTCGACTGGGGGGCATGGGTATATTATAGTTGCCGTTGACTATTTTACCAAATTGGCCGAGGCGATGCCTACATTGGATAACACTAGTGAAATAGCTGCCCTTTTCTTTTTCAATCATGTAGTCGCCAAGTTCGGCGTACCACAAGCTATAGTTACAGATCATGGATCGCATTTTCACAATCACATGATGGTTGAATTAGCTGCCAAGCTAGGGCTATCTCACGACAGCTCTACCCCGTATTATCCACAAGCCAACGGAGAAGTTGAAGCAATCAACAAGGTCCTGAAGCGTATGTTGCAAAGGATGATCGGGGTTCACAAAAGAAGGTGGCACCTAATCCCGTACTCAGCCTTGTGGGCTTACCGAACATCGGTAAAGAATGCGACTGGGTTCACACCTTTCCAACTGGTGTATGGCCTGGAGGCAGTCTTACCAGTCCAGTGTGAAATTTCGTCTCTTAAACTCGCAATTGACCTCCTCCCCGGAACTTCAGAAGAAGAGGCCTGTTTCTTGGAATTAATCCAATTGGATGAAACCCGTCGTGATGCCGCTTTGGCTAACGAAGCCCATAAGAAACGAGTCAAGGCACAGTTCGACAAAAATGTCAAACCCCGTGTCTTCTCCGAAGGTGACTTGGTCTTGCTTTACGACCAAGAATCCGATAAATTGGGAGCAGGTAAATTTAATTCTTTATGGATGGGCCCCTATATCGTTAAACGAGTGTTAGCAAAAGGAGCCTACGAGTTAATGGATTATGATGGAATTCCACTGGCACAACCCCGCAACGGGTTGTATCTCAAGCGTTACTATGCCTAAATAGTAACCTGTGTGCTTTTGTTGTATTTTGTTTTCGCTAAAGTGTTTGTTTTGGTCGAGTAATCCACCTTTTTACATTTATTGTAGATGTCGAACCTTTCTGAGACATGTGTGGGATATGCTGACGGAGCGAGTCGTAGTTCGCGGAACCTGTCCTCCACAGCCTGGGCCATTTTTGATCCAAGCGGCGAGTTAGTGAGTTTCAGAGGTGTGTGTATTGGGAAATCAACGAATAATATCGCTGAGTATAGCACGTTGATAGAACTCCTCTCTGATGCCATCACCCGTGGTATACGCCGACTGATCGTCAGGCTAGACTCGCAACTCGTGATACTACAACTCAATGGTATATACTCTGTCCGCAATCCAGCTATTTATCGTATGTTTCTAAGGGTTAAGATTTTGGAAAGGCAGTTTGATGTAATTCAATACCAACATATTTCCTGGAACTTAAACACATTAACCGATTCATTAGCAAACTATGTATTAGATAGACATTTGCGACATTTATAAAAGAAATGCATCATCAATGCTATGCAAGTGGATCATGTAACTCAACCAGAATAAACCTCGAAAATCAATATATATATATAGAAGCTGTTTATCGTTTATACATAATGTTCTGTAACCAAGACAAAAATTGGTCGCATGACCCAAAAACTCAAAATGCTAGGGGGCACCCTAGCCTAGTGGTGCTCATGATAGCACGTCACGGCCTGTGCAATCATGCGCAAGAGACGAGTCCATCGTCTAGGCACACCAGTAGTATGCCGCTGCAACTGTAAAGGTAACTCGTCGATCCGTACATCCGGAATACCGAGAGTAAGGCTCTCCACCTACTCCTGCATAGCTGTAAGGGTCTCGGCCACGTCAAGGTCACGAAGAATAACTCTCCCAGCAGGCTCCACTGCTGGGGCAGCAACTGGCGGTCTCGGACGAACTGCTGGACGAACAGGACCAACATCTGCATGCACACAAGAGTTTGATTAAAAGTCTTGATAGAATAAAGCACAACAACATTATGAATAAAAACAGTAAACTGTAATATGGTCAGATATTTTACCAATAGCGCCCCACTGTTCGCCATCAGGTAGCACCAAATCCCGATCACCTCGGAAATCCATACCCACATATGGATACTCAGAAAAGACCATCTCCTGGCACTCGAACCACCTGAAGAAGGTATCTGTGAAAGTAATCTGAGGTTGACCAGCATGCCTAGACATGTGATCGACCCATCTCTGCATACGTGGCTCGGTCGGAGAAGGCAAGTCGAGTGCAATATACTGAGGTTGCATTAGTAGTATTTTCTCCAAAGCAAAGGCAGTCAGAATAGAACCAAATCCAAAGTTCTTCAGCTTCCCGTCCTTTACCTTGGTCAATTGACTTTTCATTTGAACAAGTACTGCATCACACCAGTTGAATACTTTCGGTTGGAGACATTCCAAGGCGTGCTGCACATAAGATCTGTTGGCAACATGAAGGGATGCACTACCGGCCATCCTACCAATAGTATACAGAATGGACCTGAGAGACCTATCAGTAATCTCACGGATAACGACCTTGCTGTCTCTGCTCGGCTGGGAACCTTCCCTGCAGTACTGGTGAACATAGTCTCTCACGGAGTCATTCCCCCGGCCGAACCTGACAAAGAAATGGGGGCACCCTGCCTTGACAACCCAGTCAAGAAGTAAATGTCTACGATGGTCAAGGGGATGGATTTTCCCCTAATCTGGAATACTCGGTTGATTGGATCCCAAGCAACAAGCATGTACTGCAGTAAAGAGATCTGTGATCTCATGCTAGAGATACGGAAAAACTTCAGCAGGCCACAGTTCCGCAGCGCGTTAACCGTGACAGGATCATGGAGGGAAATCATATCTTCTTCTTCATGTTCTCGTTCTCGCCATGTAAGGGACATTTTGCTCAAAGATCCCTGCAAAACAAACAAGAGAATGAGTAAGATCCTGAATTTGATGAGAAACTGGCGAAATTTCATCAAAAACTGTGCTAAAAACTCAGTTTTCTGGGCCCAACGCAGGTAGACAGTGTCCTACCTGCGTTGAAGGTCAGGCTGCCTTAAGGCAGCTTGACATTCAACGCAGGTTTCGAATGGACCACCTGCGTTGATGACAGGGCGCCCTGGCAAAACCCCTGATGCTCAGAAAGACTGGGAAACAGGCACAGAATGGAAAAATGAAACCATGAAAAGAAAGAGCTAAGGTTTAGCTCCTACCTGGTCCAGACGGCGCCGAGAATCGTCCACAGAATCTCCCGAAATCAGCTGGTGAAAATCAAGGGGGAAGAGGCACCTCCAAAGCTCCAACAAACCAAGTTCAAATGAAATGGTAAAATGAGAGGTAAAAACACTTTTTAATGGCTTTTTACGTAGTTCAAAGCAAAATATTAGGGTTTTTATCTCATATTATGTATTTCTAACTAAGTTTGATGCAGCAATTGAAAATGCAGTACTATCCTTGAAAAGAGAAAAGCTAGTAATGGTAAAAAATCAAAATTTGACAATATAACGAGCAGTTTAAGCATAAAGTTCATGCTCGTTAAAAAATAAACGCAAGATCTGAGCAGTTTTAGCGCATAGTTCATGCTCGTTAAAAAATAAACATAAGTTTGAGCAGTGTTTTGGCACATTCAAGCTTGTTAAAAAATGAACCCATCCCGGTAAATAACCATTGTGTATGTAACCTGATCAACCATAAAAGCCTTGGTCGTGTTTGCACCGTCACCTCCACTTTTCATTTGGCCGATCGTTTACCTCCATCTGATTGTTTACCCATTTTGAGGAACAGCTGCGAAGAGTGATTTCACCTAGCCATCCTTGTGACACTGCCGTGATTGGAAAATTCCAACCTGTACCTGGAATCAGCTGCTAACCCTGTTCATCACTTGTTCCTCAAAAGACGAGTCTTCTTTAAGCTCTTTTCAATTGACTCGTAAAATATGAAAAGATTGCCGAGTTTTGGCCGTCCAGCTCGTTAAATGACCGGAAGTGCTATCCCTCCTCTAGATTTTAATCTTTTTGGACCTGAGGGATTATTGCACAAAAAGATCGAGCACTTGTTTTGTTCGGCTCGTTAAAACTATCGAAAACTCATCCCTTCTGTATGGTTTTATACTTTTTCGGACTTAAGGGATTAGATGACGAAAAAGGAATTTTGGAGTTAACTTTATGTACCTTTTCAAACTCTCTAAAAATGAAAAGGACCGAGTTATCCTTGTCGTTAGACTCGTTAAAATAACTAAATAGCGACAAACTTGTCTTTAGACGAGAACGCATTTCACTATCGCTAGGCTCGTTAAAACATAGCGATGGGCTTGCCCGAAGGGCAGGTTATAGAACAAGCATATGTTATCGTCCTCAAGCTTGACAAAAATAAAGAGGTACTGGTCAGAAATGACTGGGGAAAAATTGGGAAAAAATCAAGAAAGCTTTGATGGTAGCAGGTCGCTCTTGAACATGACACTTTTCCTTCGTACCACAATCGGGTTGGGTTGTTTCATTCACCGGTCACATCACCATGGTCTCGCCATACCATCCATACTTGGGGTAATGCTACCAATCCATCGCATCAGTGTCGCCATATGTTCAAGAGAAGTCGTTCAGAAAGAGTCGACCGGGTCCCATCCACTGCCATACATTATCCTTCATCCATTCATGACCGCCACCCTGAATCATATGTTACAGATCGTTTTCACCTCCACTAAAATCATTAGCTCCGTTTCGTGTCATTGATGTGGGATTCATTAAGGCCCCCCTTTGACGGATCGCTTCTTGTCGACATCGGCTCATTATCCAAGAAGTTGATCTAGGAACAACCCCTTCAGTACTTTGAAGCTTGCATGCCTCAATGGCAAGCTTCTCACTTCCGGCGACATGTATACATCAATGACCTTCGACCAGAAGATTTTGCGTGGTGTTCGACGCCAAGTCCTTTATTCACACCACGTGAATTGTACTGCAGTACCTTGAGGGTCATTATCATTATCGATGATTCCTCTCGCGCTTGTTAACGGTTTTCATCATTGACCAGTAATCAAGCGATGTCTTTCCATGTTCGACTTCAGCGCAATTCTCACATGGATCGACTTGTACTTAGAGTGAAGATCGAACGAGTTTGAAGACCCCGGATCTAGTTTCATCCATCCGGGCTGCGATATATATTCAGGAAAAATAAAGACATTTGACATGTACATCATTGCAGCAGATGATCATCCTACTCAAGGGATGATAATTTCATCAAAAATTATCAGTCTACCATCAGACGATCGTCTGTTCTATGTACCAAAATGAATTTATAAAGCTGAGCATGGGAATGCCCGCCTCAGCTAGATCATGAAAACAGTATGAATCATAATGTATTGTATTGTATCTTATTACAGGTCTCCTCCCAGCAAATGGATGAACTTCGGACCCTCCTGGATAAAACATTTCACCCGATAAATGGCCTCATACTTTAGGGGGCAACTGTTATAGACATTTTTGTGCCTTACAGCCTCGAGCATGAAATGTCCATAATCTAAGGGATCCAAAGTCCCTAAACATGTTGTTCCTACCCCTAGAGGAACAAGGCCAACAAACCACAGCAATTCACAGAAGTTCTCCACCTGAAAACACTCAAAAACAAGCCAATTCTGGATCATGTCAACTGCTCCACTGAGCATCTGCGCTGAATGTCAACTGCTCCACTGTCTACCTACGTTGAATGTCAACTGCAACAAAGGCTACCTGCGCTGAGCGTAACTGGACAAGTGGCAGGCTCATTTCTCAATGTGTCAATGCTTAGGAAGCTTCCAAAATGACACTTGCATCAAGGAATTCGACTGGTGATGAGTAAGAGGTTCCAAATCTCCAAGTGGAAGCAAGAACCTCCAAGTGGACTCAAGAACTGAGAGAGGGAGAGGACACTAGTCAGATCTCAAGCTGACTCATCCTCTCTCCAAAACATCTATATATAGATCTCTCCTCCATGAGATCTAAAGGCTGGAATTTGGTTATTGCAAAGAATTGTTGTTGGTTTGAGGTTAGATCATTGGGTGCTTAATGCTTTGAATGGAGCTGAAGAAGGAATTCCATTTTGCTGGGAAGGAGATGCTAGATTGGAGCCCTATGGGTTGTATCTCTTCCTGAACCTTGTTATCAATCAATAAAGCTATCTTGGTTCTTTCCTATATGCTGGTGTATTTTGTATGATTTTCATTAGTATATTTGATTTACTTCTAATCCTGAATCATTTATGAATATGTATATTTGCCTTTGTGTTGTGTTCTTCTCTTGTCGCAAGTAGCTGTTCTCTTGTCACAGGTAGCTGTTCTCTTGTGATCTCGTGGGAATCAAGTAGCTGTTCTCTTGAGCAAGCGAGGAGGCAAGTAGCTGTGGACACCCAAAGAGAAGAGGATCTAGATCGAGGGACAACCGGAAGACAACGGTAAGTCTACCAATCTCCCCTCTTTCACATTTCATAAAGGAAGAAACCGAAGTAGCTGTATCTGTTTGTTGCTAAGGCACTGTCACACCTTAGGTGGATAGGATCGTCCTGCATAGGCATTTTTCCCCACAACACTAAGGTAGCACCCAAGTGTTCTTATCTCATCAACAATGATCCCAAACAACATTTGTACATCCATGCTATCTCATATCACAGGAAGAATGTCTTAGACCAAAAAACTGATCATGCAAACATCTCAAAGTGAACTTGGTGGAAACTCAACACATATGAAGTCAAACAATTTTGAATTCACTTAGGTTCAATGCACAACATATATGTATATAGATGGGTTTTCAAATGGAACATAAATTCTTCAATCAACATTTAGTTTCCAAGTCAAGTTCAACAATATCTCTTCACAACTTCTTGAAATTTGATTGGAGTGTCCAAGTAGTTGCATTTCCATTTTCTAAAAACTCTTCAATAACTTCACAATATATATTTTCTTTTTCAAACTTTAGAAATTGATTCATTATTTCAAGCTTCAGAATCCATCTCCATCTTACTTTGATCATTACAGTCTCATTACTTGTCACGAGTAGACCATCAGTATATAAAACCAAAACCAAGGTCATATCTTGGACCCTTTTTAAGGTAGAGATTTGGATGAACACATCATCCTTGCTTCACCAAATAACAATCAATGTAGACATATCAGGATCAGGGAGCTTGCTTCATACAATTCTTTCTACAAACAAAACAATTTATCAAATCAATATGCTCAACCTTACATAAATAAATATTTTACAATCAATTCAACTAACTCAGCTTATCAAAGTTTAGAAGCGATATCCGAGCTAATATCAAAATAATCAATATCACTGTATCAAATTATTTAGACCAGGTAACAGGTAGAGCTTTCATCTTCTATCATTCCAACACGATTTCATTTACCAAGAAATATCAAACTTCATCAAGTCATCCTCATGATCATAATATAATTATTTCAGCCACTAGATGAAAATGCATACACCAAGGACAAGTCATGTAGATTCCATCCATTTATTTTATATTACTTCATACAATTGTCAATACTTCAACCAATGTGTCAAAGCTAATGATTTCAAAACAAGTCACTATGCCCATATAACATTGTTATCAAGGAAAATAATGAGTCATCAAATCAAATCATTAGTCATCAGGTCAAAACCTAAATTTTCTATCACAGTGAGGTATATAGCCCAAAACATATCGCAACATCAAGTCAAAGTTCTAAATCATTATCAAGCATCATGTCAAAACTTAAAATACTTCTTATCTATATGAATCATCCAAAATCATAATGACATATTGATATGCATATTCTGGTCCCTTGCAAACACAAGTTTAGTCAACTCATTCACATTCTCTATATTAAGTGAAATACTCAAACTTTCCTTCTCATAGAACTTTCGAATTTCATGCACAAAGCTTCACTTTTGTGTCCTACAAGAATAACAACACCCATAGGCTTCTTCCATGCAGTTGAGAGGCTACAATTGTACCCATAAGCTTGCTTTAGCATGATTGAGGCTTAGAGTAAGGGAAAACTCTCTCTTCTGAGATAAAAACTCTGTTGCAAGCCAATAATATCAGATATTTGTCTATTATTGTCCATAATTCTTACTTCAATAATAAGGAATCTTCTATACATATAATTCAAATGATAATAGGAGTAGGTATCTTATGGAGAGATTCTCCCTCTGAATGGAAAGCCACTTCTGTTATCTTCTTCAAAGTCATTAAGCTGTCTATAATACTTCCATGCATTGGCATATGTGTTAGACCATAAAGTCAGACTATACATATTTATCATGGTCATATCATTTTAGCATCAACTACTTCACCATTACATCATGATATCAATATTTCATCAAGGGTTAGTTTCAAATAGCTAATAGGAGTATACTTCAAGAATCATGATCACAACATTACTTCTCTGTAACATAACTCAATCCATCAGGCCAGGGCATTCAATTTTACCATATGCCATAATTACTAAGCACATCAAAACACAACCATGATCAACAAAAGATCATGAATATAAATATGATTCTTACACTTCTATCATCATGGTTTCAATGCTTATCACAAACATTATGTTATGAAACCAGCTCAAGAAAAGATAGAAAAGATAGATCAACGCCTTAGAATTCAGCCTCTTCGAGGGGGCAACCTCCTTTACATTACATAAATGAACAATTCTTGGATGATACAAATGACAAAACCTCCTTTCTATATATAGGAGTCTAAGGAGTCACAATATAATACAGCCGACCTAACAATAATAATATAAAGCCACAAAAATAACAATAGAGGGGGGGCACAGAAATAACAATATAGGGGTAATAGGGGCACAACAATATAAATAAGGGGTATAACTACAATAGTAATGGGGTAATCACTAGTATTATAGGGACCCAACATGCCCCTCTCCTTCAAAAAAGTGTTGTCCTCAACGCTTGAGTAGTTCTAGATACTTCTGCATAAAATTCTCATCCTCCCATGTGGAATCTTCAGCGGATAAGTTCTTCCACTTGATAAGATACTCCGAAATTGATCGATTTCGTAGCTGTCGAGTTCTTGTTTCTGTGACTGCTTCCGGTTCCAATATAATTTTTCCTTCCTCGTCAAGTTCTGGCAATATTGTTTGAATTGGGAGCTTGTCGCCTATAACCTTCTTTAAACATGAAACATGGAAAACTGGGTGCAATCGAGAAGCTGCAGGAAGCTCCAATTTGTATGCCATAGTACCAATCTTTTGCAACACCTTGTACGGACCATAATACTTTGGTGATAATTTATTATCCTTCTTAGCTTGCTTTAGGGACATTTGCTTATATGGTTGTAGCCGTAGGAATACCCAATCACCTACATCAAAACTTCTTTCACTGCGATGTTGATCTGCCTGTTGTTTCATTCTATTTTGTGCCAACACGAGGTTATCCTTTAAGAGTTGGAGGACTTGTTGTTGATGTTCGATGTGATGTTCCACTGCCTGAACCTTAGAATTTTCTCTTAAATATGATGTGATGGATGGTGGTTGATACCCATAAAGTGCCATAAATGGGGTCATTTTTGTTGCTGTATGGAAGGAAGTGTTATACCACCATTCAGCCAGAGGCAACCATTTGACCCATTGTGTCTGTTTATCAGATACAAAGCAACGAAGATATCCTTCCAAACATTTGTTTACTATCTCAGTTTGCCCATCAGATTGAGGATGATAAGATGAGCTATGAGCTAACTGAGTACCAAGACAAGAAAATAATTCTGTCCAAAAATTTCCAGTGAAAATGGGATCTCTGTCACTTACAATAATCTTTGGGTTTCCATGTAGCTTTTGAACTGTTTCCATAAATGCAGTAGAAACTGTACTGGCTTTAAATGGATGTGATAATGCACAAAAGTGTGCATACTTGGTAAGTCTGTCAACTACCACCATGATGACACTCTTTCCCTCAGACTTGGGTAAACCTGTGATAAAATCCATTGAAACCTCCTCCCAACGTTGGCTTGGAATGGATAAAGGTTGTAATAGACCCGGTGTCTTAATTGTTTCAACTTTATTTTGTTGGCAAACCAAACATTCCGCCACAAACTTTTGAATATCTGATTTAAGGCCATCCCAAAAAAATTCCTTCTTAACCCTGTGGTAAGTTTTTAAAAATCCTGAGTGCCCTCCTAAGGGAGAAGTGTGCAATTCCATAAGAATCTTTTGTTTTAGCTGGGAATTCTTACAGAGGTATAAGCGATCTTTGTACCATAACGAATCATTTTGCCAGCTAAATGTATCAGAAGTACTGGAATCTTGTTGTAGCTTTCGAATAAGTGCCCACACTTCTTCGTCATTCTTCCATTCCTCCCTTGCTTCGTTTATCCAATCTGGTTGGATAATAGAAATGGCACACAACAATGCTTCCACATCCTCATCCTTTCTTGAGAGTGCATCTGCCACCACATTTTGCTTCCCTTTTTTGTAGATGATTTCAAAGTCATAACCCAACATCTTTGTGACCCACTTTTGTTGCTCTTCAGAGGATAATCTTTGTTCTAAAAAGTATTTAAGGCTATCATGATCCGTTTTTACCTTGAAGTGTCTTCCCATTAGGTAGGGTCGCCATTTCTTAAGTGCATGGAGTATTGCCAACATTTCCTTCTCATAAATAGCTTTGCTTAAAAACTTTCCCTTGATTGGACGACTTTCAAAAGCAATGGGTCTTTCATCTTGCATTAGAACAACACCAATTCCATTTCCTGAAGCATCACATTCCACAATAAAGGTTTTTGTGAAGTCCGGTGTAGCTAAGACCGGTGCTTGGCACATTGCCTCTTTAAGATGTTCAAAGGCCTTTGTTGCTTCCGGAGTCCATGAAAATGAATCTTTCTTCAATAATGTTGTTAGAGGTGCTGCTATTCTCCCATAATTCTTAACAAACTTGCGATAATACCCTGTCAACCCAAGAAATCCTCGCAGATGCTTTATGGATGTGGGGATTTTCCATTCCTTAATGGCTTTAATTTTGCTAGGGTCTACCTTAACTCCTTCATGAGATACAATATGACCCAAATATTCCACCTCCTGGACTCCAAAGAAACATTTGGATCTTTTTGCATATAATTGTTTCTCCTCCAATAGTTGTAGCACCCTGTCAACATGTTCAACATGATCCTTCCAAGACTTGCTGTAGATTAGTATATCATCAAAAAATACTAACACAAATTTTCTAAGGAATGGTTTGAAAATTGAATTCATCAAACCTTGAAATGTTGAAGGTGCATTGGTAAGGCCAAAAGGCATGACCAAAAATTCATAATGACCCTCATGAGTTCTAAATGCCGTTTTCGGAATGTCTTCAATCTTCATTCTGATTTGATGATATCCCGAACGAAGATCCAACTTGGTGAAGTAAATTGATCCATGCAATTCATCCAGTAATTCATCAATGACAGGAATGGGGAACTTATCTTTAATAGTGAGCTTGTTGAGCTCCCTATAATCCGGACACATGCGCCATGATCCATCCTTCTTGTGCACCAATACTACTGGAGCTGAGAAAGAACTTTGACTCGGTTGAATTATACCAGCCTCTAGCATTTCTGCAACCATACGTTCAATTTCACTTTTTTGGACATAGGGATATCTGTACGGCCTGATGTTTGGAGGAACACTTCCTGGAATCAGATGAATAGCATGATCATGATCACGCATAGGTGGGAGACCTTTGGGAGTCTCAAATACCTTGGAATGATTGTCCAGGACTTTTTGGAGATCTGGAGAAATAGATGATTCCAATGTGGAAACATCTAGCGAACATAATTGTGCAATTACACCTCTTTGCTCCTTTTTTAGAAGCTTTGTCATGCCATTAGAGCTGATTATCTTTCCTGGTTTCCCTGCAATACCCCTTAATTCAACTTCCTTTCCTTCCGTAGAAAATTTGATGAAAAGTTCTTGAAAATTAAAAGCTATTGTACCCAAGGATTGTAGCCATTGGACTCCTAGTACAACATCAGCACCTCCCATTGGAATGGAAAGCATTGGGCTAGTCAATACATATTCTCCCATGGATAGCTTGATATTATGGCACTTTCCAGAGAAATTTATTGTTCCTCCATTTGCAATCATCACTTGACACTCTGGTGCTGGATATAGGAAGCAATTCAATTCTTTTGCTACCCTACAATGAATAAAATTGTGGGTGCTTCCTGAATCAATCAACACTATTACCTTTTTCTTCTTGATTTGTCCTTCTATCTTGATGGTTTGAGGAGTGGTAATTCCCGCCAATGCATTACAAGATATGGTCGGATTTATTTTTTCTTCATCTAGGCTTTGTTCCTGGAGTATATCTTCTTCTTTTGACCTTTCTTGCTCCTTTTCTTCTTCCTCTTCACAATCTATGTAGAATAATTTCTTCTCAGCACACTTATGACCTTTAGTGTATTTGCTATCACAACTGTAACAAAGCCCTTTTGCTCTTTTTTCTTCCAATTGTTGTGGTGTCAACCTTATAGGTTGTGGAAGACTAGGGCAACAACACTTCCGTCTTTATAGTTGTGAGTGGTATGCTTCCTGGTTGCCATAATTTTGCTTTCCATTTTTCTTGCTAACCTGAATGCCTTCTCTAATGAATCAGGTTCCCAAAGGCGAACATCATGTTGGATATTATCCTTTAAAGACCCTATGAACACATCAATCCTATGCTCCTCTGGAATATCTTTTACCCTTATGTTCAATTTTTGGAACTCCTCAATGTGCTCCATTATTGAACCCTTTTGTTTGAGACTTATCAATTGGCTAAAAAAAGTGTTGCTTTTTGTATCCTCATAATGTGCTATCAATTCTTCCGTAAAAATTGCCCAAGTGATAAATTGTTTACGAGAGCAAAGCCATTGATACCATACAAACTGATTTGGTTCCAAATATACAGTTTCCATACGTACCTTTTGTGTGTTTTGCACATTATTGAGATCGAAGAATTGCTCCATCTGTAATATCCATGTGGCGGGATCCTTGCCATCAAACTTCCTCATATCGATTTTTGGAATATGGTGATTCTTCGATCCAACATTAGAGTCTATGGAATCATGATTAACATTTCTTTTGTTCTCATCATGAGTTTCCTTTACTACCTTTTCACCATTAGTGACCCTTTCTTGTAGCAACTTCTTCAATTCTTCCATGTCTGTCTTCAAATCTATCTTCAAATCTGCCATCGAATCCTCCATCTTAGCTTCCATGCCCTTTATCTTAGATTCCACGCCATTTATCTTAGATTCCACGCCACTTATCTTAGCTTCTGTTAGCTTTTGTGAGCGTGACATTTGTTGCACTTGTTCTTGTAATTTTGATATATCATGTAGCATTTCTTCCTCTTCTTCATGAGTCATGCTAGAGCTTTCAGGTTCCTTACTAGGTGTTTGCATTTTCTTTCCTCGGGGCATCAGTTACCGATAATAATGCTTTACTATGCCCTTTGAATTTCGTTAAACCAAGCTTACACAAAAATTAAAAAAAAAACTACACACCTTTTTTCACTTTATAGAAGCCTGATATTGAATCTGATGTATCTCTGTAATTTCGGATCATCCAGTTCTGAAATTTCTACCTGTAGTAGCCTTCTGCGTCCTCTTTCCAATGCCACAAGTCTGAGCCAAATTGGATTCTCCAAGGAAGAGTTATGTGAAATCTCCCACAGTGACTTGCTTTTAGACTGGTTTGTATGACGTGCCACGAGTTACTGTTTCAACCTTTGAATCTGAAACAAACATACAAGAAACTACAGTCCATCCTATTTTTGTACCTTCTTACAAAATTTCAATCCGATCCCCAAAGAGAATGTTATGACGATTTTCCCCAGGTCACCTGTTTTGAATGTAATTCAGGAGTCTGCAAAAAGACCAACTTCCTCAGATCATATCTCCGCAAATATAGCGCGAAAAGCTCTAAAATTCGGACCCAAGGTTCAACGTGATTTCTTCTCAAATAGGTTTTTTTTGTGACTTCTGAAACGTCACGAAAAAAAAGTTATAGCGAAAATTCCACGATGACCTGTTTGGAGCAGCGAAACCCTAGAATCCAAAGCTCTGATACCAAATGTTATGAAACCAGCTCAAGAAAAGATAGAAAAGATAGATCAACGCCTTAGAATTCAGCCTCTTCGAGGGGGCAACCTCCTTTACATTACATAAATGAACAATTCTTGGATGATACAAATGACAAAACCTCCTTTCTATATATAGGAGTCTAAGGAGTCACAATATAATCCAGCCGACCTAACAATAATAATATAAAGCCACAAAAATAACAATAGAGGGATTCTATTGGGCACAGAAATAACAATATGGGGGTAATAGGGGCACAACAATATAAATAAGGGGTATAACTACAATAGTAATGGGGTAATCACTAGTATTATAGGGACTCAACACATTATCAGTAATACCAAGTTACCATCTATTAGAATGAAGGTGCTAGCTATCTTTATGGGATCAAGATATGAAAAATGATAGATGTTAGCCAAACATTGAGTATACCAATATATCAAAAATAAATGTCTCTATGTAGCTTGACCATGACTTAATACAATGTAAGTTATTTGTTCAATACTAAATACATCATCTCATCATGAGTACCATGAATCAAAATTTCATAAGAATGAGCCATTTGTGAAGGAGAAATTCTCACCATACCATAGGGCTTACCTTGCCATCCAATGGTACAGTGGAAACATAACATCAAAACAACACCATAAATACCTTGTAGTGTTTAGATACTTATGCACCTTCTTATTTTACATAGGAAGCTTGTAACACTTTGTCACCTTTTTATTAGGTGCCTCTTTTTTTATGATAGTTCTTATTTTTTGGCACTAGCCATATTTCCTGCATCTCAGATGATCCTCAAGAAGGATCCACTTATCACATCTCATCAAGAAGTTCGAAGCATTCAAATACTCAAATATACATGCAGGAAGTATAAGTAATAATCAAAACAACAATCATATCCATAGGTTAAAACAAAAGTAAAGACATAACGGAGCATCATAAATCAAAAGGTACTTATCTTCAATGAGAGGTGATCAACTCCCTCTTGAACCAGCCTTCAAGGGCCATCACTGACTATTGTCCATATGATAATGTGTCCTTGACTATTTCAACCAACTTTATCAACAACCAAGCCTACTAGAGACTATCCCATCTAGGGCTTCCTTAAATTTGACTCAAGTGCTTGAACATTTTCCCATTAATCATGCTAAGGTGTCTATATTTGATATCTCAAATCTTTTCCATAAACCAAGGGTTCTCTCAAACCATAACCTCATAATATCCTTTAAACCCTAATACACAATATGCCTAGGGTTACCTTCAAACCTTAGTATTATTTTAGGTCTCCACAATCATTTATTGCATCCTTCAATGGTGTCATCATAGGGGTGATCTCCATGAATTTTCTTCAACCCATCTCTAATATCATGTTAATTTTTATTAGTGCTACATTTTTCTTTGCTTTGATAATTGTATTTATTCATTTACACATTAAATTCACCCCATAATATCATTACATTATTCAGATTATTTAGAAATGTATGAAACTATGTAGAAAGAAGAACATCATCATCATAAATGCAACAGAGCATAAAGGAATAATAGAAGAAAATCATTCACACATAGAGATGCCAGGATTGGTTGGAGACAAGGGAAAAACCCACTATGGGGAATACCCTTTCAAATTATTCTTCTTATTAGATTGTAATTGAATGATTTATCAAAAGAGAGTACAATGATACATATCTTCATCCATACAACTATCCAGTAAAAATCAACTAAAAAATTATCCATGAGATGAACCCATCCATGCCAATACTCAAAACCCTGATTCAGAAGCCTAAGATCAACTATCACTGTCTACAGTCAACTTCCAAAAACTACAGTCAATGAGAAAAATCCTCAGATAACTAAGAAACCAAATCCTAAATTCTAGTCACACGGAGGACATGTTGTGTTAGTGATTGAAATGCTTCAGTCACTCCCTTGAACATGTAAGCCAGCAACTGCAGTCAAAATCAGCCTTTGGAAACCCTAAGACTATGACTCAAAAACCCTAGATGCCAATTGCATAGAGAAAATGTTGTGGATGTGATTGAAAATATTGAGTTGCATAGATGAGTTGGCCAATGAGCGATGACAGTTGAGATCTTCCTCTGTCATTCCTATGACTGAGGCCCAAAACCATAAAACATAGATGTGAGATTTAGACCCTGCAATTTCACCTTCGAGCAAACTCATCCCTTCATAGACCTGCCTCGTGAACCAAAACCAAGAAAGAGAATAGAAGAATGTCATGATGTTATCAAAATGAGGTAGAGATCACTTGCATTTATATCCTTCCAAGGGTGACAAATTTGCTTTAGGGCTGACTTGATCGAATATGCACATGTGGGCTTATAATTCAAAAATACACTTTCCCTTATCCAAATTTGATGATCTTTAGGTCGATTTTGGTCCTCTCGAAAAGAGGAATTCAATTCAATCATAATATAAATAAAATGAGATATCCAAAGTGTAATTTCCCCCCTATTTCCAATTTTAACAGATGGAATCCTGTAACAACATGGGATTCCCTGGAGGATGTGGTGAGATAGTATCCTAGGATCCCTTCAAATCTTGGGAAGAGACCAAGCTTGATTTGATTTTATTAAGGGTTGAGATGATATATTCTCTAGAAACCCTTATTGTGTATATTAGGGGTTGAAATGGTATAGTCTATGGACACCCTTGTTGTTGATATTGCATATGGAAGAGAAGAGAAGGCACTAGTTGCTTGCCAGGTTTGGAAATTTATTTAGTATGCGTATAGAAAGAACAAAGTCCAAAGATATAAGAAAATAACCATTTGAAAGATAAGTATCAGTGCTTTATTTCAATTTTTAATTATGTGAATAGTTAAGAATTCTGATTTATGATGGTTGAGTTTTTAACTAACCAGATGTGACATGATTATACTGATTTGACTAAAGAGCTAATTTGGCTTGTTGTGACAGGAAGTAAACATAATTTCAAGTGTAACTTATTGACGAGCTCTCAATGAGCTATGGCTTTAATTTATTTCAATTCCTTTAGATTCTAATGGAAATTATGTGCTTGGTAATGGAAAGCATGGAAAATGCCCAGTTTGGTTGGATGGAACTAGATACAAGAGTGTTAACAACAACAATAAAATGAATTGGAACATGCAAAAATATGTTGGTGAATTTCAGGAGTGAGGCCATTGTGGCACATTGTTACCGAATAGTGTCCATTGATTTCCATAAGCATGTTATGAATGATATGATGGTTTTGAGGCAAGGATATGCCTTGGATTTTGGATCTTCTGATGCAAGGAAACCTTGCCAAAGGGTGGATCGCTCAAGAAGGGAATCTGGGGAACTTGGAAGGTGAGTGAATACATGGAAGGGGGTGATTAGATTACCTGAGGGACTGGGAATTAGGAGAGGGAAGGCCGAGGAATAATTATTTTTTTGGTCATTATCTTTGCTAGATGGAACCAGAAGCACATTGGGAGTATGATCTGAAACAATGAGCCAGTAACTATTCACAAAGACAATAAGTAGTACAATGATTGTGGTGTTGGACATTATAGATAGGCTTTGCTTTTGGAAGTGGATCTTGGATTTCCTAGGGAGGAGATGAATATTGGTACTACTTTGAGGGTTGATGTGTGAGCCTTAGTATTCTATTATTGCTGATGTAGACATCGTATCCTTTTATTTGTTTGTTAAAGAAAATGTGTGTATATATGTGTGTGTGTGTGTATTATTGTAAATATTACATTGAGGTGTGTTTATAAAGCTCCATAGACAATATGTTTATTTTATGGCTGAAGAAAATGTGCATAAATATATATGTTTTGTTATTGTAAATATTGCATCGAGTTGTGTTATAAATATCCATTAAGTAGCATGGTGTTATTATAGTTTTCTATATTTTTCATTGTAAATAACACATCCAGCTGTGTTATAAAGCTCAACTTAAGTGGTGTGTTGGTCTTAACTTTTTTAGCAGTTTGGTATGTTTTAAATGCTGCATTGAGTCATGTTATAAATCTCCATGGGAAACATTTTTTGCTGGTTGTAAGAATCATAGAACACCAAGTTGAATGGTGGACAAACATTATAATGGGAATCACTTGCGGTTATTAATGGCTACGGAAATTGGAAAAGATAATGGCAAAGGAAAATATGTAATAAATGACATTTAATTATGAGAAATAAGGAAAATAGGAGAAAAGGAAGGTGAAGATACAAAAATATGAATGCAACGGAAATTAGAGATAAAATCAAGGAAAATGAAAGAAAAGGAAAAATGAAAGGAAGATTATAGACATTAACGATAAAAAGGCACCTAAAAAATAGTTCACAACCTTTTGCTCAACTTTTGATGAGTATGAACAAAGGAGAGAGGGCTGGAAAGGGAGAAAGAAAACAAAGGAAAGAAAAGGAGCACAAGAGGAAGCTTGGACCACAAGATGTAAAGGCATAAAATAGTTGTGGATTGCAAGTAATAGTGTGCATGTGTGGTTTAACATGTTTGAATTCAAATGGATGGTACATACATGTGGTTTCTTGGTTATGTGTTTCCATTGGTATGGATATTTTCCTAGATTGATAATGGTTTCATCCTTGCCTTTCCATTTCCTTGATATCCATTATGTAGGGGGTTCCCCATTTGGATTTTCCAATTGGTTCTCAGGGACCCTATGGCTGTGGGTTGGAATAGAATCTCTAGAGCCCTAGAACAACTTGGGTCCCTGGAGGATGTGGGTTGAGATGGTAGTTCTATGGAGCCATGTAACAACTTCGGTCCTTGGAGGTTGTGGTTTGAGATAGGAGTCCCTAGAGTGATAGAAAATTTGGGAAGAGACCAATCTGCTTGATCTTAGTGATTTCTGGATCGGTTACGTGAAATCACTGCGGTGGAGAGTTGAGGTGGTTTGGCACCTAGAAGCCCTAGTTGTTTCTATTTTTGTTTGACCCATATGATCCCACATTTATGCTTGGAATATGGCACAAGGGTGATTGGCTTAAAGAGAAATTTGGTTTAGCCCAATCTATAATTAGGTGGTTTGTGGAAGTCCCTCACCTGGTTGGAATTTTCATATGTTAGCATGCATTATTTTCTCTATTTTGAGTAATGAGTGCATGTATTATTTATTATGTGATCTTACGGCTAATTTATCATGGTTTCTATTATGGTTATATGTTGGTATATATATGATTCTATGATGTGATCTAACTATGGCTCTTGTTCATGATTTGATAACCTATTGAGTGGTTGATGAATGCATGGGATAAAAAGTGTTGTTGTAGCTATCTTGAGAGGGTGTAGAGCCCTTTTGGTGAATCTCAGATGAATTTAAAAAGTTTATGATTAGATATGCATTCATGAACTATAAAATCTATGTTTACCATCTATTTAACAAAATGTACATTATGTATTAGGCATGTTTAGGTCAAGGTATTGCTTGAGTATTGATTGTTCAACATCATTATCATCTTAGCTATGATTTGTGAAAGTTATAGTTAGTTCTGGGCAGTGGTCTAGAGGCTTGCTTGGAAAAATGGCATAGATTTCGCAACTTCTGGTACAAAACCAAGGAATTTGGGTACCATTAATAGATTGTCTCATGGGTGTAGTTGTGGAGTTAATCTAGTGAGAAAGAGTTCCAACTCATGGATTGACCACCTCTAGTGGTTGTCAGGCTCTTGAGTGGTTTGTAGTCTCCAAGGGATGTCAATTTTCTTTCGATTGGTCGGCCCCACTTCCATAATTGGAGCTTGGAGGTCGGGTCTTACCATAGTGCCATTTAGCTCATATTTTCCATGTAGGACTTGTAAAAGTGGTTAAATGTGGGGTGAAGTGTTACGAGGTGGTACCATAGTGAGGTTTTAGCACTAGACCTCGAGGTAAATGTGGATTGGTATGCGGTTCTATATTTTTGGAATACATACATGATGGTTGATTGATGTAATATTTATTGTAGTTACATGCATGATAGATACTAGTTATTCATGCATGATTGTTGAATTGTTGTTATATGAGTTGTGGTAATATGCATGTTGATTATTTTCATTGTAGTGCTTGCATGACAATTAAGTTCTTTATATTATTAGGTATTATGATAATCTCGACTAACGTGCAAATATATAGCCTCCCCTAGGATACATTAAGGTATGATTTTGGTTATGTCTTTTATTTAGTTTATATAACATGGTATGTCTACAGGAAATAGAAGATCAAAGATAAAGAGAAGAATGATGGAAAATAGTTGACATGACTCCCCTTACATGTGTAATGTGAATTCAGTGTACTGGGAAAGGTTAGTTGAGCAGTAAGGAGAAGCATATTCTCCTGATCTAGCATATACATTGAGGAGTATGAGGGTGAAGATCATAAGTTGCAAGGAAGATAATAACATGTTGATTCAGGCACAAGAAAGAGGTTTAGAGCTTAGGAAAAGAATAAAAGTTTAATGGAATCATCCTTCACTATCTTTTACATTTGCAGAAGTACGGATAGATGGGGATCGATTATGAACAGGAGGAGAAGACTAATAGGGCATATGGTAGTAAGTCTCATAGAGGACACATGATGGACAAAGATGATATAGTCAAAGGTGGTAGATCTTTGGATACACTTGAAAGGAGGGGTAATGCTTATGTATTTCATTTTATTTCTAATTTTGAGAGACATCATCACCATCATCGCCATCATCCTTATAGGAAGAGTGAGAGGGGATACTAGGCACAATAGTTTAAGAAATTCAAGCCTCTTACTTTTAATGGGGATATGAAGAAATTAGAATATGCAGAAGACTAACTACTTGGGATGAAGAAGTTCTTCATATTGCATGAGTATCCATAAAATATGAAAGCAAAATTAGCTTAGTTTACTCTTAAAGGGAAAGTAGATATTTGGTGGGAAGATTTGAAGAATGTCAGAGGAATTAGTGAACAAGAGTTGATTTGGGAAGAGTTAGAGAAACTCTTCAAGAAGAAGTGTGTATCTAAAAGATACTACGACAACAGGGCTAAGGAATTCTATGAGCTGAAGATGGGTTACACAAAAAATGATGAGTACACTAGCAAATTCTTGGAGCTATCGAGGTATGTGCCTTACCTTAAGGATGAGAAATAAAAGATTCAAAGGTTCATAAGTGGGTTTCTAGAAGCATTCAAATACCACATTGATTTTGATGAGCCTCAGTCATTGGAGGAGGCCATCAAGAAGTTGAAGCACTATTATGAGCAACCAAAGTGCAAGCTTGAGTTCAAACTAGTTGAGAAAGGGAAGAGTTCTCAACCTATGGGACAACAGAATAAAGGAAATGGCAGAGAATCATTGCGGTATTGAACCTATGGTGGAGATCATCGTAGAGAGGATTTCCCATTGTATGAAAGTGGCGCAGTGGATGCATGGCAGGCCTCAGATCAATACTACGTAGGAGGCACAAGTAGTTAGGGATGTAGGTCAGAGTATTCCCTGGATCTATACAATAGTGGATAATATGCAGGAAAATCGTCAAGCATCTATCATTGATATGGAAGGTGAAACCAAAGGGAGAGTACCAAGCAGAGCCTCAATGCATCTTGCAATGGAAGGAGCTCATGCTTCGGGACTGAGAAACAATGTAAGTTAAAGTGCATGGAAGCACTTTAGTGCCGAGGATGCTATGTGGAATATGGTTGATTAGATACAGGAATGATAGCTAGTTTCCAATGATAGCTGAATTTGTCAAGGGAATTGGAATCCCTTGGCAAATGATATGTGTAGTTGTTCAGTTGTAGGGAAATGTGTTGGGTATAGTAGGGCAAGGTAATAGATATATTGTTATATTTATTAATGCACTGATAGTCTTGTGTTTATGGAAGTATGATTCAAGGAATTTCATAACAAAGGAGAGTACCATGAAATTGTGAAGAAGGTTCAAGTTGAGCTTTCCCTTGAAAGCACTAGGGAAACATAGGGGTTGAACAATGGTGTTTGTTTAAGGTCTTGTGCTTTCAATGTTTTGTGATTTGTTTTGATTGATTTGCAATTTTGATTATGTCTAGCACATGACCATGCCACTTTGTTTGTGGTGGTTGTATTGTTGTTGGTTTTCCATGGTTATCCTCTTTTTTTCTTTTTGTTCTTGTCGTTTATGTTTTGAGGGTCTTTGGAATTGGTTAGGAAAGTAGAAATTTTATGGAGCTAAAAGAGATGTGTGTGGTACCCAAAAATTAATGAAATACTTGGATGAAGCTCGGTGGATGAATGAAGGGCATCTAAAGGAAAGAATATGAAAGCTAGTTAGGCTAGTTGGGTCCATTGGACTAAATGGATAGTCGCAGGAAAATCATGAGAAAGGTGATAGGAAAGGTAAAGTAAATGGACTTGAGGCATTAGATTCCTCAGCTATGTTGGGAACTATTGTTCTCAATGTTGTGCAAGTGTTGCATGGCTAAAGGAATTTCTCTTAACTTTGAGCTTATGAGCACTAGTAATTGTGTTGTGATCATGATTATATATATATATATATATATGAATTCCATTGTCTAAAAGGGTCATTAGGGATCATTCTTGTATAAGAATGATTGTTTAATGCAGGTGAATGGCATGAAAATATTCCCGGTTTTATGAGGAATTAAGTGGGAAAATTAGCCCTAGAATATCTGAGGTTAGTATCATGTGGATATGATGTTTATATTATGTTCTTATAAATATGCCTATGTTTATGTTATGGATAGGTAATGGTGACAGATATATCAACATAATGAAACTAGTGTGATCTATGTCATGCTAGACAAGCATGGAGTGGAAGGAACCACAGACCTAGGACTTAGGTTCTGGATGCACATAGTAAGGCACGAGAAAGACATTAGAGGCAAGGTTTCTTGACAAAGACGGTGTGGTATCTGGATATGCAGTACTACTATTGTGTATGTGTTGTACATGTTGTGTTGTGTACATGTGGTGCTATGTCATGGGTATTGCGTAGTCATTTTATTGTGATGTGTATTCATGGTGTTGTCCTGTGTGTACATGTATATGCTATGTTGCACACCATGTGTGGGTGTAGGTGTTGTGTTGTACACTTTGTGTAGGTGTATGTGTTTTGTTGTACACTATGTGTAGGTGTATGTGATGTGTTGTACACTGTGTGTATGTGTACATGTTGGGGATAGGTTCTTAGGATCCTTGGAGGCTATGAGCTAGAGCCTTGTAACAAATTGGGTTCCCTGGAAGTTGTGCGTCTAAGCCCTGTAACAGCTTGGGTGCCTTGGATGCCGTGGATTGGAACCTTGTAACAACTTGGGTCCCTTGGAGGCTATGGGTGGAATCTTGTAACAACTTGGGATTCCCTAGAGGCCATTGGTGAGATTGTATATTCAGAGCCTTGGACAACTTGGGAAGATACCAATCTAGAGTTTTTGATATTAAGGGTTGAGATGGTATAGTCTTTGGACACCCTTGTTTCTAATACTACATATGTAAGAGAAGAGAAGGCACTGGATGTTTGTTGGCTTTGACAAATTATTTAGTGTACAGAAAGAACAAATAACAAAGGCAGAAGAAAAACAACCATTTGAAAGACAATTATTTGTATTTTAATTCATTTTTTAATTATGCACATAGTTTAGAATTATGATTTATGTTGGTTGAGTTTTGAGCTATCCGGATGTGATATGCTTATAATGATTTGGTCAAAGAGCTAATTTGGCTTGTTATGACAAGATGTAAACATAATTACATATGTACCTTGTTGAAGAGTTATTAATGAGGTATGATTTGAATTTATTTCAATTCCTTTTGAGTCTAATGGATTTTTTGTGCTCGATAAAGGAAAGCATGGAAAATGCTCGATTTGGGTGGTTGAAAATAACTACAAGAGTGTTAAAAACAACAGTAAAAGGAATTGGAACATGTAACCATATGTTGGTAAATAATTTCAGGAGTATGGTCATTGTGGGACATTGGTACCCAATAGTGTCCATTGATTGTATGGATTGCCTTGGATTTTGGACCTTCTGATGTGAGGAAACCTTTCGAAGGTATGGATCACCTAAGAAGGGGACGTCAGGGAACTTAGAAGGTGAGTGATTGCATGGAAGGGGGTGATTATATTTCTTGAGGGATTTAGAAGAAGAGAAGGGAATATCAGGGAATACATTTCTTTTGTTCATTAACATTTCCATATGGAATAATAAGCACATTGGGAGCATTCCCTAGAAAATGAGTAGATAACTATTCATTGAGAGAACAAGTAGTGTAAGGATTGTAGCATTACACATCACAAACATGATTTTATTTTGGAAGGGGACTCTCAACTTCATGGGAAGCAGGTTGTTGGGTTGTGTTATATTCTTTCCACGACTAGCCCACGTAGTTAACCGACGGGTTAGAAGGGGGATGGATGCCCCCTTTGTTGCGCTGATTGCATAGTGGGGGGAGTCACAGGGCATTTGAGGGGTATAGGTAAACCCACTCTATGGGGTCTGGGGCAGCCCCCTAGAAAATTTTGGTTTTGGACCCTATATTAGGTTGGGCGGACCTACCTATGGTTTTGTGCATGTTTTTTGCAGATGGTTTTGGATGCGATGGTTTTCGGTCCATGGTATTGGATGCTTTGGCATGTATAAATATGTATTGTAAAATTGAAAGGAACATAATGAGAAATCAATATGGTAGTCCTGGTTTTGGGATCCAGGGGAAAGTCTCTGTGTATATGTGTTTCATGTGTTATGCTCTCGTATTGTTTATTTTCTGTGTTTTAGAATTTGTATGTAGGTAATTTCTGTATGGGATTAAAACCTATATTTGGTATTAGAGTTGTTTTGGCTTCAAGGGGATGCCTTTGTTGCTGAGGGGTTTCGCTTGGGCCTGTGGTAGACCCTGCTCAGCGGGAGACCTACAAGATCGATTCTGGTGGTGAAAGAAGATGGCGAGTAGTGTAAAGATAGAGATCGAGAAATTTGATGGTCAAGGTTTTGAGTTGTGGAAACTCAAGATGGAGGATCTGTTGGTGGATAAAGATCAATGGATCATGGTAGATCTAGGTACTAAACCAATGGGAGTGTCTGATGAAGAATGGAAGAAGTTGGATTGGAAGGCAAAGAGCACAATACGTTGTGTGTCTCAAATTTAGTATTGCTAAATGTATCAGGGGAAGCTATGGCGAAGGCTTTGTGGGACAAGTTAGGGACTTTGTACCAATCTAAGTCTCTGGTGAATAAACTGTTCCTATGGAAAAAGCTGTATAACTTGAGGATGAAAGATGGAGACTCGGTGACAAAGCATCTGAATGTGTTAAATACTGTGGTAGGTTAGTTATCGTCTGTTGATATTAAAATTTCAGATGAAGATAAGTGCATCAGTTTTTTGTATTCTCTACTAGATTCGTGGGATAGTCTCATTATTACAATAGGTAGCAATGCAACTGCCTTGCAGTTTAATGAAATAGTCCCATCCTTGCTAACGGAGGAAATGAGATGGAAAAATATCGAGAGTCAGAATGGTGATGCCTTTGTAGGTTTTAACCACGTACAAAAATTACTTGCATACGAATTCTAAAACAAAGAAAATGAACAATGTGATAGCATAACACATAAAACACATATACACAAAGAATTTCCCCTGGATCCCAAAAATGGGACTACCAACTTGATTTTTTCATTATGTTCCTCTCAATGTTATAATACATATTTATACATGCCGAAGCATCCAATACCATGGACCGAAAAACCACTAGATCTAATACCATGGACCGAAAACCATCGCGTCCAAAAACATGTGTGAAAATTATGCACAAAACCATAGGTGGGTCTGCCCATCCTAACATAGGGTCCAAAACCAAAATTTTCCGGCGTGCTGCCCCAGACCCCATAAAGTGGGGTTACGGGTACACCTCAAACCCCCTGTGACCCCCCCCACTACACAATCAGTGCAACGAAGGGGGGCTCTGCGCCCCCTCTAACCCCCGGTTAACTACGTGGGCTAGTCTTGGAAAGAATATAACACAACCCAACATTCTCCCACTTGTTGTTTTCTTTCCACAAGGGACCACAAGAAATCTTAGTCATTTTTCTAGCCCTAAAACGCCCATTGTCTCTCTACACCAAGATAACTTCTCAAAGCTCATAGATTTTGTCAATGCATCTGTAGTATTCTTCAAAGTGTCCACCTTTAGTAGCAACACCTTTTTGTCTTCTATCATATCCCTCACAAAGTGATACTGAACATCAATGTTCTTTGTCTTTGAATGATATGTGGGGTTATTTGTCAAGAAAATTTCACTTCGGTTGTCACAGTCTATCCTTATAGCTCCCTATACTAACCCCATACTTGAACACAACCTCTGCAACCAAACTACTTGCTTGCTTGCATGAGTGGTTGCCATGTATTCTGCCTCTATAGTTGATAGTGCCACTACAGATTGTTTCTTACTCATCCAATTGACTGCACCTCCAAATAGGTTAAACACATACCCGCTTGTAGATCTTCTCTGATCCAGATCTCCAGCCTACTCTGCATCAACAAAGCCACGAATGGCCAACATTATCTCCAATCCTGATCTTCCTTGGTAGCACAAACCATAATCACTAGTGCCATGAAAATACTTGAAAACCCGCTTCACTTCTGTCCAGTGCTTCTTCCCTGGTTTTGACATAAACCTACTTAATACTCCCACTGCATGTGCAATGTCTGGTCTAGTATAGACCATTGCATACATCAAGCTACCGACTACACTTGTATATGGAACAAGAGACATGTCCTCTTCCTCTTCTTGTGTCTTGGGACATTGTTCAACAGATAACCTCACACCTACAGGAATAGGAACCTTCACTAGTTTACTATCCTGCATATTAAACCTCTGCAATATTGTCTCAACATACTTCCTCTGGTTTAACCAGAGCTTCCTCTTTGCCTGATCTCTTTTAATTTCCATGCCCAAAATATAGTTTGCAGCACCAAGATCTTTCATATCGAATTTGGAGGAAAATTGGGTCTTCAAATCCTGGATATCTTCTTTGTCATTTACAACCAGCAACATATCATCCACATACAAGACCAGATAAATAACACGGTCACCAATTAATTTAAAATACACGCAGTGATCTGCTTTGCTTCTGGTGAAGCCAAGTCCTCATATAATTGTATCAAATTTCTGATACCACATCCTTGGTGACTATTTTAACCCATACAGAGACTTCTTTAACTTGCATACGAGTTCTTTCTTACCCTTCACCGCAAAGCCTTCAGGTTGCTTCATATAGATCTCCTCTTCGAGATCTCCATGAAGAAATTTTGTCTTCACATCCATCTGTTATACCTCAAAATAAAAAGCAACAACAATAGATAAAAGTAATATAATAGAAGTTACCATGGCAACAAGAGAAAAAATATCACCAAAATCAATTCCTGGCACCTGGGAATAACTTTTTGCTACCAACCGAGCTTTGTATTTCTCCACCTTTCCTTCTGTATTTGTCTTCTTCTTGAACAACCATTTGCTGCCAATGGGTTTCCTTCCAGCCGACAACTCCACCAAATCCCAAGCCTCATTTTTGTGCAAAGATGCCATTTCATCAACCATGGTCTCTTTCCAAAGTTTTCCATCCTCTAAATCTACTGCCTCCTTCACAGTTCTGGGATCATCATCAATAACATACAAAGCAAAATTTGAATAAAAAGTAGATGGAATATACCTTTTTGGCTGCCTTCTTTCTCGAACTGATCTTCTCACACCCAGAGTTTGTGGCTCTTCATCTTATAATTCCTCCTCTACTGTAGAGTCTGATTCTTCCTCCTTAAGCTCAAACTCTATCTTCACAGGTTCCTTTGGTTGGACTTCATGTTTAATAACATCTTTCACCTCTCTGAACACCACATCTCGGCTATACACAACCTTCTGTGTGATTGGGTTCCAAAGCTTATAACCCTTTAAACCATCCTTATACCAATAAAGATGCACTTTTCAGGTTTACTGTCCAACTTGCTTCGTTTCTCCTTTGGAACATGTACATATGCATCACATCCAAATACCCTCAGATGTGAAAGAGAGGGTTTCTTACCAGTCCATACTTCTTGTGGAGTCTTGTCCTCCAACACTGATGAAGGTTTTTGACCAAGTAACATGCAGTATCCACCGCCTCTTCCCAAAAATCCTGTCCTAGCCCGACACCATTGAGCATTCTTCTTGCCCTTTCCATCAATGTCTTATTCATTCTTTCTGCAACTCCATTTTGCTGAGGTGTATATGGAGTAGTTTTTTGTCATGCTATACCACACTTCTTACAGAATTCTTCAAATTCCTTGCTGCAAAACTCTCCACAATTATCTGTCCTTAGCACCTTTATCTTCTTCTCTGTCCGATTTTCCATGAGAGCCTTAAATTCTTTAAACCTGTTAAAGGATTCAGATTTCTTCTCAAGGAAATATATCCATGTATTCCTTGAGAAGTCATCTATAAATGATAGTACACAAACTTACCCAGTGATGGAACCTTCACAGGTCCAAACACATCACTGTGCACAAGTTCTAATATATGTTTCGCCCTCTTACTACCGTAGGGGAAACTCACCCGCTTCTGCTTCCCATATACACAATTTTCATAAAAATCAAAATCCAGAGAGCTATTACTCATACCTTCTACCATACCTTTACCATGAAGTATTCGAAGGCCCTTCTCTCCAATATGTCCAAGCCTTTGATGCCACAACATGGTCTTCTGTCTAGAGACCGCAAGATTTTCTGCTCCACTTTCAGGAACCACAAAACTATTACACCCATCAATAACATGCTACCTTGCAACTTATACAGAGTTCCAATCCGAACTCCCCACATCAATACCAGTGCTCCCTGAACCATCTTGCAGGTATCCTTCTCGAACACTATTTTTACACCTACATCAAAAAATCAGATTTCTGACCAATGCAAGAATAGGCAGAACACCTGAAAGTGTTCTAACCCTTCCACCTTACAGCTTCAACTTTACTTTTCCACAACCAATGATTCTAGCCTTCTTGTCATCCCCTAAGAAGACATCATCACCATCATATTTCTCATACTCGCAGAACCACTCTCTATGGGGAGTGAAGTGAAAGGATGCACCTGAGTCAATCAACCATGCCTCATGATCTACATGTGTACTTGAAGAAGCCAGGTACACATCCCCACCACTACCTGAGGTGGTTTTCGCCTCTACAAAAGGAGCATCATCAGATCCCTTTCCTTTATTAGGAGATTTAGATTTACAGTCCCTTTTGTAGTGCCCTTCCTTTCTGCATTTCTAGCACACCACCTTTGCAGGTTTTCTTGGAGATTTAGATCTCCCTCTAGATTTAGATCTCCCACTCGATGACTTATTTTTTTTTCTATTCTGGGACTGTCTTCATACAAACAAGGCATCACCATTCTGGCTCTCCATATTTTTCCATCTCATCTCCTCTATCAGCAAGGTTGAGACTATTTCATCAAACTGCAAGGCAGTCACATTGCTACCTATTGCAATAACCAGACTATCCCACGAATTTGGTATAGAACACAACAAACTAATGCACTTATATTCATCTAAAATTTTAATATCAATATATGCTAACTGACTTACCACAGTATTAAATGTGTTCAAATGCACTGTCACTGAGTCTCCATCTTTCATCCTTAGGTTATATAGTTTTTTTCACAGGAACAATTTATTCACTAGAGACTTAGATTGGTACAAAGTCCCTAACTTGTCTCAGAAAGCGTTCACCGTAGCTTCCCCCGATACATTCAGTAATATTGAATCTGAGACACACAATTGTATTGTGCTCTTCACCTTCCGATCCAACTTCTTCCATTCTTCATCAGAGACTCCCATTGGTTTAGTACCCGGATCTACCGCGAGCCACTGATCTTTATCCACCAGCAGATCCTCCATCTTGAGTTCCACAACTCAAAACTCTGACCATTAAATTTCTCGATCTCTATCTTTCCACTGCTTGCCATCTTCTTTCACCACCAAAATAGATCTCGCAAATCTCCCACTGAACAGGGTCTACCACAGACTCGAGTGAAACCCCTGAGCAACAAAGGCATCCCCTTGAAGCCAAAACTACTCTGATACCAAATGTAGGTTTTAACCCCATACGAAAATTACCTGCATACGAATTCTAGAACACAGAAAATAAACAATGCGAGACCATAACACATAAAACACATATATACAAAGATTTTCCCCTGCATCCCAAAACCGGGACTACCAACTTGATTTTTTCATTATGTTCCTTTCAATGTTATAATACATATTTATACATGTCGAAGCATCCAATACCATGAACCAAAAACCATCACGTCCAAAAACATGTGCGAAAATCATGCACAAAACCATAGGTGGATCCAGCCATCCTAACATTGGGTCCAAAACCAAAATTTTCTACGGCGCTGCCCTGGACCCCATAAAGTGGGGTTATGGGTATGCCTCAAACCCCTTGTGACCCCCCCTCCCCCCGCTACACAATCGATGCAATGAAGGGGAGATCCGCCTTCCCTCCAACCCGGCGGTTAACTATGTGGGCTAGTCATGGAAAGAATATAACACAACCCAACAACCTTGTTTGTACGAGGATGGTCCCAGAACAGAAACAAAAATAATTCATCAAGTGGGAGGTATAAATCTAGATGGATATCTAAATCTCCAGGAAAACCTATAAAGGTGGTGTATTGGAAATGCGGAAAGGAAGGGCACAACAAAAGGGATTATAAATCTAAAGCTCCTGTTAAAGGAAATGCATCTGAGGATTCTCCTTCTGCAGAGGCGAAAACCACTTCAGATGAAGGTGGGGATGTGTACTTGGCTTCTTCAACTACACATGTAGGTCACAAGGCATGGTTGATTGACTTAGGTGCATCCTTTCACTTCACTCCCCATAGACAGTGGTTCTACGAGTATGACAAATATGATGGTGGTGATGTCTTCTTAGGGGATGATAGGAAGGTTAGAATCATTGGTCGTGGAAAAGTAAAGCTGAAGTTACAAGGTGGAACGGTTAGAACAATTTTGGTTGTTCTGCATATTCCTGCATTAGCTAGAAATCTGATTTCTGTAAGCAAGTTGGATGATGTAGGTGTAAAAACAATGTTCGAGAAGGATACTTTCAAGATGGTTCGGGGGGCAATGGTATTGAGGTAGGGAGTTTGAATTGGAACTATGTACAAGCTGCAAGGTAGCACTGTTGTTGATGGGTGCAACAGTCAGTGGTTCCCAAAAGTGGAGCAAAAAATCTAATGGTCTCTAGAGAATGATCATGCTGTGGCATCAATGGCTTGGACATATTGGAGAGAAGGCCTTCGAATACTTCATGGTTAAGGTATGGCAGAAGGTATGAGTAATAGCTCTCTAGATTTTGATTTCTGTGAAAATTGTGTATATGGAAAGCAGAATCGGGTGAGTTTTCCCTTTGGTGGTAAGAGGGCGAAACAGATATTAGAGCTTGTGCACAGTGATGTGTTTGGGCCTGTGAAGGATCCATCACTAGGTAAGTCTGTGTACTAAATATCATATATAGATGACCTCTCAAGAAATACATGGATATATTTCTTCAAAAAGAAATCTGAAGTCTTTGACAGGTTTAAATAATTTAAGGCTCTGGTGGAAAACCAGACAGAGAAGAAGATAAAGGTGCTGAGGACACATAACGGTGGAGAGTTTTGCAGTAAGGAATTTGAAGAATTCTGTAAGATGTGTGGCATAGCACGGCAGAAGACTACTCCATATACACCTCAACAAAATGGAGTTACAGAAAGAATGAACAAGACGTTGATGGAAAGGGTGAGAAGCATGCTCAGTGGTGTCGAGTTAGGACAAGAATTCTGGGCAAAGGCGATGGAGACAACATGTTACCTGCTCAATAGATCACCTTCATTAGTGTTGGAGGATAAGACTCCAAAAGAGGTATGGACTGGTACGAAACCGTCTCTTTCACATCTGAGGGTATTTGGATGTGATGCATATGTACATGTTCCAAAGGAGAAATGAACCAAGTTGGATAGTAAATCTGAAAAGTGCATCTTTATTGGGTATACGGATGGTTTAAAGGGTTATAAGCTTTGGAACCCAGTAACAAGGAAGGTTGTGTATAGCCAAGATGTGGTATTCAGAGAGGTGAAAGATGTTATTAAACATGAAGTCCAACCAAAGGAACCTGAGAAGATAGAGTTTGAGCTAAAGGAGGAAGAATCATACTCTACAGCAGAGGAGGAATCAAAAGATGAAGAGCCACAAACTCCGGGTGTGAGAAGATCAGTTCGAGAAAGAAGGCAGCCAAAAAGGTATAGTCTATCTGCTTTCTATTTAAAATTTTGCTTTATCTATTACTGATGATGATCCTAGAACTGTGAAGGAAGCAGTAGATTCAGAGGATGGAAAACTCTAAAAAGAGGCCATGGTTGATGAAATGGCATCTTTTCACAAAAATGAGACTTGGGATCTGGTGGAGTTTCCAGCCGGAAGGAAACCCATTGGCAGCAAATGGGTGTTCAAGAAGAAGACAAATGTAGAAGGAAAGGTGGAAAAATACAAAGCTCGGTTGGTAGCAAAAGGTTATCCCCAGGTGTCAGGAATTTATTTTGGTGATATTTTTTCTCCTGTTGCCAAGGAACTTCATTAGATTACTTTTATCTATTGTTGCTTCTTTCAATTTTTAGGTAGAACGAATGGATGTGAAGACAACATTTCTTCACAGGGGATCTGGAAGAGGAGATCTACATGAAGTAACCTAAAGGCTTTGGGTGAAGGGTAAGAAATAAATGATATGCAAGTTAAAGAAGTCTCTGAATGGGTTAAAACAGTCATCAAGGATGTGGTATCAGAAATTTGATATATTTATACGGGGACTTGGCGTCACTAGAAGCAAAGCAGATCACTGTGTGTATTTTAAATTAATTGGTGACCATTTTATTTATCTGGTCTTGTATGTGGATGATATGTTGCTGGTTGGGAATGACAAAGAAATTATCCAGGATTTGAAGACCCATTTTTCCTCCAAATACGACATGAAAGATCTTGGTGCTGCAAACTATATTTTGGGCATGGAAATTAAAAGAGATCGGACAAAGAGGAAGCTCTGGTTAAACTAGAGGAAGTATGTCAAGACAATATTGTAGAGGTTTAATATGCAGGATAGTAAATCGGGGAAGGTTCCTATTCCTGTAGGTGTAAGGTTATCTGTTGAACTGTGTCCCAAGACACAAGAAAAGGAAGAGTACATGTCCTGTGTTCCATATGAAAGTGCAGTCGGTAGCCTGATGTATGCGATGGTCTGTACTAGACCAGACATAGCACATGCAGTGGGAGTATTGAGCAAGTTTATGTCAAAACCAGGGGAGGAGCATTGGACAACAGTGAAGCGGGTTTTTAGGTATTTGCGTGGCACTAGTGATTATGGTTTGTGCTACCAAGGAAGACCAGGATTGGACAGAGTGTTGGATATTCGTGGCTTTGTTGATGCAGACTGGGCTGGAGATCTGGACAAGAGAAGATCTACAAGTGGGTATGTGTTTAACCTATTTAGAGGTGCAGTTAGTTGGATGAGTAAGAAACAATCTGTAGTGGCACTATCAACTACAAAGGCAGAATACATGGCAGCCACTCATGCAAGAAAGGAAGTAGATTGGTTGCAGAGATTGTGTTCAAGAATGGGGTCAGTACAAGGAGCTATAAGGATAGACTTTGACAACCAAAGTGCAATTTTCTTGGCAAAAAACCTTGCATATCATTCAAAGACAAAGCATATTGATGTTCAATATCACTTTGTGAGGGATATGATAGAAGACAAAAAGGTGTTGCTGGTAAAGGTGGACACGTTGAAGAATACTGCAGATGCATTGAGAAAATATGTGAGCTCTAAGAATTTCTCTTGGTATAGAGAAACAATGGGTGTTGTAGAGCTGGATAAATGACAAAGCTCTCTTGTGGCCCCCTATGGAAAGAAAACAACAAGTGGGAGAATGTTGGGTTGTGTTATATTCTTTCCACAACTAGCCCACATAGTTAACCAGGGGGTTAGAAGGGGAGCGGAGCCCCCCCTTTGTTGCGCCGATTGTGTAGCAGGGGGAGTCACAAGGGGTTTGGGGGGTGTAGGTAAGCCCACTCTATGGGGTCCAGGGCAGCGCCCCAGAAAATTTTGGTCTTGGACCCTATATTAGGTTGGGTGGACCTACCTATGGTTTTGCACATGTTTTTTGCACATGGTTTTGGATGCGATGGTTTTTGGTCCATGGTTTTGAACGTGATGGTTTTCGGTCCATGGTATTGGATTCTTCGGCATGTATAAATATGTATTGTAACATTGAAAGGAACATAATGAAAAATCAAGCTGGTAGTCCCAGTTTTGGGATCCAGGGGAAAATGTCAGTGTATATCTGTTTTATGTGTTATGCTCTCACATCGTTTATTTTCTATGTTTTAGAATTCGTATGCAGGTAATTTCTGTACGGGGTTAAAACCTACAAAGGTGCATCCTGGTACTACTTTGAGGGTGGAGGTGTGAGCCTCTGGATTCTCTTATTGTTGATGCAGATATCATATCCCTTTATTTGTTTTATAAAGAAAATGTGCCTACGTGTGTGTGTATTATTGTAAATACTGTATCAATTTGTATTTATAAATATCCATAGATGGTATGTTTATTTTGTTCTTGAAGTGAATATGCATAAATATATATATATATATATATATATATATAGATATATATATATATATATATATATATATATATATATATATATATATATATATATATCTATATATATATATGTGTGTGTGTTTTTATTATAAATATTGTGTCAAGTTGTGCTATAAATCCCCAATAAGTAGGATGGTGGTATTATGGTTTTCAACATTTGTCATTGTAAATAATGCATCGAGTTTTGTTATAAAGCTCCAATAAGCAGTATGTTGGTCTTGATTTTTTTAGAAATTTGGTATGTTGTAAATGTCACATTGAGTTGTGTTATAAAGCTCCATGGGAACCATGTTTTTCTTTTTATAAGGGTCATAGAGCACTGAGGATGGTGTTCCCCTGGGGGGCTAGGGGAGGGAGTCGAGGCGCGTTGTAACAACAATTGGTTGATTTTCCATGTAAATAAAATAACACTAAATTTATGGGGCACGTATTCCAAGCTAAATGGTGGAAAAACGTTGTAGGGGGCACCAATTGTGGTTTATTAATGGCTTTGGAAATTGGAAAATTCATTGGAGAAGGTAAAGAGACAGTAAATGGCATTTGATTATGAGATATAAGGAAAATAAGAGAAAAAGAAGGTGAAGAGATACAAATATGCATGCAAAGAAAATTAGAGAGAAAATGAAGGAAAATGAAAGAAAAAGGAAAAATTAAAGGAAGAGGCTAGACATCAATGATAGAAAGGCACCTGAGAATCAGTTGACAACTTTTTTCTCAGCTTTTGATCAATATCAACAAAGGAGAGAGCACAAGCAAGAGAGCAAGGGAGAAAAGGAATGCAATGGAGCGTAAGAGGAAGTTTGGACCATAACAAGTAAAGGAATAAAATAGTTGTGGATTGCAAGTAACAATGTGCATGTAAATTAGGATGATTGGATTTGAATGCATGGTACATGCATGTGGTTCCTTGGTTATGTGTTGTCATTGGAATGGAGATTTTCTTAGATTGACAATGATTTCAACCTTGTCTTGCCATTTCCTAGATAGCCATGATGTAGTGGGTTCCCGTTTTACATTTCCTTATTGGTTCTCAGGTTTCCTATGGATGTGATTTGGGATAGAATCTCTAGAGCCCTGGAACAACTTGGGTCCCTGGAGGCTATGGGTTGAGATGGAAGTTATGTGGAGCCCTGTAGGAGATTGGTTCCTTGGAGGCTATGGGTTGGGATATGATTCCTTGGAGCCTTGGGTAACTTATGAAGAGACTAATCTGGTTGATGTTAGTGATTTCGAAATCGACTAGGTGAAATAATTTTGGTGGAGGGTTGAGGTGGTTTGGCCTCTGGAAGCCCTAGTTGGTTCCATTTTGGTTTGACCCATATGATCCCACATTCATGCTTAGAATATGGTGCGAGGGTGATTAGCTGAAAGAGAGATTTGGTTCAGCGCAATCTATGGTTGAGTCATACAAGGAAGTATGAGACGTAGTTGGCATTTGCATATGTTAATATGGTATATTTTCCCTATTGTGATTAATGAGCACATGTACCAGTTATTATGTGATCTTATGGCTAATTTTTCATGATTTCTATTTTGGTTATATGCTAGTATATTCATGGTTCTATGATGTTCTCTAGCTATGGATCTTGTTGATGATTTGATAAGCTATTGAATGGTTGATGAATGCATGGGATAACAAGTGTCGTTACAGCCAGTTTGTGAGGGCGTAGATCTTTCTTGGAGAACCTCAGATGAAGTTCATAAGTTTATGATTAGATATGCATTCATGACTAGTAGCTTCTATGTTCATCATCTGTTTGACAAAATGTCCATTATGTATTAGGCATGTATTTTTCAAGATCTTGCTTTAGTATTGATTGTTCAACATTTTTATCATATTAGCTATGATTCTAGAAAGTTATAGGTAGTTCTGGGTAATGGTTTGGAGCATATCTTGAAAAGGTGGCATAGATCTCGCAATCACTGGCACAAAGCTGAGGAATTTGGGTCATGACTCTTGGAAGACAAACTTATGGGTGCAGTTATAGCCTCGCAAACACATGAATGCAATGTTATGGGTGAGTTTGTGGAGTTAAGCTAGTGAAAAAGAGTTCCAACTCAGGGATTGACCACCTGAAGTGGTTGTCAGGCTCTTAAGTGATCTATAATCTCCAAAGAATGTCTGTTTTCTTCAGATTAGTTGGCCTCACTTCCATAACTGGAACTTGGAGGTTGGGTGATATCATAGTGACACTCAACTCATGTTTACCCTGGAGAACTTGTAAAAGTGGGTAAATGTGGGGTGAGGTGTTACAATTTAATTGATATTTAGATATTGTTAAAAATCTTAAAGTATACAAAAACTTTTACTCTTGCATATATAATGCTTGCTTTAGTTATTTTTGTGACTCTTGTATGATTATTGCTATAGATTAAGGATTAAGTGAATACTAAAATGTAAACTACTGCCACTCTATGGTTAACATTACTCTATTTTGTAGGTTTAACAAGATTACTATATCTTTAGATTTATTATTTTCTTTACCTTACTCTATAAGAATTACAATTTCCTTTGTGATTTCTCATAACACAATTCGGTTTGAATTTCGTACAACTTGTGTATTGTAACAAATTTGTTAATTACTACATTTCATGTGCATTTCTATTGCAAAATTAAAGATCATCTAAACACTTGAATAAGTCACCTTTTATTGCAAGAATGTTTAGTTTTCTTTAGGCGTGTTTATTTTCTTACAAGTTTGTTTAATTTCCTATGAATTGTCCTCTTTACTTTCTCGCAAGAGTGGTTTTATATTGAAAGTGTATTGTGGATTTCTACTAGTGACTTATGAAAGCATCTCAATATCTTGCCTTTTGGCACACATTTAGAATACTACAATTATATATATTACTAGCATAAATAGTGCATGCTAGTTTACAAGTTGCATACAAAATTTGGTTGATAATTAAATGTACATAATTTCGATTGTCTAATTGGAAATGTAGTTAAAAGGCTTGCCAACAACTACCATGAGTGATATTTTTTTTTATTTTTTTTTCGAACAAGACCAAATCCTTATGACATGCAATGTATAAATACTTGAGTTATTGATTATTATTCAAATATTTAAGCTCTACTACTATTCTTATTTTACAATATCTTGAGAAATATTATAACTTTTCATAACTATACATGAAAAATGTATTGATTGTGAACTTTTCTAGCCAGATCTATGGTTTTCAAGCAAGGTTCATGCATGAGTATCCAAGTTTTCACAACTATACCTACATTTTTTTCTCTTCACTTTTTAATGTATTATTACTGTGAACTTGTTGTAGCAGCTACAACCACCCTCCAAAATTTTTCCCTGCACCCAATTTCAGAGCCTCCCTTGAGAGTTCACTTGATGACTACACACACTTAGGTTCACTCTGTGAGATCGTGTGAGTCTTTGCACCCACCTTGCCAGATCATTTCACCCAAGCTTTTGCATGTTGAAGTCAGTGTCATGCTTGTGACCATGTTCTAGTCATGCTCAAGGACTTCGCTTTGTGTGTACATGTTGTGTTTGCTATAAAAAAAATCTCTCGCACTCACACACAGAGTCACATACATTTTCGTGCAAGCGTTGTCGTGGTTGACAAACAACCAATCAAAATTGTCATGTTTGTTGCCCACACCGTCGGTCAGTCATGTTGAGAATGTGTGTCTAGATGGTTTGAGTCATCTCGTTGTCAATTCATCTAAGTGTGTGTTTGCAAGATCACATATGCGTATTTTCACTTGTTCACACACTTAGTCATTTTTGTTGAAGTTTTGACGACCAGATTCCCTCTGACAGTCAGACCATCACCCCATCATCGACTCGATTGAATATCACTAAGAACAATGCAGAAGCACCAAGAAAACCATTTCAAGCTGCATTGGCTGCAAGAAAATTGATCAACCTTCATGTTGGTCAGCCAAAGAGCTTGACCTAGCAGCCACCCCAAGACTGACTCCCCTAAAAAATTGCGTAGAGGTTGCATACCTTTCCCACTCCACTGACTGAGGAAATTGCGTAGACAGGCTGGACAGACACCAAGTGCCCATCCCTATAACCCTCAGTAAATTGCGTAGTTTTTCCAGCTAGCCCTCCCGACAGTCAACTGGTTGCTCACCCAAAATATTGCGCAGTTTTCATGAGAAGGTCCTTTACTGCCCAATAGTCTACTCAGCTCAGGAAATGTGCAGAGGTGACCAGAAGACCAGCCTCCTAGCATCAGTGCAATTTTCCCTCCAGCAACTCCCCGTAGCAAACTACAATTTTCCTATAAGAATTGTGCAATTTCTGCTGCCAAGCTCTAGGAGTTGACTGCAAGTTCCCCTCAGGAATTCTGTAGTTTTTTCTGCCAGTGACCCAGCAGTAGACTGCAGGTTCCCCTCAGGAATTGCGTAGATTTTTCCTTCCAGTGACCCTATAGCCAGTTGCTAGTTCCCTCTAGGAATTGTGTAGTTTTGGCTGCCAAGCTCCCACTTCCCGCTCGTTCTGGAAACCGCACAGATTTTGCCTGCCCAACCTTACCACATCCCAGATTGTTCCTCCCAAAAACTACACATTTTTTTCCTCCAGTTGAGCCCAACCCTGCGAATAGTCACTGTCGATCTGGATTTCCCATCTTCATCACCCAGTGACTCTTGTGCAATTTTCATCAGTAGTGCCCGGAGCCTCCATCCCACCTCTCAACCTTGTTACCCCTCCCAGTCACCTACATCCAAAGTGATCATGCATCATGGTAGACTAGGAGGTTTTTGGATTTGATATCATCTCATCATGAGTGACTGCAAGTATAGGTACACAAACAAACATGGCATGACGACGAATGGGATGAATGAAGGGAGCATATGGAGAAGGACAGGTTCACCAATGGATGAGCAAACGATGCATGCAAATATGTGCTCATGAATGTATGATCATGAAAATACGTGTTCATAGATGGATGGGTGAGCAAACATATAAGATGTGCTCACGGACAGACGAATGGATGAACATGCACTTTTCGCGAATCGACGAACCTATCAAGTTTTGCAACATACAAGCAAGGAGCAACGTGCAAATGCAACATCAAGCGAGCCAACGATGATCAAAGACTCCATGCACTTTGCCTTGCAGAGGTGAAGCTATGACACACCATGAGGACATCCATCACCCAATAGGACTACAACTCGACTTGCACACGAATAGCAGCATGAATGTACCAACACTGTCATGTTGAGTCATGGCATGAGTCTTGTCATCCACATCTCTACTGTGGGCCATACTGTCAATAAATGTAATGTAACATGGAAGTCCAAGAGACCCACTTGTTGTACAAAGAGTCATGTAAAGTTGAAAAAATAGTCATGAGGGTAGTCGAACAACCACAAGGGTCGGTTCCACCCTTGGTTATAAATACCCCCTCATTTGTACATGCAGAGGAATTTTTCACCTCAACTCCTCCCACATAGCCTCGAGAGTATGTAATCTTTTCTTTGAGAATCAAGTAGTGGCTCCAACACCTTGCCCATGGGGTTAGCGATGTATGGTGTAACGATGTGTTTTGGAACTTTTGCTTAATTCAGAAGCCTGCTAACAGGCCAACACACTTTCACACAAGTATTGTAATTGTTGTAAGACTAATATTGAACACTTGTAATGCATGTTGCTTTAACCTTTGTTTAAAAGTTGAACTCATTCACTTGTTGTAATACATATCTATTAATGAAAATTTGTTGTATATGTTGTTAGCACTGTCCTGCCCGTGGTGGCTACTTCCCCAGACATCAGACATACATTTCACATCGAAATTGTTATAACAACCATTGCACTCGCATGACTCATTCGCTGAGTGTTGTACACCTTATCTCCCCTTGTGTGTTGTGATTACCGCATCCATGTGGTCTATTCTTCCAGAAGTTGTGCACGTCCTATTGTGTTGTATGTTCCTAACAAAGTTGGGGCTTCCTCCAAAACAACTTGGGAATCACTCCCACCCTCTTCCTCTACAATGAAAGAACCATTGACACAAGTACAACTGATAATCACTGGGCACGCAAACCTCACTTCTCAAAGGCAAAGCAGACCATTCTCCTGTGCTGACAAGCAAGAGTTGAGGAAAATCCTTAAGATAATGGCAACCAAACCATCATACTGGATGGGACTCCCACACTAAATGGTGTGAGGTCTAAACAATGTAAACTTTGAAACGAGAATTGATACTATTACCCGTTTTGTAGAGATAGCAAAAAAGTGACCCGATTTTGAAAAGGGGTGATGTAGAACACACATAATTTTTTTAGGGCATAGTTTTCAGGACATTAAATAATCGTTACGAATACCCGTTTCGTAGGGGTAGTAAAAACGTGACCCAATTTTGAAAAGTGGTGATGCAGAATACACTTCTTTCTTTTCGGAGCATATGTTTTACACTTTAAATTTTCTTCTGTGTCAAATATAAATATTTGTTTTTAAATGTTAGTGATTTTCATGCTGATTTTGTAACGTGTTGATGCAGCGTATAGTTTTTTTAGAGGACTTAGGTTTCACACTTTAAAATTTATTATGTCTAATTTTTTTTAAATTATGATTACTTAATGACTTTTCAAGTTATTTTATTTTTCTTTTTTAATGTCGATTACTTAAAAAAACAAATATAAAAATATATATAAAAAAGACAAAAAAAAGGGTTAAAAAAAAATTATGTCATAAACTATAAAATAATTAAAAAAAACAAAATTTAAAAATATATATATATAAATTTAAGTAAGTAAAAATATAAAGGTTTAAAAAAAATTAACAAAAACTAGAATTTAAAATAAATAAATAAATAAATAAAATAGAAAATAAAAAAAATAAAAACAATTTTGAAAGCTAGTAAAATTAATATAAAAAACATTAAAAAAAAAAAAAAAAACCAAAAAAACAAAAATAAACACAAATTATAAAACAAAAAAATATGTATTCTTTCAAGTTATTAAAAAAAAAATGTAGTTTTGATTTAAAAAATAAAAAAATTATTAAGCCATATCTCTTTTATTTAAAAAAAAAAAATTAAGCTATTTTTTTAAACCATTTTTTTATTTAAAAAAAAATTAACAATGTTTTTTAAAACAATTTTTTTTTTTAAATCAAAAAAAGTTATTATTATTATTTTTTTAATTAAAAAAAATTAAATTAATTTTTATTTAAAAAAATTAAATTATTTTTTTAACCTTTTTTTTTGGTTTATAAAAAAACAAAAATAAATTTTTGTCCACTCCCAGGCCACCTGTGGTGGTGTGGCCTTGGGCGGAGGGTCTACGTGCAAGCCCCTCTGCCCAGGGTCGTGCCAGCACAGGCGGTCGAGGGGTGGAGAGCTGATTCCACGCAGGCCCTTTCGCATAGGGCCGTGCCACCATGGGCGGAGAGGCGATTCCACGCAGTCCCCTCCACCCAGGGCCACGCTACCACAGGCGGAGAGGCGATTCCACGTAGGCCCCTCCACCCAAGGCCGTGGCAACATGGGTGGCCGGGGGGCAAACAATTTTTGCTTTTAATAAAATTAAAAAAAAAGTGTTTAAAAAAATATATATTTTTTTTAAATAAAAAAAAAATTTAATTTTTTTTTTAAATAAAATAAAATTGTTTTTTTTTTGAAAAAAAAAAAAATGGTTTAAAAAAATAGTTTAAAATTTTAATTTTTTTTTTGCTTTTAAATAAAAGAGATGGGGCTTCATAATTTTTTTTCTTTCTTCTGAATAAAAAATATATATATTTTTTTAACTTTAATTTTTTTTTTTTAAATTGAAAAGGTACGTATATTTTAATTTTTTTTTTTTTTAATTGAAAAGGTACGTATATTTTAAAAATTTTCATACCTTTTGTTTTTATGTTGTATAATTTGGGTTTATTTTTGTTTTTTTAGTTTATTTTTAAATGTTTTTAATAGTAATTTTACTTGTTTTTTAAATTATTTTTTGTTAATTTTCAATTTTATTTTTTTTAATCTAGATTTTTTTTTTTTTTTTTTTTTTTTAAGTTTTTCTATTTTTACTTACTTAATTTTATATATTTTTTTTAAATTTTGTTTTTTTTTTTTTTGTTTTTTCAAATTATTTTATGGTTTATGACATGATTTTTTTTTTAAACTTCTTTTTTGTCTTTTTTATATTTGTTTTTTTTAAGTAATCAACATTTAAGAAAAGAAAAATAAAACAATTTGAATTTTTTTTTTTTTAATTGTTTACAAGATAATTTGTTTTTTCCATCTTTTTAAAATATGTTTTTCTTACTATTTACTTGTTTATAATTTTTAAGTGTTTTTTTAGTTTTTTAATTCTTATCTCTTATAGGTTAATTTTGTTTTGTTTTAACATTTTTATGATTATTATTATTATTATTATTATTTTTATGTTTTGTTTTTAGTATATATTTTAATTTATGTTTTGTTATTTTTTTAACTCTTTTTTTTGTTTTGTGTTTTTTCATTTTTTAAATTTTATTTTATGTTTTTATTATTCTTTTGAAATTTTAACTGTTTTTCGGGGTCATGATAAAATCTTTTACGCCATTATTAAGAAATGTTGAAATTTTACCCTTGTATCAAAAAAAGGGTTATCCCAGCGTCAACACTTTTCGTTTTCAGGGTGTTTTTTGCACACAATTTACCATTGAAAAAAAGTGTTATTCCAACATCAACACTTTTCATTTTTGAGGGTGTGTTTTGGAGTTTTTTTACACAAAAAATTGGTTTTCACTGCCATTTTTAAAACATGTTGAAAATTTACCCTAGAAAAAAAAAGTGTTATTCCAGCATCAACACTTTTAATTTTTAGCACAATTTTTGATGTTTTTATAGGGTTTTTTGGCCAGAGTTCCAGTTTCAAAGTTTACATTGTTTCTAGTTGGGATTTCATATGAGGGTGATCCCCTAAATGTTGGCAGGTCCAGCACCGTCAACATTTTTGGCACTAGAAGGAGGGAAGCCACTTGTATATGGCTAAACATTCTCTCACACTCATTCATCAACCATCTAGTCAAGGCAGTAACTCACACTCCTTCTCACCTATGCGTGACTCTGAAGTTGGTTACTCCTCACCTCCCAGGACTGAACACAAGATTCTTTATCATCACCTTTTCTCCGTTCGCATCATCACCCACCAGTTAGCAAGAGCTGTTGAACTGATCCCAGGGATACATCATCTTCCATACGCATCAAGGAAGCCAAAAGCCACTCCTACGGGAGTTGTTATATCATGAGTGGAAGAAACAGTCCTTACGACACTTGAAGGTATGGCAGAAGCTATTGAAGATGGAGAGGAACCTCCGTATTCTGAAAAATAAAACGAGACACTCTTGTGATCTTTGGATGAGACTCTAGTACAGGAGGCAGAGGGGAAGGCAGCGAAGGAGGTGGAGGTGGAGACGAACCAACAAACTTAGAGTTGGAACCATCAGACTTTGAAAGAGAGGAGGAGGACGATGAAGAAGAAGAGATGGATGACTCATGGACCATTGGCTCTCCCAAGTTTCTTGCACAAGATGTCGAAGTGAGCAGAGAAAATGAACATCAAGTTTAACCTTGATAGCATGGTGAAGGCAGAAGATCACTTGGACAACTTCTACCTACAATTGCATACCCTTGAGGTACAATATGATGACGTAGCATGTAGATTGTTTCCATGCACCTTGGACAGTCATGCAGCTGCATGGTATCACAACCTTCCACCGAACTCCATATAGAAATGGTGTGCATGCAAATGCATGTTCCTTGAAACGTTTGTTGATGACAAGACCCCAGCCATGCTACTCAAAGAATTGGGAAACCTAAAGAAGGGGGGATAAGAAATGGTAAAGGACTTCAATCAGAGGTTTACACACATATTCAACAAACTTGCAGTGGCCACCAAACCTCATGACTCCATCACTATTGATTACCACACGTCCGCACTACCGACCAGAGGTGCGCAATTTGTCGAACGAGCTATGAAACCAACACTTTTGGAAAACTGCGAAGAGGTTATTTTTTTTTAGAAAGGCTTGCATGCAATTGGAGTCATCAAGGATGATGAATCAACAAAGGACTCCAAAGATGCGAGCAGGAAGTACCAAGCGATGGCGAGCAAGGGTAGAGACAAGGAAGCAACTGATATTGAAACCCTCACTTTCCCTGTCAAGAACTTGACTACAAAAGTGTCCAAGCTCAAACAACAGAAAACAGACACATATGCACGAAGCCATCCATGTATATAGAGACAGGGAAGCAACTCATCAGGCAGCAAATGGTACCCTCCAAAAACTACACAGAGCTCTGTGTTCCAAGCCGAACGATGCGCAGATCCTAAGTCCTATTCATTGCATGAAGAACATCACCCTGAGAACTCTTGTTCGGACTAGAAGCGAGTCATGAAATCTATATGTAGTCATACTTTTGATGTAGAGTAGTCAGAAGACACTAATAATGACGAAGAGGGTGCACCTGATGAAGCATCAAGTTTTGGGCATGTGGTGAATGTGTATCAGTGCTCGCAAGCAATGCCAAAGACAAACACTGAGAAGCAACCCCAAAAGAAAAATGACCATTACAATCTCAAGAGTAAAGGGGCTCCCCTTACACTTGGGGAATCACAAGAAAAGATGAGACTCTTGATGAGGAAGGTTGATCCACCGGCTGCCCCAAAGCAGAAAACACAAAAAAAGTTTAGGAAGATAGCGGCAGACAAGAGTACATCCATGAGCAACAAACTGAAGAATGCTCCGCCGGACAACACGAATATCCATTCTACCTCAGACACCTCGGTGAGTCTACCACCTTTGGACTACAAAATTGTAGATGACATGAAGAAAACTCAAGTGAACATTAGTTTTTTTGAGTTAGCTAAGATGCAAAGTCAATGAGACATCCTCCTGTGCACATAGGGATAGAGAACAACGGACATTGTAGCCTCTACTAGCAAGGGAGAAAGCACACCTCCCGGATCACTTTTTATGGTGCTCAACACACTACGAATGGAAGAATAAAACTCAGGTTTCCCTCCATTCCTGCTATCATTTGAAATTCTTAATTGTAATGTTCACAACTGCTTGGTTGATTTCGACACTGCAGCCAGCATCATGGCACTCTCCATTGCGAAAAAAATTAATGCACAATGAAGCGAGATATCCACATGAATCATCTAGCTTGATCAAACATCAATACCAACCATTGGTGAGCTATGAGACGTGATCATCCGACTATCTCATGATGGTCGAGTCCACCAATGCATCAACATAGCTGTTGTGGAAATACCAGAAGAACACGGTCTACTACTCAGCAGAGACTGGTCCAACAAGCTAGATGGATATTTTGCTACAAACTAGACCCACATGTGGCTTTTGCACAAGGGAAAATGCAACCAAATCTGGGTATTTTCCACAAGGTATATGAAGCATAATTTCACTCCCCTTAATGGAGAGAATAAACTGTTGGCCTTCACAGAACTCATGTTTTGAAATTGCCTCCTTGAAACAGCATTGGGGCGTTATCCTGCATGATCAGCTCCAACCCCACCAGATACACAGTTGGGACTCCTTCCATGCCCAATTGATGGTAATGAAACATGTACAGTTTACTATACCAATAGTATCAGTAGTAGTAACACTAGTAGTAGTAGCAGTACTAACACGTCAAACGGTTCATGTACAGACAAGTTGTGGACCATGTACTTTGACGGATCAAAGACACAGGATGACTGAGGAGCTGGATGTGCCTTGATCGACCCTTACAATAGGAAGCATCTGGTTTCAAGTTGCTTGGAGTTCGAGTGCATGAACAACATTGCTGAGTATGAAGCACTCATGTTAGGCTTGTAGAAAGCCATCAACCTCAACGTGGTCATACTAAAAGTGGTAGGTGATTCAGAGATAGTGGTATGGAAGGTACGTAACACCATTCACTCTTTGTCACGGCATCTCAAAATTTACCAGCAAGAGGTATGGCAGCTAATCTCTAACTTCCAAGCATTTAACATCATTGTTGTACCACTTACGCGTAATGCAGTTGCCAATGCTCTCGCAAATGCAACATCGAGAATGTCACCAATTAGAGATAGATTTACTATTGAAATTTTGAACAAACCATCTATCCCAAATAACATAACTAATTTACACGTGTTTAGTGATGATCAACAGATATTTCATTTCATGACCAACGCTGACATCTTAAAAGATGCAATAATAGATGATGACGAGCACGATCGCTCTCTACAAGTAGAAGTTGGTAATAAGAAATTCCACCTTATCACAAAAGCTGTGGCAACATTGGAAAAGCTTTATGACTTGCAAGAACATTTTTAGGGGCCGAGGAATAACAAGACTCATAGTTCCACCATGATGCATGAACTGATCAAAATGGGAACAGAAAAAGATTTGAATTTCGTCAATATTGGTACATGTTGCACACAGCAACAGTAGAAAGCCTTTGTGTGCTTGTTCAAACAGTGATAAGATGTGTTCATGTGGATGTATGATGATCTGAAATTTTATGACACGCAGATCATCCAACACATCATTGCGATCAAAGAAGGGGTCAAGCCATATCAATTGGAAGCTGAGGAAAGTGCATCCATCACTTGAACCCCTCATACAGAAAGAGATTACTAAGTTGTTGAATGCACAGATCATATACAAAGTTCGTCATTCCACATGGGTTTCAAATCTTGTTCTTGTAAGTAAGAAGTTCGTAGAAATTCGCTTGTGTGTTGATTTCCAGAACATGAATCGTGCCTCATACAAAGACAACTACCCTGTGCAATCTATGGACCACATTCTGCAAATAGTATCTGGGACACATATGTTTTTTCTTCTCAATGGGTTTACATGATACAATTAGGTTCTGGTAGCAGAAGCCGATAGATTTAAGACTACTTTCCATACCAAGTGGGGTATTTTTTCTTACAGACGAATGTTTTTTGGGCTTGTAAATGCAGTCACAACCTTTTAGCATGCCATGGACTTCGCTTTTTGCGACTCATCAGAAAAAGCGTAGTGGTTTACCTTGATGATATGACTGTGTTCTCAAGAAGACAAGAAGACCACATACGCCATCTGAAGAAAATTTTTGAGCAATGCCGCAAATACAGGATTTCCTTGAATCCCAAAAACAACGTATTCGTAGTGTCTGAGGGGAACCTTCTCAAATACATTATTACCAAAAGCAAGATCAAGGTAGATTGGAACCAGGTTTATACTATTACATAGATCCCTCACCCAGCCAACCAGAAAGCCATGCAGTCCTTCTTGGGCAAGGTAAACTTCCTCCAGAATTTCATCTTGGATTATGCACAGATAGTCAAGTCCATCCAAGACATGATCAAGAAAGACACAATCTACAAATGGGGCAAGAGGGAAAAGTATGAATTTTCCCAGATCAAGTAGGCCATTGCAAAAGCACCTGCACTCTACAACCTAGACTTCAAGAAAGATTTCTTTCTATACTCCTTCACCTCTGATAATTCACTAGCTGCAGTACTCACTTAGAACGACAAAACGAACGATGAACATCCCATCTCCTTCATGAGCACAAGCATGCAGGGAGCATAGCTCAACTACCTCGCCATTGATAAGAAAGTGTATGCAGTATACAAGGTGGTGAAACACGCTACTTGTTAAATAACCACTACATAGTCTTCGTCCCTCACCAGCAATCCGCACATTGCTTGTACAAGAAAAACTCGATGAACAACGTGCAAACTAGATGATACGCTTGAGAGAATATGATCTTGAAATCAAGCCAATTCACACGATCAAAGGACATGGGCTCTGTAGACTTGCAGCTGAAGTAGTACACACTCCGAAGAGCGAAGAAGAGCTCACCGACTGGGAGTAGGAAATTGAGATGTATGATATAAGGCGAGCAACATCCAGTGAAGATAGAACCACTTGGTACGCAGATGTGAGCTAGTACCTTGAGCACGTCATTGTACCTTCTCACTTTTCCATTAGACAGAAGAGGGCATTGTGCCTTAAAGCCTTAGCATATTAGTCAGTGCACGGAGTGCTTTACAGAAAACACAGTAATAGAGTTTTTCTCAGGTGCCTGGAGGCACATGAATTAGAGAAGGTACTTCAAGATCTGCATGATGGACATGTTGGGGGTCACTTTATGGGAAATAACACTACGCACAAAGTTATGTGAGATGGTTTTTACTCGCCCACATTATTCAAGAATGCACATTCTTATGTCTACAAGTGCATGGTCTGTCAGTGTTGCACCAACAGAACACAAAGATCAACAGCCCCACTACACCCTATTGTAGTGACCGAACCATTCCAACAGTGGGGCTTGGACATCATTTGGGAAATATTCCCACATTCGTCAAAGCAACACTGCTACATTCTAACAACAACTGATTACTTCACACAGTGGACAAAAGAAGTTCCTCTCAAACAAGTGAATGACCAGGAGGTCATCAACTTCCTCCAGCTGAACATTATCTCACACTTCGGCATTCTGGTATCACTCATTTTTTATAATGAAATGTACTTTCATCATTGAAACTCTATGATTTTGCATTACAGAATGGTATTGTGCTAAAACATTCATCTAGCTATTACCCACAAGGAAACGACCTCGTAGAATCCACGAATAAAATCCTCATCCGCATAATCAAGAAGATCGTTTTCTCTGAGTAGTGCAACTAGCATGCCACCCTGATGAATGCATTATGGGATGACCGTGTAACACCAAATACCTCTCTGAATAACTCACTGTACTTCCTGGTTTATGGTGAAGAAGTTATCCTTCCACCAAATATCTACTTGCCTGCACTTCAGCTTTCCCAAGAATCCCAAGGCAAGCCTTGCCAGCTAGTTCAACGTAGGATGGATGCTCTCCATAAGCTTCAGGAAGAAACGGTGAAAGAAAAATAAAAATTCACACTCCATGAGAACCATATCAAGAGATGGTTTGATAAGAAGTCTGCAGGGGAAGCTAACTTTGGTGTTGGTGACTTAGTTCTGAAATGGGATAAGTCCCATGAAGATAAAGGAAAACATAAGAATTTCTAGTCCCTATGGAATAGTCTGTAGATAGTACATGAGAAACTTGGCCCATGCACGTACTATCTACAATCACTTGACGGGGGGGGTCGACAACCTTCCTGTCAATGGCCAAGATCTCAAGCATTACTTCTAGTAGGTCGAGCAACGTCCTGTTCCATGTACATAGTCTATTTGCTACTGGTTGTTTTCATATTGTTTTCTTTGCTTACTATCTTTATTTTTTATTTTTCTTGTTCTACTTACTATTTTTGTTTACATTCGTTATCTTTGCTTAATATCTTACTATTTTTGTTTCCAGAAATAAGTGTTGCCAACTATTACATTCTGGCTTTTGAATAGAGTATGTGGTTGAGATTTGAAATCACTTGTGACACCGCAGTACTTGGCCAGTCTTGTGTCTATCTTCTCTATGCTTGGTTTTAATCTTTAGCTGATGAAGTCTTGACGGAAAATACGAACCATTTATAAGGGAAGTTTTGGTCCAACCATGAACCTGTGTCCACATTGGGAAGCCCCATGCCTATACTCAACCTTCTACTATGTGTGTTCAAGCTCATCCAACTAGTAGAAATGGAGAAGGGGAAATATAAATGAGAAAACATATGTCAAAGGTCTTACATGATTCTCTGAAGGAACAACCTCTTCTGCTGTCAATAAGGTAGGATCCCCTCTTCCACCCCAAAAATAAAGAAGTGCCTATGCACATTCCTCTTGAAAAATACAATGACAAAAGAAGAGAAAGGATTTCTACGAAGAGAGGTGAAGCATGCAACTTCACTGGGGTATTGACCAGGCTCGCTGGAAGTGGAGAAATGTGTGTGTTCCTGCATGACTCTACCGGGATACTATCGAGGCCTGCTAGGAGTAGAGCAACACCAGAGATGAAAAATTATACTCTAAAATTTTTCAACTCGCGAACTAAACTACCTTTCCCGCATTCGAAACACTGTGATCAAGCTAAACTTTTGATTGTGTTTGACTGAGTTGGAAAAAGGTGAACCATGTATGACCATGGGGTAAGTGGAGAAGCTGGAGTAACCCACACAACGATTCAATACTCCCCGAAAGACCAAGGCCCTATGCTACCAATGAACCAAAACAGAGAAGCTGGAGTTTTACCAGTGTGTCACCAAGTGCTGTACCGGCTACAACCACCCTCCAAAATTTTGGCCTGCACCCAATTTCGGAGCATCCCTTGAGAGTATCACTTGATGACTGCACACACTTTAGTTCACTCTGTGAGCTCGTGTGACTCTTCACACCCACCTTTCTTGATCATTTCACCCAAGCTTTTGCATGTTGATGTCAGTGTCATGCCTATGACCATGTTCTAGTCATGCTCAAGGACTTTGCTTCATGTGTACATGTTGTGTTTGCTATGAAAACATCTGCCGCACTCACACACTGAGTCACGTACATTGTCGCGCAAGCGTCATCACGGTCAACCAATGATCAATCACAATTTTCGCGCTTGTAGTTCAGACCGTCGGTCAGTCATGTTGAGCATGTGTGTCTAGATGGTTTGATTCATCTTGTCATTAAGTCATGTAAGTGTTTGTTTTCAAGATCACATATGCGTCTTTTCACTCGTTCACACACTTAGTCATCTTTGCTGAAGTTATGACAACTAGATTCCCCTTTGATAACTGAACCATCACCCCATCATCGACTCGATCGATTGTCACCCAGAACAACACAAAAGCACCAAGAAATTCATTTCAAGTTGCGTTGCCCACAAGAAAATTGATTAACTTTCATGTTGGTCAGCTCAAGAGTTTGACCTGGAAGTTACCCACAGGACTGACTCCCCTCAAAAATTGCGCAGAGGCTGTAGATCTTGCCCGCTCCACTAACTGACGAAATTACATAGACAGGCTGGACAGACACGAAGTGCCCATCCTTGTCTCCCTTAGAAAATTGTGCAATTTTTCTAGCCAACCCTCTTGCAGTCGACCGGTTGCTCACCCAGAAAATTTTTCAGTTTTCATGAATAGGTCCTCTACTATCCAGTAGTTCGCTAAGCTTAGAAACTACACAGAGGTGACCAGCAAACCAATGTCCCAACATCAACACAGTTTTTCCTGCCAGCATCTCCCAACCAGTTCCCTCCAGGAATTGCTCAGTTTTTGTTGCCAAGCTCTAGCATCCGACTGTAAGTTCCCCTAAAAAATTGTACAATTTTTGCTGCTAGTGACACAACAACAAACTGCCAGTTCCCCTCAGAAATTCCATAGTTTTTACTCCTAGTGACCTAGTAGCCAACTACAAGTTCCCTCCAGGAATTGCGTAGTTTTGGTTGCCAAGCTTCCACTGCTTACTCATTTTGGAAATTGTGCAGATTTTGCTTGCCCAACCTTCCCGCAACCTGGACTGTTCCTCCAAAAAACTATGTTGTTTTTTCCTCCAGTTGATCTAGACCTTGTTGACAGTCGTTATCGATCTGAATTTTCCATCTTCATCACCCAGTGAATCTTTCATAGTTTTCATCAACAGTGCCCAAATCCTCCATCCCGCCTCGCAACATTGTTACCTCTCCCAGTCACCTGCATCCGAGATGATCATGCATCATGGTAGAATATGAGGTTTTTGGATTTGATGTCATCTCATCATGAGTGATTGTAGGTACAGGTACACAAATAAACATGGTGCGATAATGAATGGGATGAACGAAGGGATCACATACAGAAGGACATGTTCACCAATGGATGGCCAAATGATGCATCCAAAAATGTGCTCACAAACGGGTGATCATGTAAAGATGTGTCCATGGATGGACGGATGAGTAAACATGCAAGATGTGCTCACGTACAGATGGACAGACGAACATGCACTTTTAGTGAACGGAAGAACGTGTAAAGTTCTCCAACATATAAGAAAGGAGAAACGTGAAAAAGAAACATCAAGCGAACCAATGACCATTGAATACTCCACTCACTTTTCCATGTGGAGGTGAAGTTGTGACACACCATCAGGAAATCCATCACCCAGAAACATTGTAGCTCGACATGCACACCAATAGCAGCACAAATGTACCAACACTATCATGTCGAGTCATGGCATGAGTCATGTCGTCCACATCTATACTATGGTCATACTATCAATCAATGTAATGTAACGTGGAAGTCCAAGAGACCCACTTGTTGTACATAGAGTCATGTAAAGTTGAAAAGTCATGGAAGTCAAATAGTCATGAGGGTAGTCGAACAACCATAAGGGTCAGTTTCACCCTTGGATATAAATACCCCCTAATTTGTACATGCAGAGGAATTTTTCACCTCATCTCCTCCCACATAGCCTTGAGAGTTTGTAATATTTTCTTTGAGGAGTAAGTAGTGGCTCCAACGGCCCGCCCACAAGGTTAGTGATGTATGGTGTAATGATGTGTCTTGGAACTTTCACTTAATTCAAAAGCCTACTAACAGGCCAACACATTTTCACACATGCATTTTAAATGTTGTAAGACTAATCTTGAACACTTGTAATGCATGTTTCTTTAACTTATGTTTAACACTTGAACTCATTCACTTGTTGTAATACATATCTATTAATGAAAATGTGTTGTATATGCGGTTAACGTTGTTATGCCCGTGGTGGCTACTTCCACGGACATCACACAGACCTTTCACATAAAAATTGCTATAACAATCGTTTCACTCACACTGACTCATCCGCTGAGTGTTGTATGTGTTTTCTTCCCGCTGAGTGTTGTGATTGTCACATCCATGTGGACTGTTCTTCTAGAAGTTGTGCATATCCTGTTGTGTTGTGTGTTCTTAACAGAGTTGGGGCTTCCTCCTAACCAACTTGGGACTCACTCCCACCGTCTCCCTCTACAGTGAAAGAACCATTAACACAAGTAATACTGACAATCACCGTGAACACAAACCTCACTTCTCAAAGGCAAAGCATACCACTCTCCTGTGCTGACAAGAAAGAGTCGAGGCAAATCCTTAATATAATGGCAACTAGGCCATCATACTCGATGGGACTCTCACACCAAATGGTGTGAGGTCTAGTTGGGACTTCATACTAGGGTGATCCCCTAAATGTTGGTGTGTCCAGCACCGTCAACATAACCATTCTATCTAGTTTCATAGTTCTCACGAAAAGTTCTAGTATAATTACACAAACATCCTTGTTTTCACATCTAACCGTTATTTTTTACTTTTTCATATGCATACATACATATATCATGTTTCTAGAAAAGTAAATTTAGGATGGAGGAGTAGGATAACTACCCATTTCACCTAGAATCTCTATCTTGGCTTGTTGAAATAAAATAGAAGTAATTTATTTTTAGTATATAGTTTTGTTTTAAAGCTTCAATCTGTGGCCATTGATCACAAGTGAAACTCCCACCTCATATATTATATTTATCCTTACAGATAGATTGTTAAAGATTTCCTTATATTCATAAGTACGAAGTGAATGAGTGGTAATATTACCCTTGAAATTTTTAGATTTTGAGTCAAAGAGTCAGATCGAGTCATCAAATTTGAATTGTCTCTTTTTTTTAAATATATCAACTTATTTTCCTTGCTACTACACCAAGGTGGTTGTTTCAAGGCACCTTGGAAATTTTCACGTAGCTCATTTAGGTGTGCAATACACTATTGTTATGCTTTAGATAGAGTCATCCCTAGTTTTGCTACATATTTAAAGATTTTAATTTAAAATTCAATTAGAATAAGGACTTGATTAACATATTCTAATTCATTTAGGGTGAAGCCAATAGTGTTTCTCCATTTTGTTCTACATTCCCAAAAAAAAATAGAAGCTTTTCTTCCCAATTCATTTGATGAAGATGAACTGCATTGGTCAAAATTGCTTCTAAAATCATTTTTGTAGATTCCACTTAGCCATTATCTTGTGGACAATAACGAATTTTATGGTGTTATACTTTCACTTGCTTAGACATAAATTATGCTTCCTCATCAGTAATAATTTCCCTAGAGCCCCAAATTGGATGAAAATGTCTTCAAATAGGAGATACACTACTGAATATTCAATTTATTTTGCTAAGTAATTTACCTCCACCATTTGGTAACATAATCTATGGATGCTAGTACATACACCTTTGTATTTCAAAATGAATTAATAGGCCATACAAAGTATACAACACATTTCTCTGCAGGTTCAAAAGGAACTTTTGGCTAAAGGGGAAGCACATATGCCACTATTGTTTGAACTATTCTTTGATAAGTATCATAATTATTGACATAAATTTGGGAACCCAAAACACGTTGGTCAATAGTTCACCAATTGAAGTATTTTCCAAGCATTTATTCTTTTGCAAAAATTTCACCATATTGTTCTCCATGAAAAACTTTTGAAATATAAAAAAACTCATCTTATCTAACACATATATGAAGAATAAAATCTAGTGTTATATAGAAAAGGTCTCTTGAAATCCATGAGTAATTGGCAGATTGTCTACTAACCTTCGACTTCTACCTTGGTGAAAATTGTGATGGTATTTTTCTCATATGCTACATCAATAATCCATGGAGATTTACTATATATAGTAAATAAAATCTCAATATGGAAGCTATATTGTACATTAAGTATCTAATTGAAGATTATTAAGATAGGATGGAAAATTTACAACTAGATTTTTCCTTCTAGGTTCATCTAAAATCATAATACTGAATTCCCGCAATAGAAAAATCCACCTTATTTTCCTATCATTTTTTATTAATCTATTTATGAGGTATGTAATGGTAGACATTAAGGGAATTCTGAGGTATAAAATATGCCTCCTAACAAAATTAATAAAGTAAGAGTAAAGATAATAAAATACGGATTATGGATTTTGAAAGAAAAAAATAAAACTACATTTTTAATTATATTTTTGGCTTATGTTCTTATAGACTTACTCAAATTTCAAGTTTCGAAACCCATTGGATGTGTAATTAAATTATACCTCCAACAAGTTCCTATTTTCCATAATCTTGAGTTGATCCACAAGAAATTGAAAACATATGAAGAAAAGTGTTTCTAAATAATAGTAAAATTAATAAAATAAGAGTGATTGTTTTTTAAAGAAAAATAAATAAAACCTACTTTTTAAAATTGTATTTTTAGATTATCTCCTTATAGGTTTCCTCAAATGTTGAGTCTAAACATACGTTGGATGCAAAATTAAACTCCATATTCAATGAGTACCCACTCTGCATACTTTTGATTAGACCAACACTGGAAAAAAATTAAGACATATGAAGAATGTGTCTTTCAAGAAACACATTTTTTCATATATTTTAAAACTCATTTTGTGTGATTTACTCAAAATTTTGCAAAGTGACTACTCATTGGATGTAGAATTTAATTCTACATCCAAAAAGTGTCTAGACTTGACATTTGAGTAAATTTATAAAGAGATAAGACAAAAATATCATTAAGAAAAAGTAATTTTCTTCTTTTCTCTCCAAAAATATTTATCCTTAGCGATCACATCATCATCTTAGATATTTTTGGTTATTTAAGTTGATTTGGTTAGTACATTTTTTATTTGAGGCCCATTTTACCTCAAAATTCCCCTAATGGTGATCTACATGGATAAGAACTTAATAGCTATTAATATAGTGTCAAAATTTATTAACAACATGAATAAATGTCAATGTTTCTTTCTTAGTAACAATATAATTAAGTTTAATAGGAATTAAGTTTATAATTAATTAAATAAATAGAATAGGTTTAAAATTTTTCCATTTATCAAGTACTCCCAATGTTGAATAAAATGCACCCATGGATAAAACAAATGGTAGGGTCCAATTTGTTCCTTGTAACACAAGTGTGTGTTTTTTTTTTTTTTTACTTTGAGAGTGTTAAAATAAATCTAATAGTTAGTATTCTAGAAAAAAATAAACATCTTTTGTAAGTAATTTGAAGAATGGTAAGATATTTTAATAAATGTTGGCAATAATCTCAAAAAACTTATTGCATGCCTTGGAGTGGATGGGATTTGTAATTTAATGATCACTTCAATTTTAAATGGATCAACTTTAATTTCTACAATAGACACATGATGGCCAAGAAAAATTCTTATAAGTAACAATATAATTTTTTTTTTGCTTCGTGTAAGATTTCCTTCTTGGCATAGAATTAAGATTCCTTGCAGATTATCTGAAGCTTCTTCAAAAGAATATGCATACACTGAAAAATTATCTTTGTAAATTTTTACACAATTAAGTACCAGGTCAAAAAAAATAGCTAGTATGACCCTCTGAAATATGGCATGTGATATACACAGTCTAAAGGGAAAGACCTTGTAGGAACACATACCACACAAAAATTTAAAGGAAATTTTGTGTTGATCCTTGATAGCTATCTAAATCTAATTATATCGATTGAATCCATCGAAGAAAGAAAAAAAAAATATTTATGGTTAATTTATCTAGAACTTGGTCATTAAAAGGTAAAGGGAAATGGTCTTTCAAAGCTAAAGCCACTTTTTAATTCCTTTTGGGAACATTTACCGAGGCTAAAACCCATTTTCTATCTATAATAAGGTAGATAAAATTTACTTTTAACAATTCCTGAAGTTCTTATTTCACAATCTCTTTTAACGTTACATTAATTATTCTAGGATTATTTTTGATAAGTTTAGAATTATCATGGATATAGATATGCTGAATGCATGTATTTGGATGGATACCTTTCATATCCATATAAACACAGGAAAATACATTAGAATATTTTTGTAATATCTAAATTAATTTCTTTCTCTTAGACTTATCTAACAAAGAATCAACATTGAAGCATTTCTTGGGATAAATTTAAATGGTTTGATTATAGGATTTTTATAGTGAATTCACAGGAAACACTAATTGAAATAAATATGTTAAATATTCATTGTACATGTTTCTTAAAAAAATTGTGCTAAAAGATGATCGATAGAAAATTTCTCAGAGAATAATGGTTTCGCTATAAAATCTAGATTAAAAATAAAATGGTTGAGTGGATTCTCATTAGTTTTTTATTTAAATCTCAAGGACTGTAAAGTTGTTAGAAGAAATTGAACTATTTCTTCTTCAAAATTAGTCTCATTAAGACATGCCATATATTTTAACTATTTTTTAGATTAAGCATGAAAGTAAAGTGTGACTTGTTTGATTTTTGTACCTCCTATAATGATCATATTTCTTGATCGATGGCTAATAAATGCACCATTTTTTTCCAACCAAGGTCTTCTAAAAATTAAAGAACGTCCTCCTAAATTAGTGATGGTTGAAGAATCATGAAGTAGACAAGATATTTCTAGGATTCTAATGTGACAATAATGTTTCCTATAACCCCCTTTGGTTTTACACTATATATTAGCTAATTCCAATATTACAGGTGTTCGTTGAAGATTACATATTTATAAATTTTCCATTGTTTCTTTTTCATGACATTGATAGTTGTTCCTAAATCAATTAGAGTATTTGGAATGGAATTTCTTTTAAGGATAAGTGTAACTATTGGATCCCTAAATCAACATATTTTTCTGTAGTAACTCTAGTTGACATGAGACGTGCTAATTTTTCAATAACTTGTATAGTTCGTGGATTTGTTCCTTTCTTCATAGGTTTTAAATTCATAATTCTTAAGTTGTCTTTACATATATGGGCATATATTTCATAGTGTGTTAATTTTGATTATTGGTATATGTTATTATTAGGGAGGAAATGGTTGTTGTTGACATTGTTGTTTAAAATTATGAGGTAGGTTTCCATAAGTAGGTTCTTGTTAACTTTGTAGAGAAGGTTGGTTTTGGCCTTGCTGATGAGACCATGAATATTAAGGTATAGGGGCATTCTACATGGTTTAGAAGGATTTTGATTATAAAATACATGAAATTGTTGAGTAGAGCCTTGATACATACTTTTTTCTCATGATTGCCAAGGTTGCGTAGGTGCAACATAGCAAAGAGATTATTTTTATTAACTTTCTCCTGTATAGATTGATTTTATCTTAGGTAATGTCGAATGATTTTCCATTGAGTGTTTATTTATACAAATACAACAAATCTAAATGATTTTTAAAGGACAATCTCTTAATAGATGTATTTTCCTACAATTAGAACAAAATGTTGGTAAAAAATATCCTATTATTCCTACCCTTTCTTAGTCTTTAATGTGTCTTTTTGAGATATTTTCAAATATGTTCCCTAATTAGTTCCTAGTTACACTTCCTTTTGTTGACTTAGTGACTTTAAAAATACAATCTCTTTGTCCTATGCTAGATTTAGCTTTAACTCTTGAGTTTTTTCTTCGCAACTCTTAAATTTCCTTAAATGGTGGATAATAAATATAGTTTACTCCCATGAGGTTAAGTGCATCTATGAATTATTCCTGAATACCTTTTAGAAATATTGCACATATAGTGTCTTGATTCAATGCATTTTATTTATGTTTCTACAATTTATATGAAAAACTTTTTAAGTAATCATCTAAAACTTCATCCTCCTATTGTGCCATCATAAAAATATCCTCTTTTGAATGTTTGGGCCTTCACTCTGGTTGACAATATTTTAGAAATAATTTTTATATATAATCCTAATATGCAATGGTGCGATCTCCTAAACCCATGAACCATTTTAAGGAAAAGACTTTGGAAGTATCAGAAAATAAAAGAAGTTTTTTTGTAACATTTGTGTAACCATAAGTATGGCATAAAATATCAGTTTCAAAGAGAAACAATTTATGGTCTTTAGTTACCATACCATAGAAATTTGAAAAAATTGATTGTGAAATATTTTTCATTTTGATCTCAATACCAAGGATTGTACATTTCTCCTACATCATTCTGCTTCTTCTTCTCCTTTTCTTCTTATTACTCCTGTTCTTTCTCTTTTTGTTCTTAATCTTTCTCCCGCCTCATTGGAATCTATTTCCTCACTATCTACACTTTCTCTTATTACTTTTCTTTCTCTTTTTGTTATTGCTCTTAATTCTTTCAAATTGGAATCATTTTGGCCATTGTCTTCCATCTTGTCTTCCGGACGAACCCAAAATGTCTTAGTCAACTTTTTTACATTATCCTCTATTTTTCCAGTATATGTACTTGATTGTTTCTCCCTTTTCGTGCTTTTTCTATAGTGAATCATTCTTCCTCTTTGACTTGATTTTCTATAGTGAGAATAGTAGTGGGGGAATCTATCTCAAATGGATTGGTTTCTCTTCTTATTATAACAAATATACCTTTATTATCCCTAAGTATACCTAATATATGCATATAATACATGCACAATGAGAATTTGTAAATACTCAATAAAGTGAATGCACAAGTTCTTATCTCTCATCTTATTGCCTTCACTCCTCATCTTAAAATGATTTTGCTAAATTATTTGAATACAAAAATTGATAAAACTTCTTATGAAAAGAAAATAAGCCTAATTTCTAAAGCTAATTATTTTAGCACTTCCTTGGCAATGGCACCAAAATGTTAGGAAACTTATCAATAAGTTTTAAACATTTTATTTATAAACTAAAGTCCATAAGCTTGTGAAATGTAGATTCAATGCGTGTAGAATTAATTTCATAATTACTGAAAATCCTATCACTTGAAGTTATTCTACTTGTAGAGATAAGTTCATAAAAGAAATAAATATCCAAGAATTACTTAATATTTTGATTTAAGGTTATTAGAATTCAACTTACAAACATATATTCTAGATATTTTTTTGTAAGACATACTCTTATTTAGAAATTAGTCTAACTAATAAACTTATGAAAAGAACTTCTCTTCTGAAAATAAAGAAAATAAACTAACAATCTCAATATATTATATGAAAAAGGGTCTAAATGCAAGAACATTTTAGAAGCTTAAGTACCCAATCAAAATCAATTTCAATCTTATTCTCTGATCATATTTTTTATATATTTGTAATTATTCAAACATGTATTATAGTTTTCCATCCAATTCTATAGATTGTATGACTATTAAAATAATACTCATCAAGTACTTTAATGTTGATTATAAAGGATTTCCTTTTGCTTTTTATTGCAATTATGAATCATGTTATTGCAAAAAAAATTTATTTAAAATTAGATTGAATTAACGTTAAATACAATATTAAATTTGAACTTAGATCACACCAAAATAAGAGAATGCAGATATAAGAACAAAAAACTCACAAATAGATAAAATTTGAACCAAACAAGGGGGCCATCCAAATCTCACACATGTTGCAGTAGCATTCATGATATCAAGAAACTATCAATTGCATAACATGAATTTACTATTCAAATCTAAAATTGATTACTTGTTTAAATAAGTTATTCTTCATATTCTCTCTTCTATGTTGCCTAATTTCTATCTCATCTTTTTATTTATTCTTTTTACATGCTGAAAACAAAGCCGTACAACCATAATATGGATCTTGTTTTAAAATTTTGTGCCAAAATTAGTGGCATCAAAATAGAAGATAAATATACTTCTATTTCTAACTTGATTTAAGTGGTTGTTAACAAAGTGCATCAAATTGTAATCTCATAAAATGGATGATTTGTGTTTCCCCATTTTATACTTGCTCTATTGATTGCATGTTGACCATAGGCTATTGAATATTTTTAGAAAGATCTACGTGGAATTGATACATTCCATAAACACCATGAATGACCCCCACATGACTGTTTTGGAGTTAAATATTTGCAACTATCAAAACCAATGGAGAGTTACCAAAACATGTAAATTTCTACAATTGATAGCTAGATAATCAAGTTTTAATAATATTTAACTTGTCCAACTAGGTAGTAAAGATGAAAAGTGTCTTAATATATTATATATCATTTTATAGTTTAAATGTGAAGAATATAACTAAAAATTATTGTATTAAGAGGTCAAAAATCAAAGAAGAAGGAAAATTTGGCTGAGTTAATAGTAAAAAATTGTAACAAAAGGGACTCTCAACAATCCTATTTGAACATGCTACTATAATAATCTAAGCTAGCATTTGACAAAATTAATCCATCTATGTAAAAATTGCAAAATCAATTATAATGGAAAACCCCAGTTCCAAATATCATGGAATAAAATAATTTTGGACAAATGGAATCATAAGAGAGGGGTTCCCCTAGTTGTAACCTAATCTTAAGATTCAAACATGTTTGATAGTTCATTTATCCAAGTCCTAGTTAGATTTTTATGGTGATATATAACTCACTTCCTAATTTCATTCAATGATGCATTAGGAATTTGGCCGAAGGGCATAAAATTCAAATTATGTAGCATAATTTGGTTTTGTAATACTCCATAAGTGTGTTTGGCCAAGGCCCATGCTACTTACAATTCCCCAATCCAAAATTTTGCAAAATTGACCCATTTTCATAAATATTGCATTATTTATTATTGAGAAAAATCATAGATCTAGGTGTTATTGAATAATTGTTTTCTAGGAAATGGAAAGATAGGAGAGGAGTGCCCTCCATTGTAGACCAAGGTCATAAGTCCACTGTAATTGACACTTCATCAACACAACTCCAAATTACTTTTTTATGGTGAGTTGCAACTCATTTCCTAAGGCATTTTAACAACATAATGTGATTTGTTTTGGGACATCAAATCTAGGTTGATTAGCATAATTGGTTTCTATGTTCTTCCAAATGTATTTTTTTATAAGAATTAGATAAGCATGATATGCATAATCACCTAAGCTAGTTTTTTGTAAAATGATCCCTTCATGCAAAAATTGAATTATTCCTTACTGAGTAAGATTCTAGCTCCATTGATATTCAAATAAAATATTTTTTGGGGAAATGGATTCATAGGAGAGGGGTTCTTATGGTTGTCACCTAGTTTTTATAATTCAATAGAATCAATGATTTGGTGATATGGGCCCTAGCTAGAGCTTTATAGTGAGTTGTGACTCACTCCCTAAATTCATTCAAGGACACATTTTGAATTTGATTTAGAGGCATAAAATACAAACCATATAGAATAATTGAGTTTTCTATGCTCCTATGTGTGTTATTTCCTAAGGGTCGTGTTAACAACTATCGATAATTAATTGATATATAACTTTATGAAACACCACACTTTATGAAAAAATTGCAACATTCCATACTAAGCAAAACGTTAGCTCTAGATATCATTGGATAAAACAATTTTTAGATAACAGATTCATAAGAGAGGATTTCCTCTAATTATAAATCGTCATCAAGATTCAAACTTAGTTGACAATTGGTTGATCTAAGGCTTGATTATAACTTTATGCTGAGCTGCAACACACTTCCTAATGCAATTTATTATTATGAATTTTGTATGGGGGCATAAAATCTAAAATTTGGAGCATAATTAAGTTCCTTAGGTTCCCGTAAGAATGTTTGGACAAGGAACATGTGGGAATTCTACCAACAATCACCCAAGTAATTATTTTTCAAAATTCACCCGTTGTGCAAAAATGTGTATGGGAGGGGATTTGGATAATTTTCTATTTTTGATCCCTGAATGTGGATTTGTTCCATTGTCTCACAAAGGTATGTACTTGGGCCATGAATGAAGTAGAATAAAGGTTCTTATACAATTACTTTTATGTCTCAAGTCTAACAAAGTCAGTGATTGATTGTTCCATGGATCTATTTATAATTTATTGCAACTTACGACTTGCAATGTTCCTTCATTCGAAGGCTAATAAAATCATCCTCGATGGAATATAAAGTAAAATAGAGAAACATAATTTACTTTTATTATCTCTTACATGTGTTATGCTAGCATGGATTCTACTTTACTATCCTTTAGCATCCATAGTAGAATATTTGTGAAACCAACCCCCTAATGCTAATTTGTTGCATTATCTTATAAAGGATGAAACACTAACTCAAAATTTCACTAGGAAATAATAAGTATGGTGATTCGATGAGTAGTGGAAGGGTTCCCCTAGATGTAATTTGATATTGCAGGTGTAATGAAATTAAATGATCATTATTATGTCATTCTATATACATCTAATCAAAAGCTGCAACTCAATATTTGGCTCCATGTGAGGACACTCACTAATTGTCTAAGATGTTGGTAGGTATTCCCCACTCCTTTGTGGTAGATATTTGGAAATTTGTCCCCATAGTAAAATTTATGTTACATTGTCTCACAAAGAATGAAATGTTAAATTACACTCATATAAGAATCATCAAAATTAGATGGAGAATCCTAAATGAGATTCCTTAGATCCTATACATTTTATTCCATATTGGATGTTGGGACTTTGTCCTCTAACCTCCATTCTCAAAATTTGTTTGACTCGCTAAATGGAAGTTTGTTACATAGTCATATGGAAGAAAAATCTATTATATCTTAAAAACGTGCCAAAAAATACAACCTTGGCTATTGGATAAGTGATAGAAGGGTTTCCCTAGAGCTACTATAATGTCATAAGTCTAAAGGAGCTAATAGTTAATTATGTTGATGCTTTCATTTTATTTTGTTGTCGCATGCACCTTAAAATCATTGTAAGATAGTAACCTAGATCCTTTTACTTTAATGGAGACGATTTATAAATTGGACCCTTGAATGTAAATTTATTCCTCTATCTTGTAAAGGGTGAAACATAAGATTATAAGTATGCTTGAAAAATATAGTCATTTTGATCGGATAAATAAAATGACTTCACTAATCGAGGTTATCCACTAACTAATTTATAATGTAGCCAATATTTCATCCATATTTTATTGCAGTTACGATTTATTTCTAGTTGCGAAATCAACCAATTTTTACAAAAGTTACTTTTTTCGTTATGAAGAAAAACCCTAATTCTAGAGATCATCACATGAAGAAATTTATAGGTGATGGAAACATAGAATATGGATTCCATTAGTTGTTACCCACTGTTAGTATTCCAACACAATGATATTTCACTGATTACAGGCCCAACTAAATTTTTATGTTAAGTTGCATCTCACTTCCTAAGATCATTCATGGACACAATATGATTTTTATCTAGGGAAATGAAATCGAAACTAGGAAACATAATTGGGTGTAACACTTTCCTGCCATATCTACCAAAACAACCGACCAGCCAGAGTAAACATGCAATGAGAGGCCACTATGATATGATTCAACCTCATAAGTCATGTTAAGGAAGTGGAACCAATGAAAACACACCATACAAACATCCAACATAAGTATTAGGACCCTCAGGAACCAATCCGACCTTTCTACCAACTAACTCCTCGGTCCCACTGACATTTTGGAATATTTGACCTCTATTTTCTCTCATGTTAGGGGCATGTTAGCCTCCAGGGACCTTTGGGTGCTCTCATAGACCCACAAGCTAGCGTCCATGGACTCTTTCTGTTAGTGTTGTGCCAACATCCCAAGGATTTGAGCCACTTTTTTAGGCCACGATCCCAGGTCACTACCTATAATTGAATCACATATTTAGAAAATTAAAATAACAAGGAAATGATAGTATGAATGCAATCACTTGAATGATACCTTGAATGGACCACTACTAGCCATGACGGGTATTTCATTGAACATATCACAAATATGTAATCTATAGGTGTAAATAATAGATTGAGCACAGGGGTCTCATGCTTAGCTCAGAATTACTAACAGACATTGATCCCTCAACATATTAGTTGGAATTTAATCCGTTATATCATAGATACATTGATCATTCATTTAAAATTAAAAACATGACGAGAGGCATACATAGATACTGTCATAAAACACATCTATAACAAGCATAATAGAAGCAAAAATACCAATGAAATCACAGCCATACAAACCACATATAATCTAGTATAGTACTCATAGAAATACAAGGAGAAATAACCTCATATTGATGATGGAAAATCCAAACCTAGGATGGGACTTCCACATTCCACCGGACTATAGAATGGTTGAGCCAAATCTCTCTTCAGTCATTCACCCTCATGCCATATTCCAAGCATGACTATGGGATCTCATAGAACAAATCAATCCAAAACCATCCAGGGCTTCCAGAGGCCATCCACCTCAACGTATTATATAATGGTTCTACCTCATAGTCAAGCATCACAAAACCATCATCAAATTGGTCCTTATCCAATCCTTTTAGGGCTTCTAGAGAATTTGTTCCAACCAAGGCTTCTGGGACTAGTAACTCAACCCACAACTATCGTTGGGCTTCTAGAGCATTTTTCCAACCAAGGCTTCTATGACTAGTAACTCAACCCACCAAGGGCTTCTAGAGAATTTATCCAACCAAGGCTTCGAGGACTAGTAACTCAACCCAAGCTATTATAGGGCTTCTAGAGTGTTTGTCCAACCAAGGCTTCCAAGAACAAATAACTCAAACCAAGCTAAGGAAACATGAGAGCCAACCAAAAAAAAACAAGGAAATAAATCCACAAATCTCCATGGCTATCCGGGAAATGGAAAGGCTAGGCAATCCACTATCAATCCAAGCAATCCTCCATGCTAGTGACAGATCATGGCCAATAATCCACACGCATATTCCATGCATGTCAAAACTATTGAGGAAATCATACATGCAGCTCAGTATTTGCAAGAAAATCCTATTGTAGCTATTGATCCCAATGTCCTCTACTTTCCTGCTCTTTCTTAGATTTATTTCTCCAAAAATTGAAGAATTCCACACCCTCCAAGACTGCTCCAAGAAAATTCGAAGTCTCCAAGAATATAAGAGAGAGATAATAATGAGAGAGCTCTAAAACTAAACTAACAAAAGCATTTCCAACTGGTCCTTAGAAGCCTTTTTATGAATGAGGCCTCTATTTTCTTCATTTTCCATTATTTTCTTTCATTTTCCTCCTCACATGCAACCTGTGACCTTTCCCCTCCATTTTCTCCTAGTTTCCATTATTTTCATAAATAAATGTGCCAAAAATTCCATTTTTTCTTCCCAAAGCCTTAGCCATTTCCTTCGCCAATTTCCTTAGCGATTAATCAATCACAAGTGATCCCCATCACTAGGATTTTCCCCAACATTAAGCTTGGAATAAGTGTCCCATCAACTGTGGTTACTGTTTTTCCTTTACTAACTTTTATTACATGGAATTTTCACCAAGGATGTTATAGAACCCTCCCCCTTGGGGGAACACCATCCTCAGTGTTCAACAACACCTATAACCACAAAATTTCTGTAAGAAAAATATACTGCCAATGGAGCTTTATAACTTAGCTCGATGCGGTATTTACAATGGTCATCCTGTTGAGAAGACAACCAACATGAAAACATAACAACATAACATCATAATGACATGACACCCATACCTCTTATTTTAGCTTTATAACATAGTTCATGGCAGTATTTACATCCATATACATATGTACATATAGAAACATCACCAAAACATATACCAAAACACCACACCAAAACTACTTTCCCTCAACCAGAAAACAAGGAAGGATACATAGCCCGCATCTGATCCGCCATCTCCCATGTAGCTTCACTGGGCCCAAAGTGCTTCCATTGCATGTTAACTTTCTTGATTTGTCGGTTCCAGAGCATAAGCACCTTCTTTTGTAGTATTCACTGAGGCTCCAGCTGGAATTCTCCATCTGATTCCACTTGTAATACACACCAATCAATCACATGATCAACATCTTTAAAATACTTCTTAACCAATGACACATGGAAAAAATCATGGAATTTCACTGTCAAAGGTAGTGCAAGTCGATATGCTATTGGCTCAATCCTCTTAATTATACTGAAGGGTCCATAAAACTGTGGGACCAGCTTGACACATGATCCAATTCGTAATGAGCTCTTCTTTGGTTTGATGTGCAAGTACACTCGTTCCCAAACCTAGAACTCCTTCAACAACCTACTCCAATATGCATATCTCTTCTTTCGATCACGTGTTGCCTTAAGATTCTTCTTGATCACCTGCATTTCCTGTTCCATGTCTGCTCCAATCAACACCCTATTAACTAGATCAATCCAACTGATAGGAGTATGGAAGCTCCGCCCATAAAATGCCTCAAACGAACTCATCCTCAAAGATTCCTCATACCCATTGCTGTAAGAAAACTCTACTATTGGAAGGTACTCTTCCCACTCTCACGATTGATTCATCACATACATCCTCGACATGTTCTCCAATATCCCATTAACCCTCTCTATCTGTCCATCTGAATGTGGATGATAATATGTACTAAAGGCCAACTCTATGCCCAAACCTACAAATAACTCCTTCCAAAACTTGGAAGTGAACATTGTATCCCTGTTTGAAGCAATATTCTTTGGAACACCATGCAATCTGACAACATCTCTAATGAATACTTACGCTACATCGCTAGCTAAGAATGTAGACTTCATTGGAATGGAGTATGCAACCTTTGTCAACTTGTCCTTAACAACCATGATGGAATCACATTGTTTCACTGTCCTCAGAAAACCTATGATGAAGTCCATGGAAATTACTTCCCATTTCCACTAGAATTGCAATCAGTTGTAGCAGTCCACTTGGATGCTTACACTCTACTTTCACATGCTAACAATCAAAACAACTAGCCACAAACTCTACTACATCCTTCTTCGGGTTTTGCCAATAATAAAATCTCTTCACTACAGTCAGTGTCTTCTGATAACCTAGGTGAGTCGAATATGGTTTCACATGAAACTCTCTCAATATCAAATTCTTGAGCTTGCTACTGTCTGAAACATGTATCTTGTCTCTTAATATAACCAATCCATATGCTATAAGGAAATAGTCCACATTTTGTGCACCTACACCTGTACCTATATTGTCACCTATACCTGTACATGTACTATCACCTGTACCTATACATGTACCTGTACTCTATTGTAACCTATGCATAATCTCCATATATCTGACATCCTTCTGACCTGCCTACAAGATCCTACCCTGTATGTCTACCCCACAAGAGCTCATAGATTCTAAGTGATTTACTTGTATCTACCTGCTAAGAGAGCATTTCACTATGTTCTCTTTGCCTTTCATGCACCTGATCTCAAAATTGAAGTCACTGATCATAGCCAAGCACCGATCCTACCTACCATTCAAATTTAGTTGGTCAAATAGATACCACAAACCACTATGATCACTCATCAATGTAAACCTCCTTCCCATAAAATAATGTCTCCACATCTTCAATGCATGTATAATCACTTCCAACTCAATTTCATGTGTGAGATAGGTCTACTCGTGCTCAGTCATTTTACTCGACTCATAGCATACCACCTATCCATCCTGCATAAGAAATCCACCAAGTCCCTTCTTGCGAGCATTTGTGCATACCACAAACTATTTGTCCGAATCTGAAATCGTTAGCACTAGTGCATGTGTCAACAACTACTTAAACTACTCAAAACTAGCCTCACACTCCTCTGTCCATTCAAACTTCTTACCTTTTCTATGTAATGATGTGATAGGATAAGAAATTTGTGAGAAGTTCCTAATGAACCTCCTATAATATCCTGCCAACCCCATAAAATATCTCACCTCATCCACATTCTTAGGATCTACTCACTCCATGATGGCCCTTATCTTTTCTCGATATATTGCAATGCCCTCCTTGGAGACAACTTGCCCCAAGTAGTGTACCTCTGTCTAAAAGAAACTAGACTTGTTGAGCTTAGCATGCAACTGATGCTCTCTCAACAACCTTAACATTGTTGCTAAATGCTCGACATGCTCTTCCTCATTTTTATAAAATAACAATATGTTATCAATGAACATAATAACAAGTTTATCCAAGTACAGATGCAACACACTATTCATGCATACCAGATGGTATCCAGATCTTAGATCAATCTTCGATAACACTATTGCTCCCTTCAACTGATCGAAAAAGTCATCAATCTGCAGCAACAGATCCCTGTTTTGGATGGTAACTTTTTTCAACTTCTTCTAGTCAATGAACAATATAAGAGTACCATATTTCTTCTTCACAAACAATACTGGTATGCCCCATGGTGCTACACTTGGCCTAACATACCCCTTGTCCAACATTTCCTTCAAATGTAGCTTCAACTCAACCAACTCAAGTGCGATGATCCTGTAAGGTGCTTTTGATGCCAGAGTTGCCCCTAGCACCAACTCAATGAAAGATTCTACCTCCTTGTGAGGTGGAAACTCTGTAATATCCTCAGGAAATACATCCTTGAACTGCTATAAAATTGGGTATCTTCTCAAAACATTTGTGTCCTCAACCTCCATACCTTTGTCACTAGAAATGTGTACTGCAAATAACACACACCCTTTTCTGTGGCTATGCTTTTCTTGCATAAATGTTGCCATCCTAACTAATGTGGATTTCTTCTTATCCTGTAAGACTCTTGGTTCTCTAATGTCATCAACACACTCAATGGATTTGTCATAACAATCCACCTTAGTTCTATGAAGATACAACCAATCCATGCCAAATGACATAATGTATGATCCCAATGGTAATACATTCAAATGTGTTGTGATAGGCATACCATTCAAATAAAATGTACAAGCTCTTACCCAATGGTGAACTTGCTTCTCGATACCTGTAGCCAACTACACTAACCAAGATTCTCCATGAAATTCCTTAAACAAACCAAACTGATCCACCAAGTCAGGACTAACATAGCTATGATTAGATCCAAGGTCAATCAAAATATAAATAACTTGATCACAAAGCTTACTGTCCATCTCAATTATGGATGCCTGATGGTATTCATGTTTGTTATCCAATGCTGCATAGATATGTGGAACACTCTCACCAACATCCCCAATAGTTTTTACATCATGTGCACTATATATTTGAAGCCTACCACCTTAATTTTGTGCACAATATCTCCTGCAATGATCTTTGCCACAAGTTCAATACTTTATAGGATTATTCTGCTCCTCAGATCGATTTCCCTTTCCTCTATCTGATGCATTGAAATTCTTAGAGGGTGTAACATTCTCTTTATTATATGTACCCTAAGGTATTGCTCAATTTCTCTCCCATTTTCCTTTGTTCTTTGCATTACCTTTCCAGTATGGCTTAGTCTCAGATCTACGATTCGATTATTCATAGCAATGCCTTAACTTTAGAATATCCTCCTCCAATGATATAGGCTCATCGAACTCAATCTTGTCTTTGAATGAAACTGGAAATCCCCTAATGAACCTATGAATCTTGACCTTCTCCTCCATGAGATAAGGCACATACCTTAGTAACTCCAAGAAACTACTAGTGTACTCCTCATTTGTCATGGATCCCTTCTTCAGCTCATATAATTCTTTTTCTTTGTCATCAAAGTATCTCTCCGACATATACTTCTTCTTGAATAGCCACTCAAACTCACTCCAAGTCAAGTCTTCCTCATGATTACATATGACATTCTTCATGTCTTCCCACCAAATGTCTACTTTACCTTTGAGATGGAATGTAGCTACTCTGTATTTCATGTTCTCTGAATAATCATGCAACCTAAAGAACTTCCTGATTCCAAGCAACCATGCCTCTGCATCCTATGGTTTCTTCACCTCTCCATCAAAAGTAGGAGGCTTTACTTTCTTAAACTCATCTAATAAGTATCCCCTATCACTCCTCCTGTAAGGATGGTAATGATGACAATCATAGTGCCTATCTAAACTAGAACTAGAATAATACCTGTCATGCGGAAAGAGTCAATTTTGCGGACAAAACCGACCTCCCTAGAAACTAAGGCGTTTCTAGTGACAAACAAAACAATCAAGCGCTATCTTTCCCTAAATATGCATTTAAAATAAAAGCAACTAGGTGTTTAATGCTTACCTTTAGTCCAACGCTGTTTGTAACAGCTAAGCCTCTTCGATCCAGATGAGCTCCTTCTCCTTGAAGCCTGCATACAAAAACAAGCAAACGATTACATAGCACCTGAAACAAATTATATATAACAACTTGTTGAGAAAAATGAACTTAATTGTATTAATTGGAAACAAAAGAAACCTTACAACCAATGCCTTGGTGTTGTGCAGGTCCCTCCCAGGGTCCAGCAAGAGTTCTCCTCTACTTTGATCAGCTCACCCACTTCCAAATGAAGCTAAGAAAGGAATGTGATCTCTCCTCTCAAGCTCTATAAGAGAGTCCTAATTTCAGCAGCATCTACCCTTAGGAATGTTCAGATTTCAACCTCCCTTGCCTCTGGTCCAATGCCTGTATTTATAATGCTTTGGAGGAAGTTAAACAGGTCCACCATCAATGGGATAAGCCCCTCTTTCAAAGGGATAGCTCCCCTCTTCATGGGATAAGTTCCTCTTTCATTGGGATGCATGAACCATCTGGAGGCGCTCAATCCACGTCAAACCATCTTCTAGAATGCTCTAGAATCAACCGAAAGTAAGTTTTTTGAAGTAAAACTTGCGCCTTTTGACTTTTACAGGGGTACGCACCCACCCCTTTACAGACATAGCGTACAAGTACACAGGTATTATGTACTTGAGGTGCGGGCCCGCAGGTAAGAGTAAGAGAAAGTGCAGAACCAGAGTTATATTGATTTTTTAAAGGCTTTATCTCTTTTTTGGAGTTTGACATGAGGAGCAGAGGTATAAGACTTGCCAAGGAGGACAGTATGGTTATTGATGGAGCCATACTGACTACAAATAGTCATGGTGACAAATTTTAGTGTAACAGATTGCCCCCTAAAGTGCGAAGTCTGTAGTAGATTAGGATTTTTATATCATCTAGGAAGGGTGAAGAACTTTATCATTTCGAGGATTATCTTGTGGAGAGCCCAGTTGGAACCTGCAAATATCAACACAAAATACATATATGAGATCATATCATCACTGAGGTAGGCATTCCCATACTCAGATCAAAACCTAACTAACAAACTAACTACTGCTCTGATATAGGAATGATTTCGCAATACATCATAATCATAGACATATGTAGACACAGTATGGACGCAGCCATCTGTTTATAATTAGTCTACTGTATAATGAATACAAAACTCCTCGCAGCCTGGATGGCGGAAACTAGATCCAAGGTCTTCATTTCTGCTTCTCGAAATAGTACGATTCTATCCATGCGAATAAATGAGTTGATGTCAAACATGGTAGAAACCACTTGATTACCAGTCAATGATGTAAACTGTTAACAAGTGTGAGAGAGACCACCAGTGATGTCAATGGTTCTCAAAGTACCCAGTACAATCCATGAGATGTGAATGAATGTGTTGATGTCGAACATGTCACAGAATCCCTTGATCGAAGGTCATTGATGTAACCTGTCGTCAAAGGCGAGAAACCTGCCATTGAGGCATGCAGATTTCAAGGTACTGATGATTCCTAGATCATCTTTCTAGATAATGTGCTGATGTCGATAGAAAGCGATCCATCATAGGCAAGCCCACAACACGAAATCATAGATCAAGTTGAAGAAATGTAGCTGTAAGGACTGACTCAGGGATGCTCAAGATGGATGACAGATATTTTGCAGATGAATGGTTTATTTGCAAGACTCCTCTTGAACACATAACGACACTACAGATGGTTTGGTAACAATTGTCCCAAAGTTAATACCCGAAAACCGGCTGAAGACTTTCAATGTGGTTTGATTAACTATTAGGCAAAGGATTTCCCAACCCAGGTGAATGAAAAGTGTCGTGTTCAAGAGTGGTGATAAGGTTTTTCTGAGACAAAGTATAACAAATAGGCTCATTTTCCTCTCTTTTCCCCCACCATTTCTGGCAAGTACCTCTTTATTTTTTACAAGCTTGAGGAGGATAACATTTGCTTGATTATAAGCTCATCCTTCGGATGAGTCCAACTTAGTTTAGATTCGAACCCTAAGAAGGAGTGGTATGTTCCTGTTTGTAATTGAATAGGTCCTTTACTGTGAAATTTTAACAAGTCCAGTATAGGAGAAACTCGGCGTTTTTCAATTTTAGAGAGTTTGAAAAACTTAAGAAGACTCCAGGGTTGACCTTTTTCGTAAATTTGTGTCTCCCAAGCTCGAAAAAGTATAAAATAATACTTGAGAGAACCGCTTGATCTTTACGACCAAGGAGTACTTTCATGATTAGTGTCTCTGATCTGAAAAGTAGAAAGCGATCAAGGACACGTCATTTTATTTCCAATATCGAATTTGAAACGACAAAAATCCAGCAATCTTTTCATGTTTTTACGGTCAGAAAAGGGTTGTAAGAGGACCGTCTTTTTAATCCTATTTTAACGAGCTAAAAAGAAAACTCGGCAATCTTTTCACATTTTAGGAGTTAGAAAAGAGCTTAAAGATGACTCTGATGTTTTTGTTTGTAAAAAATGACAATTTTCCCTGAAAATCCTTTATCCTACACAAAAACCAACACATTACTCATACCTGTTGAAGATAGATGAAAATACTTTGAAAAATACCTTTTCATGGTGAAAAATAAACAAATTTACCATTTATTTACCCAAAAAACCAATAAAAAGGGCTTTTGGCAAGAAACTTCCTGTGGACATTACGGAGAATCCGACCATCGAAATCAAATGCCGTCTCTTCCAGGTAACCTACAACATACTCCTCTTCAATTTCATCCATTTAGAATTCTTTTTTAGTCCCCAGATTTCATTTTTGAGAGGTTTTGTGGTTGCAAAAACCGCCTCTCAGGGTACACAGGCACCACACTAGGGACCCGCATATCCCGACATTTTCTCAGTTGGAAAAATGTCAGGGGTACGCACCTTGCCTTCAGGGACCCTGCATACCCACGCTCTGTTCCTAAAGGCGGGGTGCGTACCCCGTGCAACGAGTTTTTAAAACCTAAATTCTCCAAAATGGACCAATTTTTTTTGATTTTATGGAATCTAATGGATGTTTTATGGTATGTAGATTGTTCACCATGCTCGATTGGTGCGAGAGAGAGCACGAAGATGTTGATTTGGCCGCCATTAATCATCAACCATCAATTGATGCTTTGAAGATATGCGGCTTTTATAAATACTGGGCCATACCTGGCATGAGGGCCAAAGTGAGCTTTCTAGAGTGGCTGGTGGAAAGATGGAACATTCAGGACCAGTGTTTTTATATTGGAGGGAACCAGCTTGAGATGGAGCCAACAGATATCTACTTTCTCACTGGTTTACCCAAGAGAGGCGAACACTTGACTCTGTTCGGGACTAGGCCAGGTGGCCAGTTTATCGCTAGTCTCCGACTAGAGTGGTGTAACACTCAGTCTCAGGAGAAGGGGATAGAGATCGAAACTATATCCCGTCCTATACTTATGGTGATTGCCTTTACAGTTACCAAACTTTGTGGGGCTGCCGCTTTACACATTGCCACTGGATCCCAGATGCGGATGGCAATTGATTGCTATCGAGGTACAATTTTCAACTGGTGTGATGCTGTGTTGGCCAATGTAAAAGGCCAACTGACTAGAGCCAAAAACGGATAGCTAAAGACCTTTGGTTACGGGGCTTTAGTTGTGAGTTTTGTCTTAGAGAGGGTTCCGATGCTAATCCCACAGCAGCTCACTGTTGAGGTTGGGCTTCCTCGAGAGCCCAAATTGATGCGATGGGTTGCGGTTATGGCCCGTCATCCTGATGAGGGGACGGAGGTTGTCCGATTTACTTCGGAGTACTTTCGCTGGTTAGAAGACCAGGTCTTTTCTATACAGGATTTTCCTTATGCCGGAGTTGATTTTTGGAGATCCGGACATGGTTCTTCCACCGGGAGAACAATGGGATGATACAGGTAACTTCATTTTTCACAAGTTTTTTAAACGATTTATTATTTTTGTTTGTTTTATATCGTCTCAAAACTGATAGTAATAATTTTCAAAATGCAGATGTAGGCCCACGACGTCCAGCCAATCTCCGGCCTTACGAGAGGAGACTACCAGTTGCAGCGGCACCGGCCCCACAGGACGAGGCCACAGAGACTTTGGCTGAGTTGGAAAGTGACCTAGAGCGTCTTACAGCAAACATACCAGAGACTACCATAGATGATATTCCAATCAGGCTTCAGCGCTATGTAGTCGGGGTCCCAGGACCTTTTAGGAGGTTCTTGTGTAGGGTGGCCCGTGCAGTGGTGTCGTGTAGAGATCATCACCAGTGATTGGATGGTCGTTTTGTAGACACATGTGACATTTTGGTTTTTTGTACTTATCATTTTTGCCGATCATAAGGTGTTTTTCAACCTATGATAGAAGACGATGTATTTTTTGACACACTCCTATATATATACATATCATTATTACCGGCTTATCTTGTAAATCATGTTATGGAATGGTTTTAAATTTACATGTATGATTATTGCAAATGTCTATTTAACATTCGAGAAGCAATTGCATCTGCTAATGTATTTAAAGACCTTGGAATATGTTGATATTCAATGTAATCAAACTCACGTTCCAAGAGATGCACTCTCAAAAATAACCTTAATAACACTGGATTTCTAATGGCATACACTCTATTAAGTTGTAATACAACGAGTTCAGAATCTAACCTCACTATCAAACTCTGAATCCCAAATGAAATAGATTCGGACAATAACTCAATCACTGCACTGTATTCGACAATGTTGTTTGTTGTTTGACCGAGGCTCACCCCATGCATAGATACTAACTCGTCAAAGGGCGAATAGATAACCCAAGCTGCGGAAGAGATATTCCGTGTACTACGACAAGCACCATCAGTGAAACAAATGTATGTTTGGAGAGGCATCGACATCTGCATCATCAAGAGTAAAACCAAGATAAGCAGAAATAACGACGAAAACACACTCTCTAGGCTAAGCACACTGTCTAAACTAACAAACACACCAGCTAGAAAGAAAAACTAACCTAACTAAAAATCTCTATACCCATCTTTTAAGCATAATACCTCTTTAGGTAAAGTCCATTTCTGGGTTTACCCAAAGAGTCCCCGTCAAAGTCTACCAACTCATAGGCCCCTTTTGCTAGCTTTCACTTGACAATAAAGGGCCCATGCCACATAGGAACGAATTTTCCAGCACCTAATTTATCATTAGCTTGATCATATAATAACACTAGGTCTCCTTCCGAAAAATTTCGAGGGGTCACATTTCGATCATACTGAGCTTTCATACGTTTTGCGTGAGTCTCGATCGCCAATGCAGCATCACGTCGATTCTCATCTAATTGAGTTAAGTATAATAAACACTTTTCCTCTTCGGAAGTAGCTGGAAGTAACTCGATGGCCATTTGCAGTGACGCGATTTCGCATTCAATGGGTAGCACAGCTTCCAAACCATAAACTAGTTGGAAAGGAGTGAACCCTGTTGATGTTTTCACTGAGGTTCGGTACGCCCAAAGCGCTGAAAATAACATGTTGTGCCAATTCGACCGATGAATACCAATGATTCGTCGGATCATGATAATTAAAAATTTGTTGATGGACTCAACCAGACCATTCGCTTGTGGATAATAAGGAGTTGAACTATCGTGACGCAAACCAAGCTGGCTTGTAAGTTCTGTCATCATAATGTTTCGAAAATGGCGCCCATGGTCAGTGATTATCGCTTGTGGGACACCAAACCTAGCAATTATATGATTGAACACGAAAATTGCAGCTGTCTTGCCGTCTGCCTCGAATGTAGGCATCGCCTCGGCCCACTTCGTAAAATAATCTACCGCAAGGATGATATACGCATGCCCCCTGGCTGAGTGAGGGTTACATGTAATAAAATCGATACCCCATTTGGCAAAAGGACCAACGGAAATTATAGGGTGGAGAGGAGCAGGTGGAGCGCACATCTTTCGATCAAACACTTGACAGTTGTGGCATTTTCGGACCGCAGTAATACAATATTTAAACAAGGATGGCCAGAAGTAGCCAGCGCGCAATATATTTTGGGCTGTAGCATACACAGACACATGACCGCCACACGCTCCAGAGTGACAGTCATTTAGAACCCTTTCAGCCTCTTCGTGAGTTAAGCAACGTCGAAAAATAGAGTCCACCCCACGACGATAAAGAGTATCTCCAATAATTTTGTATTGTTGGGACTGGAATCGAATTTTCCGACGTTCCGACTTTGAAACTTCGGGCCGAAAGGATTGGGTCTGGAGATAAACGATGATATCTGTTTTCAATAATTCCAGGCTTAACCGAAATGTCGATAGGAATAGTTTGAGAAATATTTCCCAAATTCAGCTCTGAATCAGGATGTTTGATGGGATTCTGAGCTTCCTTGACATATTCAGCTGTAAAGATTGATGAGAAATCATTTTCAAAACGATCATCCTCAGGTAAAAATGAAGATCTGTGATGGAGATCTTCCCATGGTAAATCATCTATACACAGGATTTCACGAAGTTGCTCGTCAGATGAAACAACTTCGGGAAATGCTATTAACTCCGAGGTTGATGTGAAAAGTGATTCCTCACGGACCACATTCATTAGGTCGATTTTGGTTGAACACGGGTCGGTAAAAGACTACACAGCTTCATAGGCAATTTCATATGGACTCAAAGGCATAAAATTACCAAATGAGTCTATTTCAGACTCAGAAGGAACGATCCAAGGATCGTCATAAAAAATAGTGTCTGATGTAATCATATGAATGGTTACAAATGAAGATGATGCGTTGATTGGAGGAAAAGGAAAAGTTCCCAGTAAACCGACATCTTTAACTAATCCTACTCCAACATCCTTATATGGGATAGTCGTTTTATCGACATGTTGAATACTCTCTGAAGAGGCTGGGTCAGATGAAAAGTAAGCCAGCTGGTCTATTGTTACGATCTTTCCATTATGTGGGAACTTTATTACTCGAAAGACCGATGAAACGACCGCTGTCATAGCGTAAGACCAACTTCGACCCAAGAGAAGGTTGTAGTCTAGAGGGGCATCAACCACCTCCACATCTAAACTAACGGTTTTTCCTTCAACCCCTATAGGAAAATCCTGTAGAATGCCAAAAGGATGAAACCTACGGCCATCAAAGGCCTTAAGAATTGCCGGGGATTGATTTAGTGAAGGAGAACCAAGCGATCTCCAACACTGTATCGACATAATACACGTTGAAGCTCCCTCATCAATTACAGTCCAATGAATAGGCCTATTTTTGACTATCACTGGGATCTGGAAAGCCATTTGATGAGGCAAACGCAGTGTACTATTTTCTAGATCAAAGATTATTAGGTTCGGGTCCTGAACATCAACAGCTCCTATAGCCGACAAAAGTAATTTACGCTATGCTGGACACGATTGCAGCACTTCCAAAGTCGACATTGCTGAGGGTGAAACAGCTAAGTCCTCAACAATGTTATAATTCTGAGCCGCTCTCGCATGTGGATTGAAAGCAGACTTTCGAAGTATACCCTTGGCGGGCGGTTTGATTACTAAGTCTGGGTTAGGCTTCTTGATCTGTAGTGGATCAGAACTGGGAGCTGAGGTTGATGGATTCGGTTGAGAAGATTCTGCTTCTTTGCCATCAACAGGACTTTTACTACCATAATCATGTGATCGAGTCGCAATCCTAACATGTGACATCATCAATATGGGTTCTTCATTGGCATTTGAGGAAGAACCTATCATTTTACTGTCTTGAGCTGGAAAAGGATCCTTCAAGACAGCAGGAATTTGGGAACCTTTGACAATCTTCGCAACCTCTGCTCGATGTGGACAGTCTCTTGTAAAGTGTTCGTCTTCACAAATAAGACAAGGATATCGAGGTTTGCGTTTTTCGTCATTGGTTTTCGATTTTTCAGTTTTCTCCTTTGGAGTTTTGTCTGTTTTATTCTTCTTCTTCCCTTTCTTCACCCACCGGATTTTGATTTAGTCGTAGACGACTCTACAACGTGAATATCGGCGGAGAGTTCAGCAGAAGAATCTCTTGTCGGGGAATCAAGCAAGGTTATGATGGGAGAAGAATTCTTGGAAGACTTCTTCTTACTTTTAGTGTTAACCGTACCAATCATACCATCAGCGGCATGAGATCCCGAAGGAGCTGCAGCGATTTGATTCCCTTTGGGAAGATCTGGGATTTTTTCATGTAACGTACCTGACTGAGTATAAACTAAGTCAAGGTACTGTGCTTGAGCAATCACTTGCTCCTCAGTAACTACTCCGGCCTTAGCTATGTCTTCAGTAATCTTCGGTAACAATGATTTAACAAACCATTCAGCTAAGATCTGGTCCCGGATAAAAACTTTCACTAACCACCTTCGATGTCTCCATTCATGAATATGATCGGAAATATAAGTGGACGTCGATTGCTTTAATGAAGTTAGTAACTCTGTGCCATTATCATATCTGACCGGCAACTGAAAATGAGTTAAAAACGAGGTAGCTAACTGGCTAAAATTATAAAAAGAGGCCCGTGGTAACTCAATATACCACTTGCCCGCAAGACCAATGAGAGTGCGCTGGAAAAGACGTAAGCGGATCGAATCATCCGAGATGGAATTAGAGGCACACCAGAGGTGGTAAGTCATCACATGGTTTGACGGGTCATCTCCAGATTTACCTTCGAACTTGGGAATGTCACTGGGCAACTTATTCGGCATTGGCAGCCAAAACGGAAGATAATTAATTGGATCGTTCGTTAGGCGCGACAAGGCTGGTAAGTCCAAAGTTGCGATAAACGGTAGCTGCCGATTAGGATCCCTAAAACTCTGGGTCATGAGACCAGCCCCAGGAGGAGGATATCCAGGATAACTAGGAATAGGAATCGTGTTCGGGATATTGTATCCTCCTGGAAAACCAGGATTAACCAGACCGTACTGGGGTTGTTGTGGTTGTTGATAAGTGTACCCAGGATACGGTTGATACTGGTAAACTGGCTGCTGGACAGTAGGACCGAATTGGTACTGTCCCTGGTACGGTTGATAAGTGAATTGTGGTTGACTTGTGACAACCGTACTTAAACCAAGTTGTCCTACAGGCATCTGAACCGTAGTTTGAATCGTGGATCCAGACGATGGTAAAGATGTCTGAGGAGTAAATACAGGAACAGTAGAAAACGGAGCTGTCGATACTCCAGAAGTAGGTGGGATAGATTGAACAGATGTTGCGGCAGTTGCAACAGTCGTTTGAGATGGAGTACGAGGCGCAGTAGGCCCAGACTGAGAAACTACCGAAGGTACAGAAGTTTGAATATTAGACTGGACTGGTTGCTGGGGTGAACCAGAAACTAAGGGTTGTCCAGTTTGAGATGAAAACTGTACATTTGGCTGCAACACCTGTTGATTTTGTGATGGATCCCACACTATGTTGATTCCAGGGTACTGACCCATAACAGGTTGAGAATATTGAGATCCAAAACCGGGTTGAGGGTAGGATTGATAATTGAAAGGTACATTTCCCATTCCTTGAACATAAGATTGACCTTGGGGTGGTTGGAAACCTTGGTTCGAGTACTGACCTTGGGGTAGATACCCGTGAGGCATGTACTGATACTAGGGTTGACCTTGAGGTATAAATTGATACTGGGGTTGACCTTGGGGTACATATTGAGTCTGGGGTTGACCTTGAGGAACGTAACGTACCGTAGGCACATACTGTCCTTGAGGTTGCCCCCCAAATGCAAATTGTGTACCTTGAGGTTGCCCCCCAGGCATTAATTGAGGCTGCCCCCCAGGCGGTAACTGGCCACCTTGAGGTTGAGAATTGGGAATAGAACCTGACATCATAAGAATGTCTTCTACGCTCAACGACTTTGCACCATTGCTTCCAATGAATAACCCTTGTTCGATGGGTTGAGGAGATGCTCCCGAAAAAGTACCAGAAAGTGACTGATACCGAGAGGGAACAAAAGGACCGCCGTACAAAAAAGATTCAGGTGATTGAGTAAACATGGACGACTGACCTGACATATTTATGGGAGTATAAAAACCACTAGGTTGATAAGGAGCACGAGGTGGTGAAAAACCTAACACTGAGTTTTCTAAATAATTAGTTAAAGAAAGATACCAAGTAGTACTTCTAGGTGGACTATAAAAAATTGATTCACGCTCCCTTAGATCAATAGTAGGTTGATTTTCAGGGATAGGGATGCCTATTTCTTCTTCCGGAGCAAGTTATTCAATAGCTATCAAACCAGAAGGAAGATTTTCAGTGATTACTCTTTCTACCCTAGCTGAATTAGGAGCACTAGAAGTTGGAGAGACAAACCCCGATGTTGGAGTAACAGGTTCAGATATCTCAGGTTCTTCGCCTATATCACTAGTAGATGAAAAGCTACCAGCAAGTTCGGAAACCGAAATAGCTTTAGGATTATAACCTGCTTCTAGAGTTTGGTAATCAGGATGAACAACCAACGAAGACTCTCCTTCTTCAGGTGACCCAACTTTACTGCCACTAGGAGTTACGAGGACTTTAAAACCTTCGTAATGGCCTGAGACTTCTTCAGGAGCTTGGCCCCGAAGTCTACGGGACTTCCTCAACAAATCAACCAAGGTTACAACCTCAGGAGACTGGCCCCGAAGTCTACGGGACTGTCTTGGTAATTCAGCCACAGCTAAAAACTTTTAACTACTGCACACGCAAACAAAGTAAAATCTCAAAGCAAACCGCCTAAAGTCTCTAAAGAACCAAACAAATTCGAATCACACGCCTAAAGAATCTAGGGCGTCAAACCACACACAAACAGTAACTTTCTGGACCGAAAACACTAGTTGGTGATGAAATACAACATTGCAGAATTCTGTACAGAAATGGCGGGTGGAACAGTTACCCCGACAACCTGCTTAATGAATAGACTGGATCAAGTTCCTCCACTTTAACCGTCTCGAGTGAAGTGAACCCCCCAGAAAATCCAAGTGAGTCTAGCCGACGTCTGCTCTAGGTACAGTGGGATCTTCCCTCCACCGTCACCTTAGGAAGAATCCTAAAGATAATAGTCACTAAGGTCACCAACAGCAACAAATATACCTAGGGGAACAGTCTACGATCCGATACGCACGCAAGGGCAGAGTAACAAACTCAATCCCCTTGCCAGCTCCTTGACAATAATCCAAGGTTTACCAACAAGTGACCCCAGGCTCCTCAACAATGGTTAATTTGAGGTTTACCGTTTGTAGTACGTGCATATCTGGCGTCGTTCCCAATAAATGAGGATTGATCCCCTCACTAGTTCGGACACGATCTCGTGCTTCTCCTTTAAGAGGAGCTTTCCCAGAGCATAAATGTAACAATTGGATTTATCCTACTGCAAGATAAGCTACTTGTTTGTTTTTACTGTCTTGGAGAGTTAATTACTCTCCTACTCCAAGACACTAGCCTGATCTATGTTGGTGTATCAGAGCCCTAGTAAATAAAAAGTTACTAAGTTAATTTTACTTTAAGCGTTATTTTTTATGGCTTTTCTTTAGGACATAAGGTAGCGGAGATGAAACTTATGATGTGTATACTCGACTCAAATCCACTAAAAAGATGCACCTACGATGAAAAAACAATCTTTCCTTTTCAATGAATTCCCTAGCTAAGAGAGTTGGAGAATGAAAAATTTATAAAGACAACTTTCCTAGCAATGAAAATCAAAGAAAAAATCTCTTTATCTTTTCCAAAGCACACAACACAAGACCACTAATTATTTCATGAAAACTTCCTTTCTCTTTTCAAAGACTTCAAACGCTACTAAAACAAACTTTCTTCAAAAGAGATTTTGTATTTTCCCTATTTTAACAAAGCATGTAAAACTACTTAACAAAAATCAATTTTAAGATCTATGAAAATCTAAGAGAAATTTACCTATAACAAATCTAATGAGGTAAAAGCCTACAAAATATAATTCTAGGTTGTTTTACTCAGTTACAATTCAACCAAGGACTAATTCATGCAGAATCATAAATCAGTCAAGAACAAAAATAAAAAGCTCTTGTTCTTTTTCTTAAGAATGAAATTCACAGCTTAACAAACAAGCCTTCTCGAAATTCCGCAAAGAGACAACACAATGGTAGGTTTCTCAAACAAAGGTGGATTTTACGAATGGTCTAAATCCTAAGAAGACTGAAAAGACCAGGGATATCCAAGGTTTTTACAACTTCTAAATTCAGAGTCACTACAAGACCAATACAAAAATCAAACCTAGGGCTAGAATTTCTATGAACTTCACTAAAACCCTTGATGATAATGAAACAAGCTTAGATGAGAACTTCTGACAGGTAACCAGTGGATCTGGGCAGCAATAAATAAGCTATAAACAAGATCTAATAGGTAAAAAAGGAAAAAATTGAAATTTTCTAAACTTTTGACAGGGTACGTAGGCAGCCCGTTTGCACAGGTGCGTCCCCGCTCTGTGTGCAAAGCAGAAGTGCGTACTGGTATGCACTGTGCTTAACTCAGAGGGTGCGTACTTCTCTCAAAATCAAGAAAAATAAAAAACTAACTCAATCCTAAGCTATTCTACCCAAATTCACAGGCAATCAGTCAAAAACTAGAAAGAAATCAACGTTTCTCAAATCAAAGTATCAATCAAAAGAGAAATCAATCAAATCCATGGATTCCCCAGTATGGTCGCCATTTTGTCATGCGGAAAGAGTCAATTTTGCAGACAAAACTGACCTCCCTAGAAACTAAGGCGTTTCTAGTGACAAACAAAACAATCAAGCGCTATCTTTCCCTAAATATGCATTTAAAATAAAAGCAACCAGGTGTTTAAGGTTTACCTTTAGTCCAACGCTGTTTGTAGCAGCTAAGCCTCTTCGATCCAGATGAGCTCCTTCTCCTTGAAGCCTGCATACACAAAGAAGCAAACGATTATATAGCACCTGAATAACTCATATAATAAAACATATTCATCATAAAGACCAAGGAGTTTATGAAACAAATTATATATAACAACTTGTTGAGAAAAATGAACTTAATTGTATTAATTGGAAACAAAAGAAACCTTACAACCAATACCTTGGTGTTGTGCAGGTCCCTCCCAGGGTCCAGCAAGAGTTCTCCTCTACTTTGATCAGCTCACCCACTTCCAAATGAAGCTAAGAAAGGAATGTGATCTCTCCTCTCAAGCTCTATAAGGGAGTCCTAATTTCAGCAGCATCTACCCTTAGGAATGTTTAGCTTTCAACCTCCCTTGCCTCTGGTCCAATGCCTGTATTTATAATGCTTTGGAGGAAGTTAAACAGGTCCACCATCAATGGGATAAGCCCCTCTTTCAAAGGGATAGCTCCCCTCTTCATGGGATAAGTTCCTCTTTCATTGGGATGCATGAACCATCTGGAGGCGCTCAATCCACGTCAGACCATCTTCTAGAATGCTCTAGAATCGACCGCAAGTAAGTTTTTTGAAGTAAAACTTGCGCCTTTTGACTTTTACAGGGGTACGCACCCACCCCTTTATAGACAGAGCATACAAGTACCTAGGTATTATGTACTTGAGGTGTGGGCCCGCAGGTAAGAGTAAGAGAAAGTGCGGAACCAGAGTTATATTGATTTTTTAAAGGCTTTCTCTCTTTTTTGGAGTTTGACATGAGGAGCAGAGGTATAAGACTTGCCAAGGAGGATAGTATGGTTATTGATGGAGCCATACTGACTGCAAATAGTCATGGTGACAAATTTTAGTGTAACAATACCTATGTCTATCCCTTCTCCTCTCCAGAGTATCCAAAAATTTTCCATCTTTGACTGTGTCGTCTATATCTGACCTGTGACCACCCTACGAACTACTACCATATGCCCCATTAGTTTTGTCCTCCTGCTCATAGTTGATCCAACGTGGTCCCTGTCACTGCAAATCTAACAAACTATGAAGTATCACCACATTTACCTTTGCTTGTTTCTCCTGTGCCTTCATGATTATGTCAGTATTTACCTTACAACCCCTTATTTATTTGTTTAATCTTCTCAGTTTATCTTCCAAACTGGAACAGTTCCTAGCACCATACTTCTCATTTGATTCATAGGGAGAGTCTTTATAGTCTACCATCTTACTAGCCATTTGATATTTCTTCCTGCAAGGTATATCATGTCAGCTAAACCAAATCACAATAAACCAACATACCATAGTATAGCTCGGAGAGCATACCTTATTTGCAATATCAAGAAATCAACGTGATAAATATATAACATAATCATAACAACATATGGAAACATTACACATAAGAATATAACCATGCAACCATCATTCTAGCTAGAGTCCAATCATCAATGCATGACCTTATCAACAACTCATACCATGACCTCATGCATGACGACAATCACTACATCATTGTACACTTGACCACATTTAAACATTAACATGCATAAGCAATGCGTAACCAACCATACAAATGCATAAACACATGTAATCAAGCATAAACGAACAATACTCGTAACCAAACCTACAAGAATGATACATGTAATGAAACATACAAGAATGAAACCAAGTGACATATAAAAACGTGTCACCAGTCATACACTCATGATGATGCACTCCACAATAACAACATCAAGTTCCTCATGACGACATCATGAAAACCATGATCAACATTATGCAAATGCAACAACCACATGGAATGCAAGTGTAAGAGACACACATGAAATTGGCATGCACGCATGACTAACAAACAACCCATCTAGTCCGAGGGGTGAACCATGCTACGATAACACTTTGTAACACCCTCCTCCCACATCTACCCAAGCAACCAGTCGTTTGGGGTAAACATGTGACACACGACGAGAGGCCACTATGATATGATTCGACCTCCTAAGTCATGTTAAGGAAGTGGAACCGATGGAAACACACCATATAGACATCCAACATCAACATTAGGACCCTCACGAACCAATCCAAACTTTCTACCAATGAGCCCATAGGTCCCATTGACATTTTGGACTACTTGACCTCTTGATGCTCTCATGCTATGGGTATCCAAACATCTAGGGACCTATGGACGCTCTCATGCTATGGGTATTCCAATGTCTAGGGACCTCTGAACGCTCTCACAAGCCTGTGAGCTAGCATTCAGGGACTCTTTTTTTAGTGATGTGCCAACATCCATAGGATTTGAGAAACTATTTTAGGCCCTTAATTGAATCACATCTTCAAAACTGTAAAATAACAAGGAAATTACACTATAAATGCAATCACTTGAATGAGACACTAGATGGATAACTACTAGGCATGATAGACATTTCCTCAAACATATCACGAAATATGTAATCTACAGTCTCAGAAAAATATGATCAATAGAACTTGAGATGATAAGCAGAGAGCCCTCTCCTGACCTGGTAGGGCTAGCTACCAAGTTAAGCATGGTTTGATGTTACCGTAGATCCTACCTTTCTTAGCCTGATGTAGATTTAGGCCCTAACATAGTGGCGACTCCATTGGGGAAGAAAGTTTACTATCACTGTTTTGATTTGTAAACTACAGATGGAGCCTGAAGTTAGCTAGGTAGCCTTCGAAATGCTCTTGCTTTGCAAGTGCATAAGTAGATGAATGTGGCTTCAGTCAATATCTGGTTTAGTTTATGAACTGAACATCTGACTTGCAAACGTTGAAAACTATTTCTGTTCCTCAACAAAATGTATCAAGTTTAGATCTGATCGTTGATGGTGGACAATGATCAGACATCGAAAGGCTGAAATCATTCAGCTGGTGACTCCAGTGTCGAAGAATCCCAAGGTTCAGAATTTTTATGGTGACTCTACTCTTCAAGAACCAGTAGACTGAAGAATTTCCTGGTGAATTCATTGTTATCAAAATGGTTTTGCTGGATCGAAGGTATGCTCCTATGAGCAAAGATCACATTCCAAGTTTTCCAAATAAAGTTTCGAAGGTAAATTGGCAAAGAAATTTGCCTATGTTTAATGATGATGATAGGAATGATGTTGTTTACATCTAGTTAGATTTCACATGCATATTCGCAAGTTGAAGGCTGATTTTCCTAAAGATTGCTTAATGAAGATATTCATGGCCACTCTATAAGGTGAAGCCCGATCTTGGTATGAAAGTTTGCTGCCTGCTTGTATTTATTGTTTAAAGGATTTTCATGCCATGTTCTTTGCAAGGTATAAAGAATCTTATCCATCATTAAATTTAGTTCAGAATTGTTGCAAACATGTTTATAGTTTTATTGAAAATCTTGAGAGAATTTATGAAGATGATAACTTCATGGATGATGAGATCATGGAAGCCCTGTATGAAAATCCATTTCAGTAGCATAAAGAGAACTTAGAGGATACTTATCAAGATGCTCAGGAAAATTTGCAGCTGGATCAAGATCTTAGTACAGTGGAAAATGATGAAAGAGAAGGTTTTATTTCAGATCTGTCCATAGAAGAAAACAGTATGCAAGAAAGTCAAGTTTCAATCTCAGATTGTGACAAAATCAGGTTGGCTATTTCAGATCTAGATTCAGATCGTGATGATGAAGACTACCTTGTTCTAAATCCCATGAAGGAGAGCTCTACTGTTGAGATCATTTGGAATGAAAAAGACAAAGTTATTGATCCAAGTGTTCTCATTTCATTAGAACAAAGCCTTCATGAGGAGGTAATCTAGTCATTTTATGAAAAACAAAATGAGATCTTTGTTCAAGTAAGTGAAAATTATTCTTTTGATAACTTAGTGGTAAATGATAATTTGATTGCCATGTCATATGAAGATGATCAACACTGTTTTCAAAATTTAGAAGATCAGGGAAATGAAGACTGTCATTCAAATTTTTCATGTTTTGAAATGCTATGTCAAGAAGATAATGATCACCTGAGAAAATGAAAACAAAAAGTAGTATCTCCTCTGTCTGAAGATGAAATAGATCAACTCCTGAAAGGTCAGGTTACAGTCCAAGCTAATGCAGGTCTGCAGTGTGCACATGGTCAAGGAAGTGTTGGTGAAACTTCTTCCTCTTTTTAGAATGATGACAATATTGAAATTAGATTTATATATCAGCGAGAAGATAATATTTTCTTTCATGAAGATGATAAGACTGTCATGTTTGATAATCTTGAAGATTGTTTTCTGTTTAAGAATGACCTATACCATGAAGTTGAGGAATATGAGCTTGAGAGAGACAATATGCCAAAATTTCTTATGGTTAAGGAATTTACAGCTAACACTCAGATGACAGAAGCTATACCTCTCTTTGCTTTCCTATCACTCAACAACCAGTTGTTCTTTCAGATCATAATGAAGGGAGTACTTGTATTTTCACTGCTAGATCTCAAGACAAGCTAGCGCTTCATGACTTTCAAGATCCTTTTGGCATTCTTTTGTAAGCATTAGAGAAGATGAATGTTGCCTAGTTCGTTAGCATAAGCCTTGGTTTTAGCTGTTATTGCGAGTTGCCTACATGTACATCGTTCTGCCTACTCGGGGAAAGTGAAAGAAGGATTATAGTCAATAGCCATCTACTAGATTGGTTACATTGGAAGGCTCACTTCACATGATTGTACATATTTCATCAATAGGCAGAGGGTTTTCATCATGATTTGAAGTCCTCAAATCTCAATGGACTGCTACCATTAAAAATGCTTTGTAAGTACTTATTTCAGTTAAGTAAGTCTTGAGTCATTTTGTGTTTTCGTCAGTTTCAAGATAGTTTTAGAGTTAGTTTGTACTGTTATCATTCATTTAACTTGGGGCCCAAAGTGAAGGCTATAAAGCTGAATTTATGACTTTAGTTTTTGAGTTGTTTAGTGTCAGTTGTTTGAGTCAGTTTTCAGTCAACATATTGGTTTTGGTTTGTCGAAGTTATTGACTCCATAGCCCAATGGAACAAGGTACTGTTTTCTTTCCAGAGGTCTATAGTTCTTGGCACCTCCAAGGAGCTATCATCCCCATTGGAGCCAATGTTAGTGTTGGTATCTTCATCCCTCCATCAGTGATAAAATTCTCTTGTTGCATTGCATGTTAGGTGTCTCATTCGATCAGCTGCATTCCATTAGGGTCATGGATCGCATTCCATTAGGGTCATGGATCATCTGATGGTAGTGGCATATTATACATTTTCCCTCATGTTCTTTACCTACTGGTCCATTTTCATACATCTAGATCATCTACAGTCATTTTTTGTCCTTAAATATGCAAAAGTAATTTTAGGGTTTTAGGTATCATTAGGTATAGGGTTTCGTCAATAAGGTATTGGTAATGCTCAATAATGGTCAGCAGGCGCATGAAGATGTTAAATAAAGTCTCGACAACAATAATTTCAATAATCACATGCCCAGTGATTGGGTTTTCCTCAAAACCCTATTTTGAGGAAAAACAGAGCTTTTTGTGTTTCATGTACTAAAATCTTATGTAATTTCATTTTCTATGTATGTAATAATTTCAGAGGCAACCCTGGTCACCTTTCCAAGCCTCTGCAACTCCAGTTCCTACAAAAGAAACAAAATTTCAAAGCATTTAGTCCATCAAAGGCAAAAAGTAAAGAAAACTGCCCAAAACAGAGTTTTATAAAGCAAGTGAGGAGATAAACATTAGCAAAGTGGGTTTTCATAAGTCAAAAATTAAAACGATGGCTATATAAAGTGTTTTCATGACAAAGGAGGCTCATTTGTGTCCAAAGTGAAGGATATCAAGTGCATTTGCATTTTCAAAGCCGAGAGAGCGATTTTCCATTCAAAATAGTGAAAGTTTGAAGCGTGGCACACATGCGTCAAGGTACAGCACACCTGGACCGCACGGTGCACACAGAGCCCATTCCACATTATAATTTTGTACTGGCACGACACACTGAGCCAGCACAGCGCACCTCTGAGGTGGCGCGGCACACAGGTCTACAATGCCTGAACTGCATTCAAATCTTCTTCTAAAGCTCTTAAAGCGTAAATTCCTCATTGCCCAAGTAAGTTCACACTCCAATATGCCCAATGCATAAGTTTGTTTTAGTATTCATGGTGATTTAATAGGGAAATATTGAAACCCTAGCTCCTTGTACAATTTGTTGAGAAAACTTCCTAGGGTCTTACAAATTGTTGTTTCTATTGCTAGATCCCATTCCTATCATTTTCACTCCCTCATTCCCTCACTTCATTTTCTCCCTCCATTTTCATTCATACTTACCTATTCCCTATTCCCCATATCCCTACAACTACTAACCCTAATCCCTAATCTCATTACCCCAAACCCTAATTGCTATCCCTAAACCCTAAATATCATTCCCAAACCTTTTCATTTTTCCCTTACCCTACAAAAAACATCCCCAACCCCTCATACACAGTCCCTCCACAGTTCTTACCATCAATCCCTATCTTTTAGCAGCAAATACCTATTGTCACTCTAAAATCTCTTCATACTCATCTAAGAAAACTCAAGCATTGGTAAACATGGAGTCAGATTCTTCCTATGACAGAAATGAGGAAATAGTCAGTGACTCTTCCAGAGAAATTCATGCACCAAAGAGACCTCATAAGAGTGGAAAACATAACCGGGAGGAGCCTACTTCACTTGCTGAGCTATTGGCTTGTCCTCTTGCTGTCACTTGCTTCCAACACCAATCTTGTTATCAGTTTTGTGAGATGGTGGAAAGACTCAAATACCACCATGAGCTTGGTAGACTATTTGTACTTCATCTTCACAATGGCCAAGTCAATTTGGCAGGTGTGACATTCACCTTGACACTTGAGACTATAGCTCAAGCAACCGGTATTCCAAATGTAGGTGAGAAGTGGAATAAGGGGCAGTTGGTTGACAGAGATCATTATGAGCCTTATATCAAGGCTAGTTTGCAGAGACATCTCAGTAGGGTCTTCCCTCTTAGGTACCTATAGGACACATATGCTCCCCTGATGAAACTCATAATCAAATATTTCAGCTATGAGGGAAGATTTTCTCATCTATACACCTATCACATCAGATTGTTGATGATTTTACTAGGGTGAGGATGATGAACCTCCCTTATTTCATTTGCTGGAATATTGAGAAAATGACCACATTAGTGCAAAGAAAGCCTCCTCATCAGCAGTATAACAACATCTATCGCTTTGCACTAATCAAAATTGTGGTTTTGCATCAGCTCAGTTTACTAAATGTTTCATGGGAGGATTTCATTTCACATGAGGTATTCACAGGTCCTCAAATGCCCCCATCAGTTTTTAATGAGGTAGGAGAGCCTTCACATTAGCAAGAAGTGCATGAGATGCAAACCACTAGTGTGCCAATGTTTGTCACATACCAAAAGGTGACTAGGATATTGTTTGCAGCAGCAAAACAAGTACTATCTCCACTCGGGGTGGAAGGGGTCTCATTTCCTCCATCAGCAGAGCAGGTACAGGACAAGGGTAAGTAGCCATTACATGATGAGGGGCCTTTAGGAGGTAAAGAGGTAGATTTCATTTTTATTCAGGAGGATGACACTGATCTAGGCTCCCAAAGCTCAAAGTTCAAGGAGATCATCTGAGAACAGCAAGATGACATTCATCATTTGTCTCTCAACCTGGAAAGAGCGAAGTGGATAATCAACTATTTGGAGCAGAGAAACAAATGGTTAGAGGATCAGCAAACCATTATGGACCTTCAAAACATAAGAGCAAACCGACAAGCTGCCAAGAGGAAGAAAGTCAAGCTGTCATCACTAGAATAAGAAATTCAAGCTGATCGTGAATCTTGGCTCGAGATAAAAAACATGCACTTGGAAAAGATGCTGGAGAAGGCCAACAGAGAGAAAAAGATGTTGTGGCATATGGACTACCACTACTTGGTGAGAAACAAGGTGTGAAAAGTGAGAATCAGGATTTTGAAGGCTAAGTTGAAGAAAGCATTGAGGAAGAGAAAAGAGAAAGATAGACTTCAGATCTTAGCTGAGGCTTCCTTAGCCCAACATAGAACTTGATGAAGGACACTCAGTTTGCAAATTTTGAATTTTTGGACTAAAAAACAGGTTTTTCTGCCTGGTGCGTCGCGCCACCTAGCGCACGCTTTTGCTAGAGACCTCCTTTTAAAGAAAAATTAGCATTTTTGGATTCCTCATGGAAAAATATGAATGCGCTCACATGGCCAAGAAATTTTGACAAGTTTTGAGCTTCCGAAAAGGTCAAAAACACCTCAAAAATGACCTTTCTGCCCCTTTTTGGCCACACAGGAAGTAGTGTTGGAAGAACTCACTTTTGGAGGGGTAAATGGAGACCAAATTCAGAAATTACACTTTTTCTGGAAAGTAGACAGGCAGACCTTCCCAATAAGCCCACTTGGAGAAAATTTGGTGCACGGGAAGGCCTCCAAAATCAGCTCCAAAGTAGCATAGCACACAAGATGAAATCTTCTCATTTTGGCCAAAAAACGCTGTTTTTCACCCAGTTTCTTCTCAGTTTGACTTTTCTCTCTCTAATAGTCAAACTCATGATGTAATTTAATGTGAATTGATGGATTTTGATGTAAATGTGCTAAATTTTCACTCATAGAGGTAGATTCATCATGAAAAGGTAGTTTGCAACTGAATGAATCAGTTTCCTAGGTTTTAGAGGTAAGCTATTCCACTGCCTACTTTTCAGTTCTTAGTTTAGATCTTGTTGAAACGGCTCCTAAACTCATGAATTCGACCCCTAAAGCCTAGCATAAGTTGTTTGTTCCCTATATCTAGTAGTTTTTCAGTCATTTGTAAAGGTTGGACTCTCGTGAATGCCTTGAGCATTATTGTACATTCATTTCAGCAGTTTGGCAAAGGAATAGACGAGGGTTTGCGGCACTTTATGGGATTCTTGTGGCAGATTGATTTGGTATTATTTTCCCTTCTGTAATTGCAAGTTTACATGTGTTTTATGTATGCCATCATCTCTCTCTATTCATCTTAACTAAATGAAACAAGGATAAAGGTAGAATTCATTGAGTTGCGATGCTCTACCTAGGGTTTGTTTAGTTATTTATGTTTTCAGCTATTTGAAGAGGATCCCTGAGACTTTCATGCCCTCTCCAACTCCTCACCAGTCTAAAAGCTCTCCATCTCACTCAATTTTAAGTACTAAACCATTTGCCTATCTCACCCCATAGAGATCTCTGCAAGACTGTGTCCATTTCGCGGACCCAAATCTGTCTTTCACATTCAAGCCAGCAAATCAACATTAAACTCAATCAAATTCCTCTGTGCACATACCTAGCCTGAAATCAGTCTTCATATTAGTCATCTCAAGCTCTATTGATCATAGTTTTCTAAGATTGACAAGTAGAGAGCCCTCTCTCGACCTGGTAGGGCTAGCTACCAAGTTAAGCGTGGTTTGATGTTACCCTAGATTCTTCCTTTTTTAGCCTGATGTAGATTTAGGCCCTAACATAATCTACAGTTGTAAATAAAAAATTTGAGCTTAGGGGTCTCATACTTAGCTGAGAATTGCTAAGAGACATTGATGCCTCAACAATTAACTGTCATTTCATCCATTAGATCATAGATAGATTGATCATTCATTTACAAGTGAAAACATGATGAGATCCATACATAACTACTATCATAAAACACATATATAACCAGCATAATAGCAGCATAAATACCAATGAAATCACAACCATATAAACCACATATAATCTAATGTAATACTCATAGAAATAGAAGGAGAAATAGCCTAATATTGATGATGCAAAATCCAAACCTGGGATGGGACTTCCACGTTCCGCCAGACCACAAAATGGCTGAGCCAAATCTCTTTTCAACCATTCACAATTGTTCCATATTCCAAGCATGAAGGTCGGATCTCATAGAAGACATCAATCCAAAATTACCATCCAGGGCTTCCAGAGGCCATCTACCTTAACCCATCAAAAATTGATTCCACCTCATGGTTGGACATCACAAAACCACCATTAGATTAGTCTCTATCCAAGCCTTCTAGGGCTTCTAGAGTGTTTGTTCCAACTAAGGATTCCAGGACTAGTAACTCAACCCATCACTGATGTCGGGATTCCATAGAATTTTTCCAACCAAGGCTTCCATGACTAGTAACTCAACCCACCAAGGGCTTCCACATAATTTTTTCAACCAAGGATTCAAGGACTAGTAACTCAACCTAAGTTGTTACAGGGTTTCTAGAGCGTTTGTCCAACGAGGGCTCCCATGAACTAATAACTCAACCCAAGCTACAGAAACATGAGAACCAACAAAAAAAAACAAGGAAATGAACCCACAATCTCCATGGCTATCAAGGAAATGGCAAGGCTAGGCAATCCATTGTCAATCCCGGAAATCCTCCATGTTAGTGACAGATCATGACCAATAATCCACATGCATATGCCATGCATGTGAAAACTAGTGAGGAAAACATACATGCAACTCGGTACTTCTAAGAAAATCCCACTGTAGTTGTTGATCATGATGTCCTCTTGTGCTTTCCTACTATTCCTTTTCTTTCTTGCTCCAAAAATCTAAGTATGCCACACCCTCCAAGAGTGCTCCAAGAAAACCCCATGTCTCTAAGAATATGAGAGAGAGAGAGAATAATGAGAAAGCTCTAAACCTGAACGGATAAAAGGTGTTCCAACTAATCCTCAAAGGCCTTTTTAGAATGAAGCCTCTATTTTCTTTATTTTCCATTATTTTCCTTCATTTTCCTCCTTAGATGCAACTTGTGACCTTTCACCTCCATTTTCTCCTAATTTCCATTATTTTCATAAATAAATGTGCCAAAAATGTCATTTTTCCTTTCCAAATCCTTATCCATTACTTTTGCCAATTTCCTTAGCCATTAATCAATCACAAGTGATCCTTATCACTAGGATTTTGCCCAACGTTTAGCTTGGAATAAGTGTCCCATCAACAGTGGTTATTGTTTTTCCTTTATTAACTTTTATTACATGGAATTTTCACCATGGTTGTTATATTGGGTTCAATAAAGTCTAGAAGTTTGTTTAGCCACATCCCATATGAGCATGCTATTGTAATAATTTGTGTCAATTTTTTACAAAATTGAGCCTTTTGTGCAAAAATACCATTTTTCATTTCTTAACAAAACCCTAGTTCTATAGATCCTCAAATAAATCAATATTTAGAAACTAGAAACATAGAAAATGGATGCCCCTAGTTTTGATCTAATGTCAATAGTCCAACACATTCAATAGTTTCCTTATCCAAGTCTTGGTCAGAATTTAATGGTGAATTGCAACTCACTTTTTGAAGTCGTTAAGGAACACAATGCGAATTTGGTTTGGTAGTATAAAATCCAAATCGATAGCATAATTGACTTTCATAAGCGCTTACAAGTGTGTCTAGCCAAGGCCTACATGAACATGCCACTCCCAATTACCTGAGCTATGGTTTTGCATACCAACCCGGTGAATTGCAACTCACTTTTCGAAGTTTTTAAGGGACACAATGCAAATTTGGTTTGGTAGTATAAAATCCAACTCGATAGCATAATTGGCTTCCATAATCTTTTACAAGTGTGTTTGGCCAAGGCCTACATGAACATGTCACCCACAATTACTTGAGCTATGGTTTTGCATACCAACCCCTTTGTGAAAATTTGCATTGTACCATTTCAACAATTGAAGTATGCAATTCCAACACATTCAAACTATATTTTTGGTACAAGTGACCAAGCAAATGCATTAAAAAGTAACCAACATAAAATGTTAGGACAACATTATTTGAAAAGAAAATCACATCATCTTGCAGTTAATTATTATTCATTGTTAAAATTGTCAATCACATTATTTGATTACTGATTAGTGGTTTCCATTCCACTCAAAGAAATTGAAAGGAATTACCATCTTCATTAAATCGTTAAAATTTGAGAGGAAAATTGCTCATCATTGGAATTTCATGTGATTGCCAACATCATTCATAAAAATAAATAAATATAAAAACTAGTTATAAGTCATCAAACGTATGAAATTATATAATATTAGATTTAATAAAAGTTTTATAAAAAAATTAAATTAATAAATTATTAAATTTAACATTTAGATAATGTATTTGATTAAAGTTATAATTTGATTTAAATTTCTTACTTTTAATCTTGAGGTTGAGGTTAAGTTAAGTAATTACTATTTGTGGATTATTGTTACCATCCATGAATCAATGTATCTATCATTATAGCTCATGACAATTTCTTTTGACTTTTGGTTTAGACTATCATCAATTAACAATAAACTATATTTTAATATTTTAAATTGAATTGAAAAATCTCATAAAACTTAAAAATAGTAATTTGAATTACAATTTTTTTAATTAAAAAAATAAAAAATAAAAAAAATAAATTTGGAAATTTATTAAATAGTAATTCGAACTATAAATTTTTTTAACTAAAAAGTATGAAAAATAAAAAAATAAATTTAGAAATCTATTGAAAATTTCTTCACACGAAAATTTGGAAATGAAAAACATGTGACTCTCTTAATTTTCTTGGAATTAATCTTTTATATATATATATATATATATATATATATATATATATATATATATATATATATCAAATATTTTAATTTGCTTGAAATTAATCCCTTTAATAAATAATAAATACATGTATTTACTTCAGACATTTTCCATGAAATTTTAAAAAATATATATATGAAAAAAGTTCTTTTGGAGCACTTCCCTGATCCAAGATTTGTAAATGAAATAAATTTTCAGCCCCGATTATGATAACTAAAATAGAAAAAATTAAAAAATATAACACATAGATACGAGGTATAAAATATAACACTTTACCGCTTAATTGAAACTATTGAAACTTGATGTTACCTACAACCCTAAACCTAAATAAAATAAAAGAAGAACTACACAATTTAACTTAAAACAAACTTTTATTGAATTAATACAAACTTTTTAAATTTTTAAGCACTTTTAAAGCACGGAATTTTTGAAATTATAAAAATATAAATATATCGAAACCATACATGACTTAACCCCTCACAAGCCCTTGACCGCATCAAATCTCAACAATTAAATGTCTTTTTAAAATGGCGATTCCTAAATGAAACCCTATAGTAATATTACTGTTTGATATGAGGCCGATATAACACGATACAACACGCTGCTATTTTTTTTTCTCATTACCGCAAGGCGTGTTGTATCTTGTTATATAGACCCCATGTCAAACCGCATTAATATTGCTATAAAGTCTGAAATAAAAATCGCTCTTTAAAATAGGTCGCTGATATGATGACTGATATGACGCTCTGGCAATATTTGTAACAGCTATGCCGTAAAATCTCTGACGATATTTATAATGACTATGCCGTAAAATCTTCTCGCTTCGACGATATGTAAAAAATCTGCTGGCTTCAGCCATATATATTGTATGATGATCTTTCAACAAGGATAAAAAATTCCCTCACTGAAAAAACCAACTTTTATCTTGCCGATGCGAAGCAACGCAATTAGCAAATCTCGGCATCAGAATCGGGTCCATTACACTTTGGATTCCCCCGTTATCCTGCTACAAGAACTATAAGTAATACATCACATGTATTACTTGCTTCAACTTCCCTAGATCGACCATGTTAGCAAATGGAAGCTTTTCTTCCTTCTTTTATTCAGGTCAATAAAGGGCTAATTGTGCTTTATATTTTCCTTATTTAATAATTAAATGTTGAATATTCTAAAATATCAACGTTGGTGATCATTGTTACTTAATTTTGAGAATCTGTGAATTTGGTGAGCATCCTAAAAATTTATTCATATATAAGTAATTCTAAATAAAATTGTAGAAAATAAAAGAATCAGGTGATTTATTATGTTCAGGTGTTTAGGGGAGATCTCTGTTCTTATTGCGTTTAGGGTTTTAAACGTTCAGGTGTTTATGGGAGAGTTTATTGAATTTTGGTTTTTAGATGTTTAGGTGTTTATGGGAGATCTCTATTCTTATTGGGTTTAGGCTTTTAAATGTTCAGGTGTTTATGGGAAAGTTTTGTTATTATTATTGGTTAGAAAATTATGAATTTATTTAAAATGTGTTTTTATTATTTGAAATATTAAAATTCTTACAAATTCTTATTTTAAAGTTGATTGAAACTGTTTATTATTTATAAATTTTTATTTTAAAGTTGATTGAAACTGTTTTTTATTTATAAAATTGTCTTTTGAATTTTAGATCAATGGCTTTTATTCAAAATATATGATAAAGTTTGATCAAGCTACTCCAATATTTTTTAAAAATAATTAAACAGAATTTATAAAAACTTTCAAATTACACAAATAGCCACTATACCAAATCATTCCGTAATTTAACCATAAAAACAAACATTATTAAATAAATTTATAATTTAAAATTAATATAAAACTTATACCTGTATCATATTGCTTAAATAAAGAGTATTTTCTGTTGAATTTAGACTTACAAAATTTTATGACTGGACAAAACACCCATAACCCTTCTAGGACATGTGTGCATGATTTCGAAATCCACGAGAAAAATAGATCAAATAAGAAAAATAGATCAAACTTATAGCACCTGGCCTTGAGGTGAGGGAACACACATACAACTATCTCTCATAGCATTGGCAGAATTTATCTCATAGAATTTAAAGGACCTATGGTAATTAGCAGCATACAAGCTGCTGTATTCAAACCTGTAATCAACCTGCTACCTAGAAATAGGTAGCAAATGAGTATCTGTATGTTTGTGCTTAAATTGTTTGGTACGAGAAATTTAAACTCCACATTTTGATCATGTGTAATAACTTGTACAAACTAAAACAAAATGGCAAAGGCATGCTCTAAGCTAACGGGATTCAGGCACAGGAAAGTTCAAAATTTTTTACAAAATACAATTTTATTTTTAATGACATTAAAAATGAAAATAATTTGAAAAATTAGATAAAAAATAAAATTGATATTGAAATATTTAAACAAATTAAAAATAGAAAATAATTAATAAAATTAAAGATGGTAAAATTAAAATAATTTGAAAAATTAGATAAAAAATAAAATTGATATTGAAATATTTAAACAAATTAAAAATAAAAAATAATTAATAAAATTAATAATAGTAAAATTAGCATATTAAAAAAATTCTAAAATTAGAAAACTAAGCGAATCAATAAAGTTAAAAATAATAAAGTTTTAAACAAAATGATTAGGATTTCAATATTTATATTTTGCATTATAAAAAGAAGTGCAGTTAAAAAATAGAATTACCATTACGGAAAAAAATTCAATGAAAAAATGTAAAAGAACATATTAAATATAAAAAGAATAATAGGGCAGAAAAATATTTAAAATAAAAATGATTGGAATTAAAATATTTCTTAATTATAAAAAAATGCATTAAATAAATACATTTGCAAATACAATTAAAAATAATAATTAAATAAACTGAGTATAAAAGTAAAAAAAAAATATTAAAATCCACAGAAATATAGAAATAAGCAAAGATATTGAATAAAAAAACAAAAAAACTTTTAGCAATATATTTTAAATTGCAATTGAAATTAAGTTAAAAAAATAAAGAAAATAAGAAATGTACAGTAATGGAAGGGATAAAAAAAAAATGGTTGAAATTGATAAAAAAGTAGAAAATGAAAATATTTATTGCAAATATGAACTAAATAGAATGATGACATTATTCTATTTATATGAAAAAAATAAAAGAATTAATTTCAATAATAGAATTTTGTTTAAGAATAACGAAAGAAAAAGACAAATTCAGAAACATTGAATTAAAAAATAAAATTGTTTGTGAACCTTTCTAATTGCAACAACATTATTAAAAATGGGAAAAAAAACGCAAGGCTTTCTCGTTAAAATGCACTGCTTCTACCTTCTTGGAGGATGGATGGATTTCATTAGTGAAGGCAGAGAGCAGGGAAGTGGAAACGAAAAGGTCATGTGTGGTGGGAAGGTATATTGCAAGGGGTGTGCTTTCCAAGATTTCGTTGATTGTTTTTTCAAAGTTGTCTTCTCTGAGTTGCTCTGATTAGTTGCCTGTGCAGTATTTGGGCAAGGTATTGGGATCGAATTCAGTCAATAGGGTGTCTTGCAGAAACTTGTTGTTTGGCCTGACAGTTACCAATTCACCATATGGTTAAAAAAAAAAGTTAGATAATATTCCTTTTCTATTGTTTTAAAATTTTGAATAATTTTTTATTTACCTGTAAACAACTTTGCATAATTGTAAAAATTACATTTATTAAACTGAAAATTTTTAAACAAATTGCATTATTTATTTCAGAAGAATATTTTCTATTCCCTTCTCATTTTGGAAGCTGATTCCTCAATGGGCCGACAGATTCCAATCGGCTCTCATTATTTAAGTTACATGCATAACTTGAAACAAAAAAATATATGAATTAGTTGCATAAACATTCTAACCAGCATAACTTGAAACAAAAAATATATGGATATAACATCTTTGCACAATGTATCGCGTGAGATATTAATTTAAAAAAATAAAATTGAACATATTTATTTTTATTCATACATTCGGCATGACATTTTCTGTGACAAATAGATTAATAGAAATATATTAATAGAAAACCACAACATATTTCTATATAATTTTATAAATTTTTTTTTCTAATTTTTTAAAATGCTTTAACTAATGAGAAACCAATAAAGTCAGAATTGCTACTTCGGTGGGAGTAGCTGTAAATTTTTAACTAACGATACATTTATCTCCGATTTCATCCTAGAGCGCAGGACTTTCTAGAACCACTTGAATCAGATTCTTCCAGTCTAAGGGTTAGACTAGGACTAGAGTCCCGCATTCATCGGTAGTCTGGGACAAAACCCACATTAGTCGATAAAAGATTATAGAACCGCGTAGTCTAACAAGGGGAGGAATTGTTGGGAAAGTTATTGAAATTCCGGTCATATTTAGAGAAAATCCACTAAAGATTTTTGTAAATCTAAGTTATAGTTGTTAAACTTCAAAATCTTCGCTGCTTAGAGGTTTTTGATGGTGCTGAATCCATTTCCACCATCAAAAACACGATTTAAACACTGCCTCTAATTTTTTTTTTGAAATTATTCTACTCAAATTCCAACCTCTTTTGACTGTCCAGACAAATTCCCCCACCTCATTAAACAACTCCTTATAAAAGAAGTATGTAACTGCAAGACCTACCTTTTTCAAAAGAAATAAAGTGAAACTGCTTATTCAAAAAGCAGAAGTGGCGCCTACCTCATATATCCGATGACTTGGATAATGGAAAGAGTATCTCCATTACTAAAACAAGATTCAACAGACTCACTGTCGATCAATCGACTCTCATTATTTGAGTTATTTGTTGTTACCAGTAGCATGTTACCATGTTACATGCATAACATGAAACAAAAAGTATATGGATAACTTGAATAAACATTCGAACATGCATAACTTTAAACAAAAATATATATATGGATATAACATGTTTGAACAATCTGTCACATGAGATAAACATTTAAAAGAAAAAGAAAACTTGAACATATCTATTTTAACATCAACACTATTATATAAGATTTTAAAAAAAGTTGATATATTTAACTATATTTTTCAATCAAATATATGAATAAATTTCATAAGTGATGATTTATCGAATTTAGAATGTAATTGACTTTATTAAAATATTTAAATGTATTACTCTGTTAACTTTTAATTTTTTTTTTATTGAAATGTTATGTTTATTGAAATGTTGTGTTATGTTTATTTCAATAAATTTGTGATATTTGTTTAAATGTTTTAATTTGTTAAAGGAAAAAATAACATTGTATAAACAAAAATATATGAAGAAAATCTTTTTAAAAATTTGAATGTAAATTGACTGTAATGGTTTTTAAGCTAATGTTTGACTATATATAAGAAGTGTTTGATAAAACCAAACTTTAATTTCCCTCTTTGGACGTTGAATTAGCACCGCGACAGTTATAATGAATTATCCGTGCATGTAGACCACCTTGTAATGACAAAATGTGACACTATGTTTGGCATGGGAAAATGTCAAAGGTGTGTTGTGTTTGGTGTTGAATTTAGTTTTTGGTGTGATATATGTCACTATGTAATTAATTTTATGATTTGCGTTTGATGTACTCCATATTAAATTGATTAATTAAGAAAATAATTTTTCCCCATATAGAAACACGATATGTAATAAAGTAATTTAATTGACAAAATTGAATGGATAGTGTTTCCCTTATTTTTCAAATTAATGTAAAATTCATAATGCTAACGACACATTGTAGACACAATTACTAAGGAAACTGAAGTGAAAGATTAATCTTATTAATTTTTTTTAAATACATATTTAAAATTTCATTTTAAATTTCTATTTTATTTGGAAATATATATATATATATATATATATATATATATATATAATCTAAGTATTTAGGTTATTGTGTACTAGTTAGTTAATGTTTATGTTTCACATTTTAATATTTTGATATTTTGGTATTTTGATCTTTTAATATTTTGATGTGTTTTATTTTGATATGTGATATTGTTTTTAATGCAATATCTTTGTAGTTTTTTCTTTTCGAAAACTCATTTGATATTAATAGTGGGGAGCTTCACATAATCAGTGTAATATTTAAGTGTAGATTTTTTTCATAGCACCTCTATGAAATTTAAATAGGTGTCACAATGGGGGTGTATTATGTCGTTCTCATATATGTGATGTGTGTGCTTTCACTATAGCATGCTCTAAATATATGTATAGAGAAAATTAAGATATGAATTGAGAAATGGCATGTTAACTTGTCATATGAATTGAGAAATAGACATATTAGTTTTGCTTATGTATACAATATGTTCAATTCATATTGCTATAAACATTGTTATATTTCTAAATCTTGTTATTTGTTGGGTTAAACCCTTGGGTTTATAGAGTTGTTACCTAGGGTTTATTGTTCCCTTCCCTTTAAAAAATTATGATATGAATTGAGAAATGGCATATTAACTTGTCAGATTAATTGAGAAATAGATATATTAGTTTTCCTTGAGTTTAAAATTCGTCCGATTCATATGGATGTACCGATTGCTATATTGTTATATTGGTTAGGGTTGATTTTTTTGGTTTCTCCGTTTGGTTTATAGTATTGTTACCTAGGGGTTATTATTCCCTTCAGTTTAAAATATTTATAAATGGAGAATGTTTTGTTGTCAAAAGAAGTTATGATGTGGTTGGTTTCCATAGGACAATTGCTACATTGGACGTTTTATATATCTCATCTTTTCCGAAATATTCATAGATTGTTTTTTACATGTTTCAATGTTGAATATTATGTGCATTTCGTTGACATCGTTTTTGTTCTGTTGTGCCATGAAACTTGGAACATCTTATTTGCTTTCAACAAATTTCTTCGTAACCATGGATGCAATTATTTAAAAGTTTTCACCGTTTGAAATTATTACACTTGTTTTTCGTTGGCTTCTTTTGTCTGTGTTGATGAGATTAAAGTTGGTTTGCAAACAATTGTGTCTTTTATTGGAAGATCCACTCTTTCTTGATGTTTGCAATCATTCTACTCTCAAAGAGTTTGGCTGTATTGCTTTAGCAGTTCATAGAGGCCCTATTTGTTTCGTTGGGTCTTACCTTAGTGATAAGGGAGTAATATCTTCCATTATTTTCCATTTTCTTGAATCTGGATTTCAAATAGAAAGCACCGCTGGATCGATGATTCTATTTAGTTCACCTCCTAATTCCTTGGGTTTTAAAAGTTTTTTTTTGTCAACCCTTTTACAAAAACATTTAGAAAGATTGTTTTTCTCATCTTGGTGAGAAAGGATTCTTATCTATTTTGCAAAAAACTAGCCCTTGAAAATACATTTGGGTTGTTTTGTAAGAAGTTTCTGATGAGATGGATCCACCATTTTTACTCTGTAGCAGTGATGACATGGTTTAGCAGAGAACAATGCTTTCTTATGGTGGCGTCCGATCGCTGAAGGAGCCTATCTTTTATAAAGGATTTTTTTTGTTGTTGTTGTATTTGGACAAATATTATGATGATTATCCTACATATGGGTACACTATATATTGGTTGGACCTAAAAAGGAAAAGTTGGGGTTTTACGTTTGTGCATATTACATGCATACGGTGTATGGAAATAGGGAACTACAGGAACCAACTTATTTTTTTTGAATAACGTTGCTACGTATGTTTGGTCACTGGAAGAAATTGGTAATTTTGAAATTGGCCAACCTTGAAATGAACGAACTGTTGAATATTTTAAAGATGATTGGGGGTTCAACTGGACATTGCTTGAGGAGATGTCTATGGATATAAATAGTAAATGCCATGGGGTACCTTCCTTTTCATGTTGTTCATGAAAACGTTTTTCTTTTTGGTTCTAATGAAGTGAAATTTAAGCTATATGATATGCTGAGTGGGGTTTGCATAGAAGAGATTGTTGATGGTGTCTTAATGTTGGAAACATTAAGGTTCCATGTTCCTACTATTGATCATGTCAATGAATATATAAAAAATGGGAATGTATTCTTACCTCCTCCTAATGTTGATTCTATTATAGACATACCACGAGTAACTATGGGTGTCGATATATAGTGCTTGAGCATTGGAGATGTTTGTTATTACATGTTGTTGGAACTGTAGACTTTGTCCAATATTTTCAAATTTCAATTTGGAATCATTGTGTTTTGAATTGTGATGTTTCACTAAGCACATATTTATCTTAACATTGAACATTTTTTTCGCAGATAATTATTGCTTTGTATGTTTTTTGTCATGATCTAGAATCTTTCTGTGAAAGATGTTGTTGGAAAAATAAATTTTTAAATAGTAGTTGTTTGGAAAGGAAAAATTGCTATTTTTTCCTAATTTTTAAAATATATCATTGATTTTTTTAGTTTTTTTCCCCTGTTTAGGAAGTGTTCATTTCATATATAGATTTTTTTTTGAAACTATTGGGGGTTCATTGTGTTGTGAATATGGTTTGTTTACCGTCGTTGGGTTTATGAAAAATAAACTGAGAAAATAGAGTTTAAAATGGTTGTAGAAATGTTGAGTGAAGAAACGAGCAAGCGTGTAGGTAAAAGAGTTCGCTCCCCTTCCTCTCGTGAGAGAACAAATGAATATCAGAGGGAGTGGTATCAGCAGAACAAGGATGTTATAAATGCTCGTAGAAGGGTTGTTTACCAACAAAGGAAAAAAGGTTCAAGAAATCATGGAGATGTTGGGGTTGACATTTGTGAGTATCATAATAGCATGATTGTGTTTTGAATGATAATTTGTTTGAACGTTTTTTCAATTCATGTTGATTGCAAGAAATTATTTCTCTTTACATGTTTTTTTAAATTTGACTTCTTTCTAAACCTTCTTGTTGTGTAAGAGAGTTTCCAAATGACGAATAATGAAGCATCATATGGACACAGTCAAGAAAATTCATCATTGTGAGAGGAGCTATCAGCTGCAAATGCACAATTTGTGGCCTCTGGTTTGTTTGTTGATAGCGATATGGTTCCTCGGATTTTTGACAATGTGGATCAATCTACTGGCAATGTTTGTAGTGGTTTTATTAATAGCAGCTACTTAGTCAACATTGTCAATCCACTTGACTTTGCATACTGCCTCTACTGAAACAGTAAAAGTAGTTAAAAATTTTTATGTTAAATTCTTTAATTGTGTTGATCGAAAAAATATTCTTGTTGAGCATTTTCTTTCATACTATTATTTTTTCCTACGTCGATGTTTTGGTAACAGGTCTTCCGATTTGTTCTTGTTCGGTGGTGGGGTAACGAGTATCGTCTAGGAGATTTGAAGCTCATGGGTTGGGTTCCCAAACAAGAATAAATGGTAGTTTGGTGTTCCTGAGTTCAACGCATATGCAAGCTTTAGTATTCTTTGGTAGGAAGATTTTCTTGAAATATTCAGTTAAATGCATCTTTTGCTGCAAATTTTTTGTGCACTTCTATGATGTTTTTCTCTTTTTTTGTGTTGTTTATGTGGATTGTCTTTACAAAGGCCACGTTCGAAGAAGTGGGAATTGTGGGCAATATCGAAATGATGGGTGGATTTCTATAATGAAAGGTCGTCATGAAGGCCTTGAACAACTGCTTGCATCTGATTTGTTTACTGACAATCATATGCTTGCTAGGATTGTTGACAATCTACGACAATCTGCTGGGATGTTGGATCTAGTGTCCCTCCATGTAACTTTGCTGCTAATATTGTTCACCATAGAGAAAGTCTCCAAAATTTTCCTTTGAGGAATGTGCAGGTGCTTTCTCTGCTATCTTACATTTTGAATATTTAAATAAAGAATTTTATTTGTTGTGTTTAATCATTATTTTATGTTGTCTAATAACAATTTTGAATTCAATATATGGTGAAAATCATATTACCAGGAAGCGTAGTCTCTGTCAGTTCCTCAACTTATGGTTGGAGAATACAGTAACCACCTAAATGTATATTCTCTTTATTTTCAAATGGTTGTTTAGTTTGACAAATTGTGTTTTCATTGTTAACATTCTTCATTTTTACATAATGTTTTTTACATTTTTGTTTGCAAAATGAACATGTTTTAAATGAAGTAAGGGGAGTGGATGTTCCTTAATCGATGGGAATAAATGATGTTTACCATACCATAACCAAACTACTTTTTTCTGATCATTGGCAGGTTTGAATGCCTTTTTGTAGGGGAAATAGAGCTCAGTGTTTTCATTTTAGCGATGACATACTTGAAGCACATATAAAATTCCATTCCAGGCTTGATGACTTGTCTGTTATGAAATGTGCCAAGTGTGTAATGAATGCTATTGAGGTATACAATTTCTAATATAAAATTCCATTCCAGGCTTGATGACTTGTCTGTTATGAAATGTGCCAAGTGTGTAATGAATGCTATTGAGGTATACAATTTCTAATGTGGCATGAAGGGCCCATTTGTAAAAGGGGAAAAGGGGAGAAAGGCTCACATCAATTTTCTCGATTTAACAACATGGATCCAGGTGAGAAGCCTAAAGTTCTAAGAGTTTAGAATAAATGATTATAGAAAGGGTGAATCCAATACTACAAGTGTCACTTTCTTGTGGTGGTCAATATAAATATAGTGGTCATACAATAAGTTTTCTGCAAGATATATCCACAATTGCAAAGAAACTTCCTTGTCATGTTGAACAACTTGATTATATTATTATGAGAAGTTGTGATGTTGAATCAAGATATTATGAATGCTATGCAGAGAGACAACATTTGATGGATGCATTTCTTTACAAAATTCAAATGGATAAATATTTTGATTTTGGGATTTCTAAGTACCCACAGTATTCATTTTTAATTCAACGTTTTGAGTCAATACCATGACTCATCATCATGAAAAATCCCGAAAGAAGACAAACAAAAGGATGATATAAATATAGAAGAAAAGGATGGAAACAAAGAAAACATATGACCAACTGACCTAAGAAAAAAAAGCAATTTTTAATTTTTATATTCTTATTTCCAATTATTATTATTTTTAATTGCTATATGTATTACAATTGCCATTTGAAGGTCAATACTATTAAGGTTGATTTAATAATATAGATGGATTAAATTAATCTATAAAATTAATTTAAGTATGTTTAAAGAATGAAATTTAATAATAGGATAATTAGATATATTATTTCATTTTAATGTTCAATTATTATTATTTTAATTGCAATTTCAAAACCAAAAAGAATTTACAATTATAGTTTTATTGTTATATTTAATTACCACTTATAATTTTGGGTCATAAAGTTTATTTAATATAAGTTTTTTAAAATATAAGTTGTTGTTGTTGTTTTTTTTTTTTTTTTTTTTCCAGCTGGTTCACGGACCCTGGTCAGTTGATCCGCTACTCCAGGTTCGATAAATCTAGGTGGACCCCACCCGAAGGGGGTCCACCCCTCGGTCACCACAGACCTAACCCCAAGAGCTTTCGGGTTTCGACCCTGTGACCTCCCATTGGCGAGGCCCCGACTTGACCGATTGAGCTAACCCTTGGGGCTTTTTTAAAATATAAGTTAATTAAGTTAATTAGTAAATTTACTTGTTAATTAGAATATTAAGGATATGTTATATTTAATAAAATATTTAATTAAGAAAAATAATAATAGGATAAAGCTTAAAAATAATATTGTATTATTTATATTAATTATAATGTTAATAGTAATAATGTTTACTATTACTATTGACAAAATAATTAATGACACTAATAAACTATTATTATTAATCTATGGAAACCACATAAATTTGATTAGTAAAATGATAAGGGGAGAGCTAAAAAGTAAGTGAAATAATTGAAAGTGGACCATTAGGGGGAGAGGCTGATGAAAATTAAAGCATAGAGATATACGGGTGGATGACGGAAAAGTTATAGGAGAAGGGTAACGGGTTAGGAGAAAAAGGTGTCACGAGAAAATGAAAGTACAAGGGTAGGTAAAGAGGTCACACAAGGGGAGATAGGAAGGTTAATGGGTAGAAGGAGATGACGAAGTATGATCCTAAGAGAGTAAGGGAATCCATTTCCTACTTACTTTCCAACCCCCATCCCTATTGATATTGTGAGGATGTTTTATAATTTCAAGGGCTTCCCTTATTTTTAATTTATATTTATGGTTTTCATTGGAGATAAATTTTGTGTTCTCAAGACATATATGGTGACAAGTTTTTTCTAAATTCTTGCTAGGGTGAAGGATCAAGTTCTTCCATTTCTGATGTCTGCGCCATATTCTTTTAGTCTAACTTTGAAACATCTTCCTATCTCACCAATGTAACACTTTCCAGAGGAGCATATGACTTTATAGACTCCCTTCTATTGGAGGTGATCATGTTTGTCTTTAACAGATCTCATTCTTTGTCTAATGTTTAACAATAGTTTAAAAGAGGTTTCAATGTACTTATTTTTTAGAACCCTAACCATCTTATCAGTGACTCCTTGAATGTATGGAAGATACGACCTTCTGCTGGTAACTTGAGTGTTTGTCATGGTTTGCTTGTCTTTGTTTCTAGATCTATCTTTCCATGGATGTTGAAATTGATATGGATTCAATTTCATCTCTCCTTGAAAGGCCTACCGATGTGTCAATTATGCTACAACATGTTGATAGAAACTTAGATGAAACAAGTAGGTTTGAGGAGGAAATTGAAATAGAATGTGGTAATTCCTTACAGTCCCATCCATCGTCATTTTTGTTGTGGTTACGTAATGATTGCAGGGAGGTTGATTGAATAAGAAGATTTATGAAAAATGCAGAAGCTACAGATGCAAAGGGATATATATTGGTACATATCCTATTAATGAATACAATACAGAAGGGTTGTTAGAAATGGAATTCCTGACATTGTTCCCGACTAGAGATGCTAATTGGTTACATACACATATTTGCAACATTGAAATGAATGAATATGGTTTGCACCTACTGAGATATTATGATCAAATATTTGGAAGCCACCCTAGATTTTGGTACTTTCTTTTCAATATGATTATGTGGCATTGTAGTGAGGGAACAAAAGTTCTTTTTTAAGAAGGGTTTACAAGGAAATACACCTTTTATTGTTGAACAATAATGTCAAGAACTTCGCTATTTTCCAAACAATAAATTGGCTGAAAAATTGATGCATTTTGGTTCATCCCTTAGGGGTACAAGGGCATATTGGACAAAGTGTCGGTCTAAGTTGACTAAAATGATCACCTAGTTGGGTTTCCCTACTTTTTTTTATGTTAACTCCACCTGGTACAAAGTGTCCAGACTTACATAATGTCATGCCTTTCAATAGCCAATACGGACATCGAAATGGTCATGCGAGCAAATTTTATAATTTTATATCCACAATTTTTTTCTAATTATATGCACCAAATATTTACTATTTTTTGTGAGGTTCTTTTACAAAAATATTTGGTGGTGAGGGATTTTTGGTACATGTTTGTTCTTCTGTGATTTTTTATACCCTGTTGGATTTTGAACATATTGTTTCGAATTATTTTATGTATATATTTTTTGATTTCATGTCTCATTTTGTCAGATATGAGTGGAAACATAGAGGCTCTGCACACATCCACAGATTCCTCTGGTTTCCTAGAGCTCTTGATGTTGAGAGAATGGATTGGTTGAACCCTTTGAGTCTCGATGCAACAAAGAAGTTTTTTGAAAAATATGTGACAACTTGGAATCTGTGTGGCATACATCATTAAAATGTCATGATACCTAGAAGTGTAAATGCTAATCCATGTCTCTTAAATATCCTAAAAAAAATTTCTTATAACATTGAAGAATATTATGAGCATTTGGTCAATCAAATGCATAAACACACGAAATGCAGTGTAGATTCATGTTTCGGGAAGAAGGGGTCGATCATTTGATGTTGGTATGAAGCTCAATGGGAGGTTCATGTAGAGTTGAGTTTGTATGTGGATAAAAAAGGGAAAGAAAATATGTACCTGCTTGGAACGACGATTGTTTAAATGTTCACAATGCATATCTTTTGTCTATGTGGTGAGCAAATGTAAATTTTCAACTTGTTGTTTCTTGTCATGTCGTTTTGAAATATATTGCTAAGTATTCTTCAAAGGCAGAAAGAAGATATGAAAGTTGTCATGATATGTTGACAAGAGTTGCTTCTGGCAGTGCATGTGATGATCATGCATTGGTTGCATATAGAAGGTTCCTTGCTAAAACAATTGTTGAGTGTGACATTAGAGCACAAGAAATTTTCCATATGCTCTTAAAGTTTCCTCTTGTTGTTTGTAGTCATAAAATTTTCCTTTGAACATTGGGGTGAAATTTTATCAAAGGCTTATAGTACATTATAATAACATTTCTTGTGCGAATAATTTCTTTGAGATGTATCAAACGAGGCCATACTTTTTGGCCCACTTGTGCCCAATTGAAACAAAAATATCATGGAGTTTTGATGCTAGGCGTAGGCATGATAAATGTAAAGCATGATGTGCCCATGATGTTGTTCATGTCCAGCCACGTTTTTATTCTATTCCAGATGAAGACTTTGAAGAGTTCGAAACATTTTGTTGGACAAAGTTGTTGTTGTACAATCCATTTCATGACATTGCTTTGGATATTAGGCGCACAAAAGAAAAATCATTGATAATTGGAGGAATTTCATATGTACTATGTGGCATGTTGATCGCACTTCTTTGCAAAATGAAAATAGTGAAGAAGATGTTGAGCCTATAGTGCATGAGGAAAATGTTGATCAAGATTCTGAAGAGTGGCAAATTTTCTCTCGAATAGTTCCCCCAAAAAAATTGCACATTTCAGATCTTCAATACCTTGGTAGAAGGGACTTTTATATTCACCATAATTGATAGGAAATAATGTTGTCCAACGAAATCATTTAGCAAGAAATCCATTTTATAGAAAACACAAAGTCTTCCGGTGTTATTAATATAAATTCTGTTGGGGAGACAATTTTCTTTCCTTCAGAATTATCAGAGAAACAACGTGTTGCTTTTGAAATTGGGTTTCACCACTTCGTTAATGCTCTAGATGATGATCATTTCTTGTTTATTATTCAAGGAACTTATTGAACAGGAAAACATGCTCTCATTCATTGTATTTGTGATGCTTCTTGAACTGCAACAATATGTGATAATAGTCCAATATCGTATCTTTATCCAACTAGTTTAGTTTCTTTTAATATACATGGAAAAAATACACATTGCTTTGAAAATACCTATAAAAGATATGAAACCACTTAATGGTAAAGCTATATCAAATTTCCAGGAAGGAATGAGTTACATTCGTCATATTTTAATTGATGAAATGAGATTTCTTCTGCCAAGGTTGTTTATGCAAATAGATTCACGTTTGCAAGAGGTCTTTTTAGAAAAGAAATATTCCCCTTTTGGTGGCAGGTTGATTATTCTTTGGGTGATCTTGGGAAGCCTCATCTAGTTAAGGATAAACCCTTGTATGCAAGAAGAATTACTAGGAAAGTGTTGTGGGAAAGGTTCAACCATGATGTCACATTGGGTAAAATTTATACGGAACAGGGAGATGATACTAATAAAGAATATTTTCGCAAACTTTTAACGAATATAATAAATGTGGAGCCTTTCTTGGATGATTAGATCTTCTTATGACACATGTTGATAACTGCTTGGATTCTGACGAAATTTTTTTATTTGATTCTTCAGTACACTTGTTTGCAACAAATGATCTCATTAATTTGAATAATAGCAAAATGCTCAAACCCTTGAATTTCCTGATTGCTAGAGGTGTTGTGGAATATGCTAAGAAATCGTATATTGTCTTGGATCAAGAGGTCTTGTTGTGTCATGGTCAACATTTCATGGTTACATGTAATTTGTGGGTGGAAGTTGGTTTGGTACATGGTGTTGTTGGGTTTATAGAAGATATCTTATATTCACCTGCTATACGTCTGCCTCAACTTTCATAGTTTTCTATAGGTATTTTCAAAAATTACATTGGTGTTCTATTTGAAAATGATTGTCGTAATGTTATTCCCATAACACCTATTGTCAAAGGTTACCTTGAAAAATGCCATTAAAAATGGCTCAGGGATTTACTATACGCAAGTCACAAGGGATGAATTCACAACGAGACACTATAGATATTGGAGATAGGGAGAGGCAGAGTTTTCCATTTACAACTATATCAAGAGTGAGATCAATTGATGGTTTGCAAAATTTTCCACCTTTTTCTTATCAGTGTTATGCAAAAATTAAAAACAATGGCTATTTTACACTCAAGAAAAAAGAGGAGTGATTGAAGTCTATATCATTTTGAGGTTTTTTATCTGAAATTGAGTTGACTGTTGTGGTAAAGTGGTTGGAAATTTTATTGATGGTTTATGTGTTTTTCCTAACATGATTCAATTATTAGTTTTGGTTTTTTGTTTAAGTTATCATGTTGAATTCCTGAAAAAAATCATGTGCATCCTGCAGTTCATATATATTGGGTTTGTAATCTTTTTCCCTTCAGTTTAATATATTTCCCTTGGGTTTACAATGCCTTGGGTTTTTTTGATGGTTGTTGGACCCACAAACATGTTAGGGGATCTCCACGGTAAGAATTCCCAACTAGACGTTAGACAATGTGGTGTAGGAGTCCCAAAAATGGGTTGTACAGTATCGCCTTGAACGCAGTTGAGCAAAGAGGCAAGAAGGATGTCCTTGTTGGTAGTAAGGGTGTGACCAAATCAACAAGCCAAGGAAGGTGCATGACGGGTTCTAACACATGGAAGGTGGAATGAGTGCGCCCCTTGGAAACCTGTGGAAACATGTAGCTTGGAAGGGAACACACGAGAAAAGATACATCACAAGATGGAAGGGAGGTGAACCAACAATACAAAGTGATGGTTAAACCAACACCACGTCTCAACAAGATTCCTACATACATATATAGAAAGAGTCCATACATACATGTGTAAGCAAACAAATGCATATATCGTTAGTGTAACAAAGACAACTGAAATACAATAACAACATATGCATGAAACATGCTGGCTATATTATATTAAGAGTGAAATATCCAATCATACAATGCAACTGTGTCCAACTGCTAGTTCCAATAGCGGAACATTACAGTCACTGCTGCCTGCTCCTCCAAAGTGATGTACTAGCTCTACACTGTGGAGAAGCCAAGGCTCATTACAATACACTCCAAGCTTTCTCTAAGATACTCTTATCAGAAGCTTGGCCATTAAAGCCTCTACAATGAGTTATGAGGTTCTATAAATAGCAAAGGGTGGGGTGACCCTTGAAATTCCCCTTTGTGACTATTCACCTACCCTCATGACTCTTCAACTACTACATGACTGTTAGATTTGACCACCAACACTTGGTATTTCACTTTTATAAGATGTTACATTACAATCTGCACATGTACCCATGTGAGACAAAATAGGCTTCAGCAAGCCATGCAAGACACTAATATGACTCAGAACACTATAGGAAGACAAACTCTTTGACATTGTCGTGATGATCGATGGTGGCGAACTGATTCCAAGCTTGGTAGTCCATGATGGTGTCTACGTTATCAATGGTGAAATCTATTTCGAAGCGAAATCTTGCCTCTGTTTCATCTAGGCACACATATCTGACACCTTTGTCCAACTCATCTTCTAACATGTGCATCATGGTCTTGAGTGCATTTGGACTAGCAACATATTTATGCATAGTGTCTACGTTGATTTCCAAGTGTGTGCTAGTGGCTACACACATCAACTCATCAAAGTACATGTCCAGCTCTATTCGGACTTAGTTCTTTGACTTCATTTCGGTGAGAGTACTAATAGATGGGATTGCGTGCACGTGCACAATGATATCCAAGCTTCTGAACACTTGTGCATATGAAGCCTGCAAACTAGAGATGAGCTATGGGAGCCCCTCATAGTTCCAGATCTGACTCTGGATGCGTGCCTTCAACTATACCACCTTGGGCTTCATCATATTTCATTAATACAATGGGGTTTCTTTGTATCTCATTATCCATGTGTGCATGGAGTATGTAGATTTGATAAGATGTGTGCTTTCCTAGTGCAGCGCTGCTTCCAACCGTTGATATGGACAACTACCTTATGCATGGTACCAAATCTGGAATACAAAATCTGCATGGCCATCTCAAGGGCTGATACTTCATCTAGTATTGATCTCTTCATCTTTGCTCTAGTGTATGATGTGACCTATTCTCCTCCCTGCTTGGCTACATGTAATTCCTTATCCATTCACTCATTATCTGCTATCAAGATTCAGACACTATAGTTGGTGGCTTCATCATATGCTATGGTAGCATCGACCAATGTTGTTGGATGCTCGTACACATCAAATACAATCACTCTTTCTAAGAAATTCACAAGTGATGTGTGGACGTCTGAAGTAGGCACTCTACGTGATTTCACAGCTCTATGTTCTGCCTCGTCAAAAGGTATGTTGTGCATTTCCAATTCTAGATTGTCTTCAAGGATCTATATGTCTCCTTGATCGCTTGGGACTTGTTATGGTTCTGAATCTGGTGAAGCCGGCGGGGTGACCTCTTTGTTATTAGGCATGATGTCAATATCTTGATCTAACTCTGGCCACACCACATCTGTATACATCTGCTCTAGCATCTATTCAATCTCTTGAGCTAAGTCCTAGTCTTGCGACTTCTCACCCTGTATACTCTGTGCCAGCTACTCGGATGAGTCTACAACTTGTTTGGCCACAATTTCTCCAATTTGTGCATGCTGCACTTCCTACTATGTCTATCCTTGTTGTGCTTCTTTCTCCCTTCTGCGCAGTTCCTGTTCTTCCTGGAGTTGTTGCTTCAACTCTTGAAACTCCATATTTGCTTCCTCTCTAATCCCTTTATCTCTTTGCCTTTGTGAATTTCTCTTGTCGTGTCTTCACCTCTTAGCCTCAATCTCAAAAGCTTCTTTCATCACGAGTGGATCTACTTTGAACTTGCGACTTTGTTCTACCTTTGCATTGTCATAAACCATTCTCTTGCCTTTACCATGCATAGGTATGTTACCCTATGATGTTGTTAATGATGGTGCTCTATGAGATGTTACTTTGCACCGCTTTGCTAACCCTTCCATAGCTATGCCGACCGGTTCATTGAGTTTGTTGAAGTTGTGGCAATATATCCATGGGTCTTCCTCAGCCCAATGGCATGCCCCATGGATCCAAAGAAATTGCACTCTCATACAATGGTCCTTTACAAATCAATGCAGGTCATATGGATTGAAACTTCTGGTGCTGAAATTGAATATTTTGAACTCTTATGTCTTAGCATCAGCATGCTTGATATTTTGTATCTCATACAAAGCGATCCACAAGGGAAGAGTGGCATAAGGTGCCTTCTTCATCCTTTGTAGTCTTGCTAAAAACCCTGTCGAGATGTGATATGACACTTCTTGCATGATGAGCTTGTCCATGGAAATCTTTGGTAAAACATGCAGAGGCTTCTTCGTGCTGTACATCCATATGAAGGTGTAGAGGGGTTAGGTATACCAATCTTCTATGTTTATTAATTGCTCCATCGGTACTTGCAACATGAAACATGGATCCTGCTCAAATTAATTTTGTACATGGCGGTGACAAAGTGGTCAGACAACTATGTGACGACTCCATGGAAGATTCATTCGAGGAACAATCCACTGTAAGTATGCACAGCAGTTTCAAAAGGTGTCCATGCCCACTTCAAGCCTAGGAACTGCTGACGGGCACATACTACATCTAATATGTATGCATACATGTATATTTGTTCTTGCTGACCTTTGTGTGGATGTCAGGCTCCTGTCACTTGCTCCTTCAACCTAAGAGCCAACATGTTGGACCACTTGCATGACCTTCCTTCCCTATCTAGTTTGTACAATACAATCACCTAACTATGCGAGAAGGTATTTGTGCTCTCTTAGCCGTATAAGTGGCATGCAAAGATGGCCATGTATTGATATTCCTTCCACATTATCTTCGTCTTGTAAACTAGGTTGGGTGTTGTCCTGAACTTGGCTGTCTCTTTAACCCAATTCTTTAAGATATCTCTCGAGTTTATGTTGTTTAGTGTGCTGAAGGGTTTCTCCATTGTTATCACTAGTTGCAGAAAGTAATACATCTCTTGATAGTCCTTTGACCTAAATGTAGAAAGATCTATCCCACTAATAGTGCTCAACCTCACCATCTTAGGATCAGTTTGTGAGAAAATTCAATGTATCATGTTCGTGCATGGAAACACGGGATACCTGCATGCAATCCATTACAAGCCAGACTTGTGGATGTTGACATAGACCCTGTGGTCTTCCAGATCTTCCTCAAATGTAGCTGAGAATTTATCATTGATGTCCTTCCATTTTAACTTGTTGTCTTTGTATATAACCAACTTGGTGTCTTTGTAAATGGGCAAGCCCATAGACACTTGTTCATATGCATCTCTAGTTTTACTTCAAACAGTTTCGTTTGACCCTGCTCTCTTGGAGGCCATTGTACCTGTACTGTTGAGGGATGAATGAACATGTGCTATACCTAGAGACATAGCAACACTCGTGGAAAGCAACTTCCAAGTTAAAAAACAAAACAAATTTGAGGACTAACATGCAAGATACCTGGGCGACTACCAATAAAGATTGCATAATTTTCACCGGGAGGCTGGGAGATTGACTGCCAAAACAACACAAGGGATAGTTTGGGCTATCAGGAGGCTGATGAATGCTGGAACTACAATGCACAGTCCAGTCTTCCTGCTGAGGGTTGAAACTATGTAATGCATAATTTCAGTCAGCAAGGTCATGCATGCCCAAAGACTGCATTGCGGTCAGCAGGGCAATGGGTCCCAAAATTGTGTAATGAAAGCCTGGAGGTTAGTGTTAGCTACGAGTCACCACAATGGTGACAGTTAGTGCAAAATCAGTGTCATGCATGCGACAACAGTGAGATGCAAACAAAAATTAAAATGACACTTCTACAAGCTAATATACATTAAAACTACAACATGTGTTCAAAAAAACCAAGAAAACAATATTCATACAAAGAAAAATAGGCAAAGCAACATAAAAACAACAAATAACATGAAAAGCGAACTTACCTGGAAACAACTGAGCTGAATGTGCCGAAGACTCCTAGATGTATTGTGGGATATTAGAGCTCCAAGATCGATGTGAGGAATGAGCTATGCAATGTCAAATAAATAAGTTTGGGGCTTATGACGTGCATACCACAAATCTGGGAAAGGGTGATACTTGGAGGGAATTTTCTAAAACAATCTTTGCATGTAACCTCCAGCTGCTAAAAATAGATACCTAAAATTTAGGGATGCTTTTTGCATGTACCTTTTTCTATTTCAAGAAAAAGCAACCCATGCATTCAAATCAATATTTCTAAGTCTCGGAGGGAACCAATCAACTTGAAATCACATGTAACAATCTGCAAGCCTAGGAAATGGATTTGCACAGTTTTTGTATTGAGTAGGGTTGGCTGTCCCTTGGGCATTGTGAAATTTCTAGGGCTAAATAGGTAATTTCCCCCTAGAATTGCACAATTTCTGGGCCGAGGCCTAGTGAATGGCTAGATTGTGTGGTTTTCTGAGGGATGGTTTCCTTATGTTACGAGAATATGTCCCCTAGGGCTTTGGGTCAAAACCCCAATAGAGAAAGAGTAATCTACAACAAGAAACATGCATACAATTTAGGAAACATGCTTAAATAATCAAACTATGCAAGGATGAATGTACCTGGATGTCCTTCGTTTGGGTAGTTCCAGCAAGGGTTCAAACCCTCTACAACTCCTAATGATCTTTGAATACGCAAATCAACCAATTCGAATACACATAGCAACATATGGATAAAGAATTTTAATGAAATCAACTTTATATCATATAGGTAAATGGTTAGTTATACATCAAAATAATCATTCATACATGAACCATAACAATAACATCTGATGCATAAACAAAGTCGATCTCAGAAATAAGACAACATTTCTTTTTATTGTAGAAAACTATAATAAACATGGAAAGCGTTCAGCTGAGTCTTCCTCTTCCAGCTCCAAGTGGAACCGTCCTCCAGGTCTATCCAGTCCCAGTCTTCAACAACCACCTTCCATAACCAATACCATAATATCTCGAGCAAGTGGGAGAATATCAACACTCAAGGAAACAAGGGTTTCCTGAACTTAGGGAAGTGCTTTAAGCACATGGATACTTCAGACTTGATCAGGGGATAGTATCAGTATAGTTATTCTATATCTTCTCTCCTCCTTAAGGCCTTCCCATAGAAGTCTTTTTATACTTCTCCCAATTAGTTTTTTGTTGGGCCGTGAATACGACCACTTTTTAACACTTATTTCATCCATTTTTACTCTTCTTTATCATGTTATTTATCATGGTTTATCATATAATTCCATTTTATAATGATTTATGATCTTATGGGAAAATATTATTTATTCTCCTTTATTTTTAATAAATTGATGATTATGCATGATTTTATTAATGATAGTTTATTAATATATTTTGTAACATCACTCACCATTTTAGCTTCCAATATATTTTCTAGATTATAGATTTGATCTCCAAATCATCATCAAATATTCCAAATCAAAAATTTGTTGGAATAAGAAGTGATAGTTTTGCGGTTGAGATTCTGGGCAAATGAAAAAGAATCTGTAAAATCTGAAACATGGGTTTTGTCTAGAATGGACCAAGTTAACTTTATACGAGAACGGTTTTCCCAAATTTGGCTTGTACTAAGAGAAACGCAGGGTTATTTGAGCACGATTTTATCAGATTTGTTGTTACGACCATCCTCCAAATCTCAGCTGCATTCTTTGAGCATGATTTTATCAGATTTGTTGTTACGGCCATCCTCCAAATCTCAGCTGCAAAGCCAAATTCGCCTTTCTCTTGTTGAAAGATGGATGGAAATATATTTTCTTGTTGATTAATTGGTTAGAAACAATCCAATTTTGTAATAATGATCATATTGTAATCATCACAGTTGTAACTGCTCTCTGCTCTCTCTCTATTTAAATGAAAATAGAGATCAGAGAAAGAGATTCAGAATTCAGAATTCAGGATTCAGTATTCATGATGGATGATTAGAGAGGGAATTAGATGGATTATTAGGTTAGAGATAGATAGGATAGGATAGGAGGATAGGGAGATGGAATGAGTGTTATTTTTAATTGTAATTTTATTTGCAGACTCTTGCTGCTGAGAAGACCCAACTCACTGTAATGCTTCTTGATTTGATGAATAATATATAAAGAGTTGTTGTTCCTTTGTATCTCCTGAGGCACTATCAGTAATGATCACTGGTGGTTAAGGGCCAGACCCTGGTGGAATCATTTGTTGTTCCTGTACCATTATTTCATGATCTTTACCATGTGATGGTTTGATATTATTTCTATTTATCGTAATCATATTACTTTACTACTTGGCATTTCCAGACTTAATGAATTGATCTGTTTTATATACTGTACTTAAATTGCATTGCTATTCATTTCCTTCTTAACAGAGATCACTACTTTTCGCAAGTAGATTGTTGTGTTGTTCATTTCATCTACAGAGTTGCGCTGATCATTCCAGTAATTTAACAACTTTCTATTCATTATAGCTATAATAGTTTGGCTATTCATTTGCTTTCTATTTAAGCCGGTCTTTCAGCACTTTTCTAGTTAGCACAATTGTCTCATTTCGATTAAGTTGCAGTAGCACGATTGGTTTAGTTCTTTACAATTTCGAATTGGTTATTTAGTGTGGTGTGTGAGGTCAACAACTGTAAAGAACATTGACTACCACTATCTAAGTTCTCACATTGTGGATCTTATTTATGCTTGATTTAATTTATATCAATTAAACAAGGAATGAGTTATTGCTACTACATCCTTGACTGATAAAATGGTGTAGTTTTCTGAGTGAATGATTTAAGTTTTAGAGTGTTAGGTTTCTTTTAATTGTAAGTAGACTTTATTTCAAGCATTCATTTGCTTTTGTATTTTATGCATTATACTAGAAAACATTACTCTTGAGTAAATAGCTGCCTCAGACTGAGTACACTCTTGAAATAAAAATTCATCCCTGGGTTGACAATTAATGTGAAGATAATTAGGGGTTAAAAAGACATCTTTTATCGCTCAACATTTTGGCACCGTTGTCGGGGAGAGTGTGTAGGAATTTACAGGGTAAGTTCCTTAGACAGAACACCAAAGGACACCGCTCGCAAACAGATCACAGATCAATAAACCAGTACTTTTGACGTCGTTAAAACCCTCAAAGAGGGAAACAGTCCATGGCCTGAGCCAACGCGGCCACTTTAGGCAATTTATTAATAAAAGAATGAAAATTTACATAAGCTTCTCTCATGGAAAGTTAACCTACAAATGACCCTCCATGCTCTTTAAATAGAGATCATGGACCAATCGGGTGCTAAGCCACGGATCAAGTGTCAGTAATACCGAGGAGAGAATGAACTATCGGATCACTACATGTCGTGACCGTCAGATTGTAAGTTACAAAATGTACATAGTAAAGAAGCACACTTTACCTAACTCTATACTAGACCAAGTTATACTTAACTATTTCCTATGTGTCGGAATATCCTAACATCCCCCCTTAAGAACAACTTGGGATAGGATTGAAGGATTTACAAATATGACATAATAGGAGAAGGAAGGAGGCACTAGAGCCTATCCCCCCTTAGTGACAACTTCCTCAACTCCAACCATAAATCGAAGTTTAGTGAACTTCGCCTCTGTGAGAGCCTTTGTAAAGATGTCTGCAACTTGATTATCTGTTGAACAATATTGCACTTCAAGAACATGGTCGTGAATGAGCTTCCTGATGAAGGGCATGTGCAGTTCAATGTATTTGTTGCGCTGATGTTGGACTGGATCTTTGCATAGTTGAATGGAACTTTGATTATCACACCAAAGTGTAGTCGGATGCTGCTGCTGAAAGCCAAACTCTGACAGGATCTGACGAAGCCACAAGGCTTCCTTACTAGCTTCTACGACACCACGATACTCTACTTCTGCTAAAGAAAGAGAAATGGCACCTTGTTTCTTGCAAGCCCATGTAATAGGTCCTGAACCAAGAGTGAACACATAACCTGCAGTAGACTTCCGATCATCAGGGTCACCAGTTCAATCGGAATCAGTGAAACCAACCAATAGAGGAGCTGCTTCGATACTGTAATGAATCCCAAACTGAACTGTACCTCGAACATAACGAAGTATTCTTTTAGCTACTTTCCAATGACTTTCATGTGGGTTTTGCATAAGCCGAGCAACAAGGCCAACATCAAAGAAAAGGTCAGGACGAGTATGGGTTAGATACAAAAGTTTTCCTACAAGTTGACAGTATAAGGTAGCATCAACTTTAGGAGAAGTGCAAGTGACTGAATGTTTGACTCTAGAATGAAAGGGAGAAGGGGCTGGATTACAGTCTTCCATGTGAAAATGGCGTAGAATATCACAGGCATACTTGGTATGGGAAAGGGAAATACCTTCCTTGGATTGCAAGACTTGAAGACCAAGAAAATAATGTAAGTGTCCTAAGTCTGTCATTTCAAACTTCCTTTTAAGGCTAGACTTCACATGGTTTATAAGGTTGGGATCACTACCAGTCAGGATAAGATCATCAACATAAAGAACAAGAATGATAAGAGACTTGCCCACTTTCTTGGTGTAGACAGTGTTGTCAGAATGACACTTAGAAAAGCCATTTTCTAAAAGAAAGTTATCCATTTTGGCATACCAAGCTCGAGGAGCTTGCTTGAGACCATAAAGGGATTCCTTAAGCCGACATACAAGGCTGGAGTCTGTTTGTATAAAGCCAATAGGTTGTTCCATATAGATTTCTTCATGCAAGTCCCCATGCAAGAAGGCAGATTTAACATCCATCTGATGGACTTCCCATTTGAAAGAGGCAGCAAGGGAAAGAACAAGGTGGATAGAGTTCATTTTGGCAACAGGGGAGAAGGTTTCAGTGTAGTCAATGCCTTCAACTTGTGAAAAAACCTTAGCAACAAGATGAGCTTTATGTTTATCAACTCTCCCATCTGGTCCATACTTGGTTATGTAAACCCATTTGCATCTAACAAGTATTCGTCCCTTTGGTAGAGGAACAAGATCCCATGTATCATTTGCCAATAATGAATGATATTCTTCATTCATAGCTGCTTCCCAATCTGGATGGCCTGAGGCTTCTACAAAGGTGTCAGGATCATAATTTACTAAAGCTTGAGTCAGTAAAGAAGAAGCTCTATCAAACTGAGAACATGTACGTCGCTGATCTGTAGGATCACCGGCAAAATCACCTGCTGCATCCCGAGTAGCACGAACCCATTTTGGAAGCTGAGGAGCTGAAGGAGGATATTGAGAAGGTGGGGGAGGATTTTCATCCTCGCTTTCATCATCTGAAGAAGAAATATTTTCAAAAGTAGAAGAGATAGGGAGAGGTGGCACATCTGCCGAACTAGGCTCGTAGGCCGATATATTTTCAGCAAACTTTACATCTCTTCTAATGACAACATTTTTGGACTTAATAATGGAATAATTCTATATCCTTTGACATCTTCAGAATATCCAACAAACATACATTTTTCACTCTTAGGTTCTAAAGCTTTATGTTTCTCATCTGGAATATGGGCCCATGCTTCACTTCCAAAAACATGAAAGTGACTTACATCTGGTTTAATTGAGCTCCATGCTTCTTCTGGAGTGATATTCTTTAAAACCTTAGTAGGAGTGTGATTTATTATGTAATTTTCACAGTTAATTGCTTCTTCCCAATAATTAAGAGTAAGTCCTTTAGATTGAAGCATACAATTAGCCATTTCCTTTAAGATGTGATTCTTCCTTTCAGCTACACCATTTTGTTGTGGAGTATATGGAACAGTATGTTGCATTTGAATTCCATTCTCAGTGCAAAACCTGATGAATTTGTTGTTATCATATTCTTCGCCATTATTATATCTTAGCTTAAGAATTTGATGTCCAGATTGTTTTTCAACAAAGGCCTTAAAGGCCAAGAACCTTTTAAATACTTCACTCTTGAGTTTTAAGAAGTATAACCAAGTGTGTCTAGAGAAATCATGAATGAAAGTTAAGAAATACTTGTAGCCAGAGAATGAAACAACTGGAAGTGGACCACATAAATCACTATGCACAAGCTGTAAAGGGGCTGAGGCATGCCAAGAGGCACGTTTTTCAAAACTATCCCGATGATGTTTTCCGAGTACACATCCGGAACAAACACCATCTCTGCAAGATACCATTGGAAGACCTGTCACCATATTTTCTTTACATAGATTCTGAAGAGAGCGATAGTTTAAGTGACCAAATCGCTCATGCCAAAGTTTGCTCACTTCATCGTTATGAGAAACAAATACTGAGGGAAGATTTGATGACCCAAAGTTGTGAAACTTATACAACCTTGTAGAATCATCAGCAATGCTAGTAGCTAAAATCTGCCTAGGATCTCTTAGGTCCTTAATTACAAGATCGCGAGGTGAAAATTCAACGATTTTACCTTCACCTAAATGAGTTATTTGATATATAGATAGAAGGTTGCAGGATAAGGTTGGAACACATAATACATCATTAAATTGACCATTGTCTATATGAACAGTTCCAGTCCCTACAACACTAAGAGATCTATCATCACCAACATATATATTTTTGGTGTTACAATCATTTAAAGAAGAAAACATGGCTTTGTTTTTGGCCATGTGATAAGAAGCTCCAGAATCAATGACCTGCTCATAAGAATGAGAAGAAGAAGATACATTTAGTGCATAGCCAGACCGAGATGCTTGACAACAACATGCAGAAAGTGCCATTCCTGAAGATGAAGTTGAAGTTGAAGAGTGCTCCAAATGGATATTATGCTTCTTCGTTGTTGCTTCCAAGGCTTCCATCTTCTTAAAGAATTTGGATTCTAAGTGGCCATCTCGATTACAAACGTTGCAATGTCTATCAGTCTTCTTCCCTTTGTTTTTATTTGTCTTATCATTTTGTTGAAATGATTTTTCATTTTGAGGCTGAAATTGCTTAGGACCCTTGTTTGGTTTAGGACCATTCCTTTTAGGATACAACTTCTTAGGATTCTTTGAATTTGGTTACTGTTGGGTGGCTAACGCTTTCTTATAAGAGTTTCCAAGATTAAGAAGACCAAGGTGTAAGAGTTTTTCTTGTTCTCTTATTAAAGAATCACAAAAGGAATCAAAGGAAGGGGACTTGTAGGCTTGTACTTGAGAAATGAATGCTTCTCTTGTATAATGGAAGGTGGAAACAAACACAGAATAGGCTGGTCCCAATTTAGTAAGAATGGAGTAGATAAGGCTACTATCTTATTTCTTAACCTTAACACCTTCCAAGAGAAGTCTAAGGGTCTTGAACTTGGACAAAAAATCTTCAATGCAAGAAAAATTATTGGGGTCCGATGTAGGCAACTCATTTTCAAGTTGATGGGCTTTAAGTTCATTTTTAATTCCAAAAACTTTAGTGATCTATTTCATTGCTTCCTCAAGAGTTTCAAGTTTTGCAATATGGAATCTAAGATCGAGAGAAATAGACATTACTATCAACCCTCGTGCTTGATCTTGCCTATTTTTCCATTTAACTATCTTATCTTCATCTTTTGGTTTGGTTTCATGGCCTGAGGCTATTCTGTAGAGACCTTTACTTCTAAGTAAATCCGCAATGTAGGACCACCATTGGAAGTAGTTGGTGCTATCAAGAATAACTTGGCATGGACTTTCCTTTTTAATAGAAACTGAAGCTATAGATGCTGAAACTAAGTGTTCCAATGGAAAGATATCGAAAAATTAGGCTGGTTAAAAAAAAACGGCTCTGAAAACGGCTTTCGGATGAAGAAGTTATGGCTTTTTGAAGAAAATTTGATGAAGATGCCGACAAAGTGCGGGAATGTGCAGAAATGAAAAATCCACCCCCACAAAAAGGAGGCTTGAACTTAAGGCCTCTACTCACATAAATTAGCTTTGGACCAAGTGAGCTAAACAAAAAGTTTGAGAGAGAGGGGGGGGGGGGGGGGGGGGGTTGTTTTTAGTCACTGAAACTTTGGGTTGTGTGCTTACTTTTGAGAAAGTTATTTTTCCCTACAAAACAAAAAACACAAAACCCAACACGGACATACAAAAAAAGACAAAAAAAAATGAACCTCACGGCTCGAAGTTAGCTTTAGCCGAAAACTAAATATTTTTGTCAATGTTTCTGATTTTCTAAGATCACACTAAGGCGCAGCGGAAAAGAGCATACGCATGAGAAAAATCCTTCCTTTCTGTTTCTGATTTGCCCAGATCGCAATGAGTCGCGGGGCAAAGAGCATACGCAGAAATCAAAGGTATAGATCCAGTAATAAAAAAATTTAAATAAACCAAAATCGAAATAAAGAGAGAGAAAATAACTGTAAACTGCAAATAAACACTCTATACCTCCAGATCTTAAAAATGACGTAGCTAGGGCTACTGGAAACCTTTTCGCATGAAATGAAAGGGGTTCCTCACTGGAACAGATGCTCCCAACACAATAGAGTAGTCCTCTCAGCCTGAAAGTAGTCAGGAACAATAGATCTAGGAAACGACAGTCGGATGCAATTCTACCGGCTTCAGATTTGGATCACCAATAGACACGGCCCTCAAATAGCTCTGATACCATGTAGGAATTTACAGGGTAAGTTCCTCAGACAGAACACCAAAGGATGCCACTCACAAACAGATCACATATCAATACACTAGTACTTTTGATGTGGTTAAAACCCTCAAAGAGGGAAAGAGTCCATGACCTGAGCCAACGCGGCCACTTCAGGCAATTTATTAATAAAAGAATGAAAATTTACATAAGCTTCTCTCATGGACAGTTAACCTACAAATGACCCTCCATGCTCTTTAAATAGAGATCATGGACCAATCGAGTGTTAAGAAGTGTTGGCAATATCGAGGAGAGAATGAACCGTCGGATTGTAAGTTACAAAATGTACATAGTAAAGAACCACACTTTACCTAACTCTATACTAGACCAAGTTATACTTAACTGTTTCCTATGTGTCGGAATATCCTAACAGAGTGTAGCCATTTTTAAAGAGTAGTGTGCATCTGATGAGTGCCTGTTAGGAAAGAATTGGGTATTAAAAAGGGAAGGTAAGAACCTGTGTATGGAGCATGTAGAAGCCTTGCTCCCCCACCCACTTTCCAACAAAACTGTTAAAGAACTTAGGGTAGAAATAGATGTTTGAATTTCTGTGTGGATGACTAGAAAAAAATAGAAATTTTGAAAAACAAATCTCATGATTTCACTCAAGTGGTGATGTAAGCACCACCCACTTCACTAACCAATTGACAGGAACATTTGAGGAAGGAGCCTCGAAAAAAACACATGAAGAACATCTTCTATTATGGTAAGAAATTGCTCACATTGCAACTTTTGAATTTCCTATCAAACATCTAGGAGGAGTGACACAAATGCACATAATGCCCCCATCCTCTCTACCAAATTTTCATGGTTTGACAAATGAAGATCTAGATACATTCTTATTTGAGTTCGAAATACTTTGTAGAGGTTATGATTATTACACTAACAATCAAAGGTTGAAAGTGTTTCCTCTTACTCTAAAAGGAGCAGCTCTTCGATGGTTCATGAGCCTAGGTGGGAATTGCATCCAAACATGGGAGGACATGAAGAACATATTCTTGAAGAAGTACCAGGGCTATTGCAAGGACAATGAAGATATTTTCAATATGATACAAGGGGAAGATGAAAGCTTGGAGGACTATGTAGATCGATTTCATTATAACCTTCAAAAACCAAAGCATAAGTATTTGGAAAAAGAGATCTTAAAAACACTCATTCTCAAAGGAATCAAAGATGAATTTTTAGAACTCTTAAATCTGATAGGAAAAGGTGATGTTTTTCAGTTATCATATGATGATGTTTGTGAGTTGTGCATAAGGTATTCAAGAGGAATTTCCAAGACTGGTAAGAATTCTAGAAACATTTTTTGTTTCTTTTCCAAATCTGCTACAAGAATAGGAGACATAAGCACTGAAATCAATGTTTTATATGAAAATTTTAAAGCTGATTTTATTAGCTCTCTAAACTCAAAATTGGATGCTTTGCAGGTTCAAAAAATCAAGAATTTGATGAAGCGTTTTCCCCTCATTACTGGAAGGAGCATCCCATAGATATTTGTTCTTCCTTATCTAATTTGGAAGTGGCATATCAAAGAGATGGGGAAGCTGCAACAAGGCCTACAGGTATGGTTCAGAACACTTCTTCTCCATTCTCTTACTTGCATAATCCATTATGGAATACTAATGTGTTAGCGCAGCCATGTCAATATAACCACCATCAATCTTGTCTACAAGTTTGGCATGGTTCACCTTATGATTGCATGACTACTCTCCCTCATATTGTGGCACAAACACATTCTCCATATTCTCCACCAGCTCTTCCACAACATCCTGCTTGCATATCAAAATCATTCACTCAACCCAATCATGTACATCATCAAAATGCCCCATTTTGTACACAATTTCTTGCTCAACTCATTCCACACCCTCACCACATTAAATCAGTACAACATGCTTACATTTTTGAACTACAAAATTTACCCACCCTTCCCACCCATTCTATCTCACATGTGCCATTAGAGAAAACTTATATTGAGATTCAAAATGAATCAAATCCAAAAATTGTAGAAGTTATGAAAGAAAATGAGGTTTCTTCTAGTTTGCAGCAACAAACCATTTTAAAAGCTCAAGAACTTCATGATACGATGGCTATGGGAAATCAAGAAAGTAACGGATACATTGAAGATTGGTTTCACTCCATCATTTGTTTGCAACATCACTTTATGCTTCAACAATTTTTGGCACCATTTTTTCAAGGGAAGTTGGCTTCTCATACCCTAATTTTTATCAACATGCATTTTTCAAATTTGGGTATGTACATATTAGAGGCCTTATTTCTAAAATGGTTCCACTGGAAATACTCTTATACATAAACATATTCGATTCTCAAAGAAGAGTAGGATAGTGGAGAAAATAAAATAAATAAATAAATAAATAAAACAAACACATTTTTTTTATTTTTGGAAAAATAGTTGTTTCTTTGTTGCAACACGCTGTGAAATCAACATTGATGATAAATATTCTAATTTATGTGTATGTAGATAAATTATATTGCAAATAACAATTTTACAAACACTTATATTCATTTTTATCATCAATATGGAAAAATTGCTTGAATATCATTTTTTTGGCTTGTAGGCTTGATGAAATTTCTAAAAACAGAGTTGGGACAGTCATGTTTTGGGGGGCAAAAAGTGAATATTTTAAAAAAAAATTCTATCCTACTTAGCCCTTGATGTATACTTTCCAACCCAATTTGAATCACTCAATTTGGATTTGAAACAAAAAAGTTCGAACCAAAACATTGATAGGGTGTCTAGCATGCAACTTAGGAACAAAGTTGGGACAGTCAGTTTTTGGAGGCTTAAATGACTATATTTTTAAAATTTGTTTCTATAGTAGATTACCCTATGAATCTAGTTTACAAGGAAATTGGAATGAATCAATTTTGATATCTTATAAGAAATTTATGACCAGAATACAGACTGCCTATCATAAATCAACACTCTTGAAACTCTGTTTTCTTGGCTGTTCATTAACGTATTTGACCCATCAATTCTTCCTGTCTTCAAAACCCGTTTCTATTAGACATCAATAAATGAATCTACTTTAATCTCCAATTTTAATCGGTTCAATTCTCCATCAAACGAAAAATTTATTCTTGAAATATCAATTGTTGGTATAAGTTGGAAAATCGAAAATGACTCTATTATGTAGGTTGTTCTAAGAAAATTTGACATATCATGGCATTGAATTTTTAAAACCTGTTGCTATTAGAGATAATCCTTTCAATTATCTCCCATTTGGCTTTATAATCACTCAAATCGGACGAAAAACAAGGGAGTTATGATTGATACACTGCTGGTTAGCATGATTGGCCACTGCTCTCGTGCAAGTAATAAATTAATTTTAATTTGTCCGTGGATTTGTTCTACAGAGTAACTACTTGTTAGTTTTTTTTATAATTCTTGGATTAGGGGAGCCCGTGCACCTCTCTTTCTCCATGATTTAATGTTTTATTACAGGTAGATACTCGTTTTTTGCAGGTCCTAGGAAAAAAAAAAGGTCAATTTATGGACAAGTGATTCTTGAAAGAAATCTTAATGAAACAAGGGAATTTCATCTAACTCATTACCAAATGGATTCATAATAGAAGAAATGAAGAATTTATTTCCATTTGAGGATTCATGTCTTCTCAGTGCTGCAATTTTTTTTTTCAAAGAGATCATTTTTTTTTACATAATATCATAGCTGTTGTAACTTAATTTATTTATTTACATACTATTTTTAAATAAAATGTTATTTCTTTTCTGATTTCTCTTATATTTTTTGTTTCAAGTGTTGCTTCATTCAAACTGTAACCCATCCTTAGCATCAATACAATCAACAACTAATTCATTCTTTGCGTGCTTGCATTTTATGATTGTGCATTTTGTTGTTCCCTTTCAAAAGAACAACACTTCTGCACTTTCACATTTTTGCTGTTCCTTTTCAAAGGAATAGCACTTCTGCATTTTCACATTTCTGCTGTTCTTTTTTAAAGGAACAACACTTATGCAGTTTCACGTTGTTGATGTTCCTTTGTAAAGGAAAAACACTTCTGCACTTTCACGTTGTCGCTATTTTTTTTAAAGGAACAACACTTCTGCACTTTCACGTTTTTGCTATTCCTTTCCAAAAGGAACAACACTTCTGGATTTTCATGTTGTTGTTGTTCCTTTTTAAAGGAACAACACTTCTACATTTTTGGAAAGGAACAACACTTCTGCATTTTCATGTTTTTGTTGTTCCTTTTTAAAGGAACAACAGTTCTGCACTTTCACGTTTTTGTTGTTCCTTTCCAAAAGGAACAACACTTCTGCATTTTCACGTTTTTGTTGTTCCTTTAAAAAGGAACAACACTTCTGCACTTTCACGTTTTTGCTGTACCTTTCTGAAAGAAACAACATTTCTGCATTTTCACATTTTTGTTGTTCCTCTTTAAAGGAACAACACTTCTGCATTTTCACATTTTTGTTGTTCCTTGTAAAGGAACAACACTTCTGCATTTTCATGTTTTGTTGTTCCTTTCCGAAAGGAACAACACTTCCGCATTTTCATGTTTTTGTTGTTCCTTTCTAAAGGGAACAACACTTCTACACTTTCACGTTTTTGCTATTCTTTTCCGAAAGGAACAACACTTCTAGACTTTCACATTTTTGTTGTTCCTTTTTAAAGGAATAACACTTCTGCACTTTCACATTTTTGCTGTTCCTTTCCGAAAGGAACAAAACTTCAGCACTTTCACGTTTTTGCTGTTTATTTTTAAAGGAACAACACTTCTGCACTTTCACATTTTTGCTATTCCTTTTCAAAAGAACAACACTTCTGCACTTTCACGTTTTTGTTGTTACTTTCCGAAAGGAACAACACTTCTGCGCTTTCACATTTTTGCTGTTCTTTTAGAAGGGAACAACACTTCTGCACTTTCACTTTTTCGCTTTTCATTTTTAAAGGAACAACACTTCTGCACTTTCACATTTTTGCTGTTCCTTTTCAAATGAACAACACTTCTACACTTTCACGTTTTTTCTCTTCCTTTCCGAAAGGAACAACACTTCTGCACTTTCACGTTTTTGCTGTTTCTTTCTGAAAAGAACAATACTTCTGCCCTTTCACATTTTTCTGTTCTTCTAAAAGGGAACAACACTTCTGCACTTTCACGTTTTTGCTGTTTCTTTTTCGAAAGGAACAACACTTCTGCACTTTCACATTTTTGTTGTTCATTTCCGAAAGGAACAACACTTCTGCACTTTCACATTTTTGCTGTTCCTTTTCAAAGGAATAACACTTCTGCACTTTCACGTTTTTGTTGTTCATTTCCAAAAGGAACAACACTTCTACACTTTCACGTTTTTGTTGTTCCTTTTCGAAAGGAACAACACTTCTGCACTTTTACATTTTTGCTGTTCTTTTCCGAAAGAACAACACTTTCACATTTTCGCTGTTCCTTTTCAAAGGAACAACTTTTTTGCATTTTTTGTTGTTTCTCTTAGGGAACAACACTTTTTCACATGCATCCTTTTGTCTTTTTCGTGTGTATTTTTTCTTTTTGGTGTGCATTTCCTTTGTTGTTCCCTACAAGGAACAACACTTGTTTTTGAATGTTTTTGTTCTTCCTTCCAAGGGGCAACACTTGGGGAGTACTTTCAAGAAAAACCTTTTCTTCCTCTTGTGAGATTATTCCTAATTCTTCTCAACCACATTTTACTGATTCTATTTCATGCATGAAGTACACTACTTTTATGAGGACAAGAATTATGGATTCTATTGAAGTGAGTTAATATCATTCACATTATGATCTTTAACAGGACAACTCCTTGATGATAGATTATTTTCAAAAGGGACACAATCATTTATATACTACTTTACTGGATTGTTTTCTGTTGAACATGATATTGATTGATCATCTTAATGGCATGCTAGTTCCACCCTTCCTGGTTATAATTTTCTGTCTGTAATAAATGAGATTATGGGTATATTTTTTTTTATTTGACATGTTCAACTTCTTCCACCATCCCCGCTCTTAAGGAGTACTGAGCCTCCTTTTTATCATAAAAATGTGTAATAACAACAAAATTTTGTTCACATATGGAGGATAGGGGGTCTCATTATGAACCATCCTACCATGTTCATAAGGCTGTAACGAAGTGACATTCCCATTATGGTCACCACACCAGGGTTCTGATTCGTTGGATAACCAAATTATCCTTGGAATAAGAGGTCTCATCAGGAGCCGACCTGATCACTTTTGCTACATCCTAGTGAATGGCAGTGTGGTTATCTGGTTACCACGCCAGTAAATTGATCTCTACTGTAGAACAACACTACAACTCTCCATTTATAAATTGAGGATCCTAGCTCATTTAGGTTAAAAAGCAACTCTGCCGAGACTATGGACCCCTGCTCGCAGCAGAGGCTCTGCTTATGGTATTGAAGTTATATCTTATCGTCAATTATTACTAAATACCCTTTTCTTATTATTTTTTTTTATCAGAAAAGTTATTTCCTTAATTTTTTCCCTATTTTGAACCTTTGTGCATGAAAAAATGGTTTCAGATCAGTCACATCATTTTTAGCTAGAATACATCAGTAAAGAATCTTTTTGGCATATTGCTGTCCTTTTTCTTTTTTTTGCATAACTTATCATCAATCCAAAGCGTCCTATCTTTTATTCATAACTATCTTTACACACTCTGCTCTCATCATAACCATAACTCTCATTGTCCTATTATTGATATGTGTACTTTGCTTTATTTCTTGTTGTATTGTTCATTCCCTTGCCTTGTCATCAGCACAACACCTTTCACAGGCTTTATGGTCATGGAATCCCTTTTTTAATTGGAGGGGGATTTGGGATAGCATGCAATATGATTACTACACTCTGCCATAACTTGTTGATTTGACAAAATATTAGTACAGTATGTATACAGAAGTTTTACTGATTGAAATTTTTGCATGCATCTTAATCTGTTGCTATTCAAAACTAACACTATGGATTCAAGAACATTGTATGCAAAATAGTGATTTGTTTACAGGAGAACAACAAATATGGGAAGAACTTTATTCGCAGCATGACCACACTATTGCAACTAACAGAAGAGGCTCGTGAACGTGAACAATTGTTCAGACATGATGTGCTTGCCTGGATTTCACTTTTTGCATCACTTTTACCACCAACTCTGCCTACATCAACTTCAACAAATGCCAGTCCATATATGTCATTCCACAATTTTCTTTTTGGAGGTAAAACTTGAGGTAAAATAGTATAATTTTCTGATTTATTACGAATTTAGGAGAATTTAATGAAAATCCATTTTGAACACTAGTTATCATCCTTCATTCTACATCTTAACCACTTCCCATTTTTTCAACGACATCTCATCTTTAAGTTTGGGGGAGTGTTGCTTTCATTCGTTTCTTTCTTATGACCATGTCATTAATATTTTTTATCATCCATTGCTATTCTTATTCATTCTCAACACCTCTCTTATTCCATGTTGTTTTACACCAAGCATAGAATTTACTAGATGGTAGCAACCACCTCAATTTTTTTTCTAGCATTGCATGAGGGCATGCTAATTCTTCAGAGAGGGGGAGGAATTGCTACGCATGATGGATGTTTTCTATTTTATTTCTCATTTAAGGCATACAATTTCCGTGCAGAAATTGATTTCCACATATTTTTAAAAACTATGAACTCAATTCTTGTGATTTCTGGATAACAAGGAGGTATCATTAAAATATACAAACCCAGATAATTTCACGTTAAATTAGTTCATAAAATTTCAAAAATCATGCAACTATCACCTACAAACATTTTGTTTATATCTTATGATCTGTGCATCAAAACGATTTCATTTTTGCGAAAAAGGTTAATGAAGTTTGTTGTTACTTATGTCATATTTTTCTGCAACTTCATATACATATAGTTGAACGTTAACTGTAAAAATTGTTATGCCTTCATGAATATTGCTAAAATTGAATATTCATTAATTAAGGAAGAATTCATTTGTTCTACGCATTTCATGAGCTGGGATGAACAAATTTTTTTATTTCTTAGTTAACACATGGGTTTTGTTTTTGGGTTGCATGAGGACATGCAATATATTCAGGTTTTTGTTACATGAGGACATGCAATATATTCAGTGTGCGAGTATGTTGGGTTGTGAATACGACCACTTTTTAACACTTATTTAATCCATTTTTACTCTTCTTTATCATGTTATTTATCATGGTTTATCACATAATTCCATTTTATAATCATTTATGCTCTTGTGGGAAAATATTATTTATTCTCCTTTATTTTTAATAAATTGATGATTATGCATGATTTTATCAATGATAGTTTATTAATATATTTTGTAACATCACTCACCATTTTAGCCTCCAAGATATCTACCAGATTATGGATTTGATCTCCAAATCATCATCAAATATTCCAACTCAGAAATTCATTGGAATAAGAAGTGATAGTTTTGCGGTTGCGATTCTGGGCAAATGGAAAAGAATCTAGAAAATCTGGAACATGGGTTTTGTCCAGAATGGAGCAAGTTAACTTCAACAAAGAAAGGTTTTCCCAAATTCGGCTTGTACTGAGAGAAACACAGAGTTCTTTGAGCACTATTTTCTAAGATTTGTTGTTGTGTCCGTCCTCCAAATCTCAGCTGCAAAGCCAAATTCGCCTTGCTCTTGTTGAAAGATGGATGGAAATATATTTTCTTGTTGATCAATTGGTTAGAAACAATCCAATTTTGTAATAATGATCATATTGTAGTTGGTTTCCCCACTATGCCTGGGATGAAGATGTAATGTTCTTGTTTTATCATGTGTATTCCCACTTGGTTGGGTGGATGAGTCAAATCTAGTATATCCCCACTTGGTTGGGAAATGGATGTATGTATTGAGTCTTTTGGTGATAGGAAGGTCTTTTAAGATGTATAAGTCATGGTTCTTCTTGAAGAACACCTTTTTGCAGATCTTGCCTACAGTCAGGAAGAGCATGAACAACACACTTCAATAGTACAAAGACTCGGCATGTACTCAAGGGGAGCATGGACAGATTGGTACACCTTGGCATATACAAAGGGGGAGCTCATTCAAAGATTTCAACAGATACTCAGGGGGAGTATGGACAGCGGAATGTTCAGCAAAGGAAGAGAATATCTTGGTCCGCCCTTTGCCCTTGATGTTAAAGGGGGAGAGTGATTTGGTGTTGTTTCCATCAAGTCCAAAGGGGGAGATTGTTGGCATTATGATGCATGTGTTGTACTTGATGGCAACCCACTCATAGAAGAACAACTCACTTATATATAACTAGATGAATCTACAAAAGAGATATCAGATGTGACAAAATACATGGGATGCAGGACAACTCAAAGGAATCAGATGACAATTCTCAGTATGACAAGTTAGCTTTGCCATCAAGTCCAAAGGGGGAGATTGTTGGCATTATGATACAAGTGTTTTCCTTGATGGCAAGATGACAGATTATAGTGCAGCAGGTGAGTAGCAAAGAATTGATGATCATACTACAAAGAATGAAGAAAGAAGAGTATATACGCAGGTTCACTATATACCAAGTAGGGTATACACGCAGGTTCACTATATACCAAGTCGCATATACGCAGGTTCACTATATACCAAGTAGGGTATACACGTCGGTTCACTATATACCGAGTCGCGTATACGCAGGTTCTCTATATACCAAGTAGGGTATACACGCAGTTTCATGCACGGAAAATCACGTACATGTCGGAAACCTTATTGTTGGGTCTGTGGTATTTAGACCTATGGTTTTGGCCCGTGGTATTGCACCCATAAGTGTTGATCCCAAGTATTGGGTCGATGGTATTGTTTTATTATGGTTTTGGTCCGTGGTATTGAGAAAGGCCTAAGACTATAAAAGGAGAGGAAGATCATTAGGCAAGAGTATCAAGAAAGTCTTGAATATCTGATGAAGTATGAGTTCCAGTATGCAGGTTAAGGGTTGATGATGCATTGCTTGATCTGAGCTAAGGAGGGATCTCACCGGTTGATGGAGAACAAGATCTAAGGAGAGATCGGGATCAAATGGTTTGAAATGAACTATCTTTATATGGTTGATTATGCTTATTCTAGATCTTCATACTGACGCATGTAATATGAATGTTATGAGTATCACTGATGTCTGGAACAACTGCAAAGTTATAAGAAAATATTTTTAGATCTGTACGCGGGTTGGCCTTGAAAAAGCGCGTATGTACGCAGGTTTGATTCATCGTAGTAGCATATACATTGTAAAGTATGATATTTGAAGTTGCAGTTGGGTCTGATTGTTATTGCAAGAGTTCTGTGTCTGCTCTGTGTTCTGGTGACTGTGTTGTTGACAGGGTTTCAGTGTTCCAGTGATTCAGAGATTGATGATGCTAGTAGTGATTGTTTTGAGCTTTAATGATAGTTATGGGTCCAGTATGGAAATTTGATGAAACGTGGCCTTCAGATTATTGTGTTATGCTTCAGGAGTATCCAGTCTGAAAATGTATGAAACGTGGTACCTGGAGGAGAGAATATTGTAGGCCGGTGCCTACGTACTAGTATCTTAGCTAGTACAAGAGCAAAGGGGGTTGGAGCTCCCTTCTAGGAGAGTCTGGAGAATGAGAGAAGGTTGTAGCCTTCTGCAGGTTGTAGCCTACGTGCTGGTAAAGGACTGCACCAGTACATTGTAAAAGAAGTTTCTTAATAAAGATAGAAACGAATTGCAGCAGGTGGTTTTCACCCACATTGGGTTTCCACCTTATATCATGGTGTTCATGTGTGTTGCTTATGTGTGTTGATCTATCTGTTTTACTACTACTGTTGACTGTTAATATGTCTAATAATGTTCTGACACACCCATTGAAGATCACATAACTGAATCATGAGTTTAATGGTTATACGCTAGTTGCAATAGACACAGTCGCGTATATACGCGGGTATACTTAACTGAAGTAGTGTATATGAATCTGAGTATGAAAATGAAAAAGTTTTATTGATTAGATAATATTGATTCACCCCCCTTCTCAGTATTATTCCCAACAATTGGTATTAGAGTAGGTCCTTTGGTAGAGACTTGATCGCTTAAAGGAGATCCGTGGAACAGTGGGAAAGAAGCTTAAGAAGAAAGCACATAAGCGGAAGAAGACATCTCAGAAGAACTATGACAGTGGGAGAATCGACTAGGGATTAGGCATAAGAAGCTCTTCAGATTTAGAATCAGATTCAGAATCATTTTAGAATGAAGATGAACTATCAGGTATGAATTTACTATCCTCTAATGTTCCAGCTATCTATCCATTTGAAAAAGATGAAAGTGATAGCGAAACAACTGAATTTTCTCTGATGGGTGAACAAGAAAGATATCAAATAGAGGCAGAATTTAAAAGACTGACAAACAAAATTAGAACTCAAGAAGAACTTTTGAACATAAAGGATGGTGCCTTCAAAGAAGCTGCTAAGACTCAACGAGAGTTATTCAAGGACAAATATCAAAAGTTACAGGATGAAGTAACATCTCTAAGAAATGAAGTCATTGAAAAGAACACAACAATCAAGGAGCTTAGAGGTCGATCCAGTTATTATGAAAGTCTTGAAGTCACGATCCTCTCGCTAAAGGAAGATCTTGAAGAATCAAAGAAGCAGAATAAAGATCTACTCCAAGCTATTGAAAAACAGGAAAACAAAGTTATCAGCTTAAAATCTCAACTAGAATGTGCCTTCAGAATTTGTCAAATGCAGCAGGATGTGAATGAAGAACAATAAAAGGAGATTCTCAAACTAAAGCAACAAATGGAAGAGGAAAGAAATGCTGAAGAAGACATGAATAAGTAGTGTCTAGAAAAGGAAGAATAACTTCAAGTTGAGGTAAATATCTTGAAAGGTAAATTAGAAGAAAAGGATAAATTGTTGCGATTTCAAGATAGTACTAAAGCCTTGGATGATATTCTTAGTAGTCAAAGGTCTCCTGCTATCAAGACTGGTCTTGGTTTCCATGAATCTATTGAAGGTGAATCTAGTTCACAAGGTGAGGCAAGGAACTCTAAAGAGATATATAAAATGATCGACAAGGAGATGAAAGGTCAACCCCATCAACAATCAAGGAAAGAGACTCCTCAAAGAAAATCTTTTATTCCTCCTATGAATAATGTTGAATGTTATGTATGTCATAATCTTGGACATGTTGCAGCTAGATGTGGAAGAAGAAGGGTTCAAGACCATCATGCAGAAAGATCATCACATTCAAGGTACTTTAATGGATATTGCTTTGATTGCAATATGTTTGGTCACAAAGCTGCTGATTGCTACAGGAGAAAAATGAAACATGTAATATGTTATGCATGTAACAAGCTTGGACATATAGCAAAGGAATGCAGGAACAAAGTGCGGACATCACACCAAAAGGAGAAAACAACATCACACTTGAAGATGTGGAAGAAGAAAGAAGTACAGTCAGAAAGAGGCGGCACAACACAACATACAGACATAACAGAATCAGAGGGAGCTGGAAGTGTAAAACTTCAGTGTCCTGAATCTCATACGCAAGTTCCATAAAGGGAAGTCACGTATATACGCGAGTTGGATACTGCACAGTCGCGTATATGATTATCTGAAGAAATGCAGTAGGGACAGGCTCAGAAAAAAGATCTGATATGATTCAGTCCACTATTTGCTCTATTAGTTAATAGTCACAGTCTGCTGAGGATGTGTGGAAATGTTTTGATACTTGTAATATGTTTAGAAGTGTTTTGATCCTAACTTGATGATGATGATGTCTTGATGCTTATTGCTGATATATGCATGATCAGATCTAACATATGGCACCGGTTGAATATGCCTTTAATAATTCATTGTTGGCATTATGGTTAATAGTCCTTCGTGATGATGCTTATATGGCTAAATGATATATCTTGCTATGATGTGGTTATGAGTTGTCCATGATAAAATCTCATTCTTGGGGTTACATAGTTGATGTTCAGATCATATTTATGGTTGATTCTTTGATGATGCATATATGGTTCTTACATGGTGATCTTCATAAGGATAAGGAGAAGTACAAAGCTTGAATACACATCTTCCTCACTTGATGATGAGTCACTCATATACTGTTGTCGTCATATGCATAAAGATCATACAGTTATGATGCAGGCACTCATGTGGATAAGGATTGTTGTTGTTGATGATATCAAGAGGTTTTGTCAAAAGAGCTTGAGCTCAAGATACATAGTGTTGATACATGGATGACTACTCAAAGTCGCTTTGTTGGAGACATGATGATGATTTCGTATCTATATGATGATAGGTTGATACTTACATATGTTGATTGATGCAGATGTTCCCAAGTAATGAGACTTGGATCATGTAGAGCTTGATGTTGATGAAATGGCTATGGTGGTTTCACATTTGATATAATGTGAATGATTTCATGATGATGTTTTAAAAGGATGAGTTAACATCTATGTTCAGATATACCTTGTTACAGGACATTTACAGGTTGTTGATATGGAAATTAGTGTACGTGAGTTGGATGAGGGGTATCCGCGTACATACGCTGATTTATGCAGGTGCAGACACGTATATGGAGTTTTGAAGGAAATCAGTAGGGACGGACTCTGGTTGCAGAGAGTCTGATATGGGTCTGTCAGAGTCCATCTCGAACAGGTTCAGGGGGATCAGATAATCTTCTAATAATGCATTGTTGACATTACCTTAGAAGCTTTTGGTTCAAGTACTCAAGCTGTTTTGGTTCAGGTGGATCAACTGCAGAAAGAAGAATAGAAGGAGAACATGGTTGCTGATATATACAGTGATTGTCAGATGCTGCTAGTAGTAGTTATTGGTGACTTTCATAAGTCTTGCTCTAGATGTTTCGTCTCTATGTCATATATCTCTTTTGTGGTATCTCTTTCATGGTGTCAAGGTCATGTAATGGCCTATATTGGTTTCTCCACTATGCCTGGGATGAAGATGTAATGTTCTTGTTTTATCATGTGTATTCCCACTTGGTTGGGTGGATGAGTCAATTCTAGTATATCCCCACTTGGTTGGGAAATGGATGTATGTATTGAGTCTTTTTGTGATAGGAAGGTCTTTTAAGATGTATAAGTCATGGTTCTTCTAGAAGAACACCTTTTTGCATATCTTGCCTACAGTCAGGAAGAGCATGAACAACACACTTCAGCAGTACAGAGACTCGACATGTACTCAAGGGGAGCATGGATAGATTGGTACACCTTGGCATATACAAAGGGGGAGCTCATTCAGAGATTTCAACAGATACTCAGGGGGAGTATGGACAGCGGAATGTTCAGCAAAAAAGAAGAGAATATCTTGGTCCGCCCTATGCCCTTGACGTCAAAGGGGGAGAGTGATTTGGTGTTGTTGCCATCAAGTCCAAAGGGGGAGATTGTTGGCATTATGATGCATGCGTTGTACTTGATGGCAACCCACTCATAGAAGAAAAACTCACTTATATATAACTAGATGAATCTACAGAAGAGATATCAGATGTGACAAAATACATGGGATGCAGGACAACTCAAAGGAATCAGATGACAGTTCTCAGTATGACAAGTTAGCTTTGCCATCAAGTCTAAAGTGGGATATTGTTGGCATTATGATACAAGTGTTGTCCTTGATGGCAAGATGATAGATTATAGTGCAGCAGGTCAGTAGCAAAGAATTGATGATCAGACTACAAAGAATGAAGAAAGAAGAGTATATACGTAGGTTCACTATATACCAAGTAGGGTATACACGCAGGTTCACTATATACCAAGTCGTGTATACGCAGGTTAACTATATACCAAGTAGGGTATACACGCAGGTTCACTATATACCAAGTCACGTATACGCAAGTTCTCTATATACCATGTAGGCTATACACGCAGATTCATGCACGGAAAATCGCGTACATGTCGGAAAGCTTATTGTTGGGTCTGTGGTATTTAGACCTATGGTTTTGGCCCGTGGTATTGCACCCATAAGTGTTGATCCCAAGTATTGGGTCGATGGTATTGTTTTATTATGGTTTTGGTTTGTGGTATTGAGCAAGGCTTAAGACTATAAAAGGAGACGAAGATCATTAGGCAAGAGTATCAAGAAAGTCTTGAATATCTGATGAAGTATGAGATCCAGTATGCAGGTTGTGGGTTGATGATGCATTGCTTGATCTGAGCTAAGGAGGGATCTCACCGGTTGATGGAGAACAAGATCTAAGGAGAGATCGGGATCAAATGGGTTGAAATGAACTATCTTTATATGGTTGATTATGCTTATTCTAGATTTGCATACTGACACATGTAATATGAATGTTATGAGTATCACTAATGTCTGGTACAGCTACAAAGTTATAAGAAAATATTTTTAGATCTGTACATGGGTTGGCCTTGGAAAAAGCGAGTATGTACGCAGGTTTGATTCATCGTAGTAGCGTATACATTGTAAAGTATGATATTTGAAGTTGCAGTTGGGTCTGATTGTTATTGCAGAGTTCTGTGTCTGCTCTGTGTTCTGGTGACTGTGTTGTTGACAGGGTTTCAGTGTTTCAGTGATTCAGAGATTGATGATGCTAGTAGTGATTGTTTTGAGCTTCAATGATAATTATGGGTCCAGTATGAAAATTTGATGAAACGTGGCCTTCAGATTATATTGTTGTGCTTCAGGAGTATCCAGTCTGAAAATGTATGAAACGTGGTACCTGGAGGAGAGAAGATTGTAGGCTGGCGCCTACGTACTAATATCTTAGCTAGTACAAGAGCAAAGGGGGTTGGAGCTCCCTTCTAGGAGAGTCTAGAGAATGAGAGAAGGTTGTAGCCTTCTGTAGGTTGTAGCCTGCGTGTTGGTAAAGGACTATACCAGTACATTGTAAAAGAAGTTTCTTAATAAAGATAGAAACGAATTGCAGCAGGTGGTTTTCACCCACATTGGGTTTCCACCTTATATCATGGTGTTCATGTGTGTTTCTTATGTGTGTTGATCTATTTGTTTTACTGCTACTATTGAATATTAATATGTCTAATAATGTTCTGATGCACCCATTGAAGATCACATAACTAAATCATGAGTTTAATGGTTATATGCTAGTTGCAATAGACACAGTCGCGTATATACGTGGGTATACTTAACTGAAGTAGCGTATATGAATCTGAGTATGAAAATGAAAAAGTTTTATTGATTAGATAATACGGATTCACCCCCCCTCTCAGTATTATTCCAAACATTAGAGAGGGAATTAGATGGATTATTAGGTTAGAGATAGATAGGATAGGATAGGAGGAGAGGGAGATGGAATGAGTGTTATTTTGAATTGTAATTTTATTTGCAGACTCTCGCTGCTGAGAAGACCCAACTCACTGTAATGCTGCTCGATTTGATGATTAATATATAAAGAGTTGTTGTTCCTTTGCATCTCCTGAGGCACTATCGGCAGTGATCACTGGTGGTTAAGATTCCGACCCTGGTGGGATCATTTGTCGTTCCTGTACCATTATTTCATGATCTTTACCGTGTGATGGTTTGATATTATTTCTATTTATCGTAATCATATTACTTTACTGCTTGGTATTTCTAGACTAAATGAATTGATCTGTTTTATACACTGTACTTAAGTTCCATTGCTATTCATTTTCTTCTTAACAGAGATCACTGCTTTTCGCAAGCAGATTGTTATGTTGTTCATTTCATCTACAGAGCTGCGCTGATCATTCCAATAATTTAACAGCTTTCTATTCATTATAGCTATAATAGCTTGGCTGTTCATTTCTAATACTTAACACTGTTGTTCATTTACTTTCTACAGTTATTTAAGCCTGCCTTTCAGCATTCTTCTAGTTAGCACAATTCTCTCATTTCAATTAAGTTGCAGTAGCAAGATTGATTTAGTTCTTTGCAATTTCCAATTGGTTATTTAGTGTGGTGTGTGAGGTCAACAACTGTAAAGAACACTAACTACCATTGTCGAAGTTCTCAGATTATGGATGTTATTTATGCTTGATTTAATTTATATCAATTAAATAAGGAATGAGTTATTGCTACTGCATCCTTGACTGATAAATTTTGTTGTTTTCTGAGTGAATGATTTAAGTTTTAGAGTGTTAAGTTTCTTTTAATTGTAAGTAGACTTTATTTCAAGCATTCATTTACTATTGGATTTTAAGTACTATACTACAAAACATTACTCTTGAGTAAATAGTCGCTTAAGACTTAGTACACTCTTGCAATAAAAAGTCGTCCCTGGGTTGACAATTAATGTGAAGATAATTAGGGGTTAAAAAGACACCTTTTATCGCTCAACATTTTTTAGTTGGGGAAATAGTTGGGAACATTTGGGCCATGGGCAGTAGGAGGTAATCAACAGCTAAAACCCGTGAACTCCACCCATAGTTAAGGAAATTTAAATTTTTTAAGTGTTTTAACACATATACACGAGTTGGGTATTGACTAACCCATGTGTACACACTTTTATCACAGGACAAAGTAGTGTACATGGAGTAAAACACTATTTTTAAAATATTTGGGCCAAGTCTAGAAGGAGAGGTTGCCCTAGGCCATAAACCAAGCATCACAAATACCAAGGGTGATATTTGGAGCAGCCGAAGGCGATCCAAAGGCCTTCCAACTTGACATAGACATTACACATGTGGAAGCTCACTCATCTATAATTGTTCAAAAAATATTAGTTTTCCAGTAACTAGACTTTATTTGAAAAGTGATATGATGAGGAAGTTTCTTTTTGACATTGAGAATATCAAAAGTGAGTACTAAAGAATTTTTTGGATCAACTTCCCTGATCGTTGAAATCAAAGCACTTCGTTGAGTTGGACACGACTGGAGTACCTCTAAAGTAGACATAGCACAAGGACTCTGAGCGAGATCTTCTACAATCGAGTAGTTCTGGGATACCCTAGCATTAGGGTTGATAGTCACGCGCTTGGCGGAACCTTTTGGTATCTAAGGTATAGACTCGACATAGGGTTTCTCAATATGAAGTGGGTCCATAGTTTCGGGAATAGATTTATCCTTGGATGTTTCTGCTTCACCATAATCACATGACCGTGTAGGCACATTGATATGAGAACTCATCATGAAACAATTTGAGGAATTGTCCCGCTCCTGGTTGCCCCCTACAGAGGTACCAGGGTTTGAATTCACGTTAGCAAGTAACTGCTGCCCTTGGGGGAAAGGGTTAGTTAAGACAGCTTCGAAGCTAGAAGACCCTTGCTGCTCTAACAAGCGTTGAGCATCTTGAATTTTTGAGCAGAGATGAGTCAAATGATCTCCACTACACAACTTGCATGGAAATTTAACTTTCTTCCTAGACTCTTTTCTACCCTCATCGGCACCATTTCTGGGCTTATTTGCATTACCCTTCCCTTCCTGATTCTTCTTTTTACCTCGTCCCTTCTTCTTTCCATCAGATTGTTTATTTACTTTGGGGTTATAGGCCTGGATGACATTTATGGAAGAAGGTTGGGAAGACGAAGGAGGAGATGGTGAAACCTAATTGGAAGAAGTAGTTTGTAGAGACAACTGCTACAATTGGTTCAAAAAGGTTCACCATATTTGCATCAAATGATCCAACTATACCATCGGCATGAGGGAATGGCTTCGGTTTAGCTACATCAACCATAGATATGGGAGCATCTGGTAAGATTTTATGAAGAGTCCCAAATTGAGAATATATCAGTTCTAGCTGTTGGGCATGAAAGATAGTTTGCTCTTCCGAGTAGACACCGGACATAGAAACATCCTTGGATATCTCGAGCTGTGATGATTTTAAAACCCGTTGGAGATGGAATTCAAGTGGAATTTCAGCTTTAATGAGCCTTTTTCTCCATCTCCATTCTTGGATATGATCCAAAATGTGAGTAGCCATGTCCTGATGGAAATTGGCTAGAAGTTTTGTTTCGGCTTCATAATGGATAGGAAACTGAAAATGGTTTAAGAAAATGTTAGCCAAATCAGTGAAAGAAGTAAAGGTGCCCCCTGGAAACTCTATATACCACTTAGTTGCATTCCCTGTTAAGGTGCCCTGAAATAACCTCAACCTGATTGAATCATCGATCAGCGAGTTGGATGAACACCATAAATGGAACGTGGTTACATGGTCACCCGGATCTTCACCATTCTTCCATACAAATTTCATAATATCTGATGGAAGTTTGGTTGGGACCAAAGGAAAAGCCACATTATACCTAATTGGATCATTTGTCAACTTAGTTAAGTCTGGCAAATTAAGCATGACCAGAAATGGAAGTCGTGGAGGACCTTTGGGATTCCACCCAGATGGGGTGGGGTTCCCAAAAGTCTGAAAAGAATGACCTGTGTTTTGAAAGGCACCAGGTTTCCTGAAGTAACTGGTAGAACCTACTAGACCAAAAGGTGACCCTTGGGGTCTAGCAAAACTCGGAGTTTGACCAACACCAGCTAGAAATCCTCCGTAACCGGTAAAGTTTCCCCCTAACAAAGTATTGTAAGGAGCTGACAGCCCCTGGTAAGGGTTCCAAGCATTAGCTAAGGGTGGAAAATTTTGGAATTAATTGACCAAGGAGCACAGTAGATTCCCTTTCTGGCTGAAAAATGAATTCCTGGCTACTATCCCACTAACCGCAGGGTTTGTCCAACTCTAAAAGGGGTTGTTTCCTTGACTTGTGAATGGAAAATGCATAGACCCTACTGTTGGATTGGAATGTTGTATATAACCACTTCCAAATGGGAAACCCTAAAAAGAAGACGGTCCACTCATCATGGATGTAGAGGCGGTTGATGGTACATTTAATGGAACTAAAGGAATACCTTGAGAGGGCATTCCAAAAGGGAAAAATCCAAAACTGGATGCATTAGCTTGAGAACTTCCACTCATCGATGGAGGAATTAGACCCAAATAAGGATGTGCTGGGAGTGTTAGAAGGGATGGAAATAGTCCCTCCCCCTTGCACAGATATAGGAGTCATCATACTCGCAACACTTGTGGTGGACACCATGCTTCGAGCAGTGGTCACCGAAGGTATATATGTGTGTGGACTTGGGCTCGAAGGCCTGTGAGTCGAAGTCCCAATGTATAACAATACGTGTAGATGATTGAGAGGGAGAGGAGAATTTAGAGCTACAACTGACTCTGAAAGCTCTTATACTTTGATACTATCTTCCGACTGGAAGAGTACTTGAGAAAGAATTGGTGCGTTCCTTTGTAACTCTGTAGTAGTATCAGGTCTATCTTGTGAACTAATGCCCCCAAGCATAGGATCAATCTCCGATGCTCCCACTGCCACTGGTTGAAAACCACTGGCAGAATCACTCCTACACCTTCTAGGAGAAGGCTCTGGACTCGCAGGTGAAAGGCCATGAAGTCTATGGGATTGTCAAGACGTTTGATCAGCCACTTTGAATTATTTTTATAAGACCTACTTAGAGACTCAAGAAAATTGAAAGCTAGGCCAACTAGGAGAACAAAACACCCACTAAAAATGTCCCTAAAGAGATCAAAAATCAAACAACTTCCATGTATTTCCCCTCTGGGGGATTAGAACCAAACACCAAAATACAGAAAAGTTAATAATAAGGGCCTTCCGAAAAGAGACTGGGTTAATTATGCCCCAGGCCCACTGGCGAAGGTATCAGAGGTAGTTACGCTGACCTCCAAACAACAACCTTTGTCGGTGCAAGCACCCAAGCTTCGCAAGGGTGCCCTCCAGAAGTACTGTTGAACATGATGCAACGTCAACCTTAGGTGCCATGGGATTCCCCTCTGTAGCCACCTATGTAGATCTCTAGGATTGGCAACTAAAGGCACCAACTCGTATCAGAAGCCGGGGGAACAGTTGTGAGGTAATATCCGACAAGTAAGAGAGGGGGTACCTCTCATCCTTATCTTCACAAACCCTCGTGCTTAACTCCTAGTCACAGACCTTTCCCAGTCTCCCTAACACTATTGGATTTCACTCTTTAATCAAACTGCTATGTTTTACAATTTAGAGTGGCCTTTGAGAGTTTACTCTCCTCTCGCCTAATACAAGGCCCTGAATAAACCTAAAACTTGTTGGTGTATTTTGATGACAATACAAAATGTTCTAGTTTATTTTATTAAGTTCTTGATTTTAAGTGGATGTTCTTTTAAGTCAAAGGGACAATATGGAAATGAAACTTATGGTGTTTGTGTGACGCGACATAAATTAATGAAAAACTAACTTATATGAAATGCACTTTTTTGTTCTTTAATAAAAAGCAACCTCTACTTGGGTTCTAATAAACTTCTATAAAGAAAAGACTTTTTCCTTTTCTTTTCTTATATTAGACTTCACACTCACAAAATATAAAAAGACTACTGATGCTTTAATAATGCAAAACCACCCTAATGCAAGGTGTACATGATAATGCAAAATTCTAGATTACTCTAAAAAGAGATGATAGAAATTGTTTATAAGACAACTTAAGTGTTTGAAAAGAATATGAATTTTGAATACAAAATCTTCCCCAAACAAGGACTAATCAAAAATATCACAAATCACTCTCAAAAACCAAAAGAAACCAAAATCAAACTTGGCAAAAGAAAGCAAAAAACAATGTTTTTTAAGAACTTTTCTTTTTCAAGAAACAATGAAAACAACTTTTGAATAGCACTCAAAATGCCACTAAATAATCAAAGACCGAAAGAAAATCACAACAAAACTTTGTAAGTTACCAATTCAACACGAAAGAAAACTTGAACAGAAAAGGGTTTCAACTTGCACTAAACGATCCAAAAGTAGCAAAAGAATTTTGAGAAACTGACCAAGAAGTTAGGAAAGAAACACTTTCAAATTCATCAAAAAGAAACTTTCAAAAAGTAAGAAAAGGTATAAAGCCATGAAACGATGGAAAGCAAAGCAAGCAGACCAATAATCAAGTTTGACACAAAGATCGAAAAAAATATGTTGTTCCAGAAGACCAGAACAATCAAGAACCTCGATAAGAAGCCTTGTGTGTTCAAACACAAATCATAAAACTCACTCAAAAGAAAACCTAGGCCCAAAAATTTTCAAAGCATGAGAGAATTCAAAATAGTAAGCTCATTGAATAATTAAATTCAAAAGACAAAAATTGACAACTATGAAACAAAATAGACGAAGAAACAAATCTTTCTGGGCAGAAAGAATTGTAAAAAGCATGCGAAAAATGGTATACGGGACTGTATCCCAGCACAGGTGCATGTACATGTGCTTATGACAAAAGAAACTCACATATAAGTGATTTCAAATCACAGAAAAAAGCATGTGTATGCTTCTGTAAATAGAAAAAGGTGTGTATACTAAGTTTTACAAGAAAAAATGAAAAACAAGGCTTGATCAGAAAGATCAAACTTGAGGTCTGAGTTCCTACAGGAGTAGGCAATACTGACACAACAAGAAAACCAAGAACTGAGCCCTGATTGACACTGAACAACCCAAACAAGAAATAACAAAGTTGTTATCCCCAGTGGAGTCACCAATTCTATTACAGAAATAAGTCCCCTAGGGGTTTGGGTCAGAACCCCAATAGAGCAAGGGTAATCTACAACAAGAAACACACATACAACTTAAGAAACATGTTTAAATAATCAAACTATGCAAGGATGAATGTACCTAGATGTCCTTCATTTGGGTAGTTCGAACAAGGGTTCAAACCCTCTGCAACTCCTGATGATCTTTGAATATGCAAATCAACCAATTTGAATACATAGCAACATATAGATAAAGAATTTTATTGAAATGCACTTTATATCATATAGGTAAATGGTTAGTTATATATCAAAATAATCATTCATACATGAACCATAACAATAACATTTGATGCATAAGCAAAGTGTTAAAATTGGAAACCAGGGCAAAACTTCATGTTGGTCATCTTATTCATGGCTAATAATATTTTTATTAGACTCCTCTCGTCGAGAGGTGTAGGATTGATATAAAGATCATCCAATTCCGATAAGTATTCATCGAGATATGAATTTATTTTGATTATGGAATTATTATCAAGCCGACCTACAACTCATGTAGGCTCGGAAGCCCAACAGTCGCATCTATTCACCCACCAACGTTGTGTATAAATATAAGAGGACTTTTCCTCATTTAGACTCACTCATCTCATCACATCTCTCTCTCTCTACTGCGCAGATATGAGTCTCTTCTCTATTGCGCTGAAATGGGTCTCTCTCTCTCACACATGTGAAGCCAGAAACTGCTAAAACTGAAGCTGCAACTGCAGAAGTAAAGATTGACTTGCGTGGCCTAGAAGATCTCTTCTTTGGAACTGCACTGTAGGTTCATCTGAACCTCCTTTGAAAGCCGCAACTTTTGGTGGCGGAATGAAGTCAATCCGACGAACGGTTTGCAAGATATCGACTGCCCTAGTTTGAAGCCGGAAACTGCTGAAACTGAAGCTGCAACTGTAGAAGTAAAGATTGACTTGCGTGGCCTAGAATATCTCCTCATCTAAACTACATTGTAGGTTCATCTGAACCTCCTTTGAAAGCCACAACTTTTGGTGGTGGAATGAAGTCAATTCGATGAACGGTTTGCAAGATATCGACTGCCCTAGTTTGAAGCCGCAAACTGCTGAAACTGAAGCTGCAACTGCAGAAGTAAAGATTGACCTGCGTGGCCTAGAAGATCTCCTCATCTGAACTGCACTGTAGGTTCATATGAACCTCCTCTAGAAGCTGAAACTTTCGGTGGTGGAATGAAGTCAATCCGACTGTCGGTTTGTGAGATATGGTCTGCCCTAGTTTGATAATGAAGCCGCTAATGCTGATGCTACTGATCTAGGGTTTGCTACTACTGATATGAATCAGATTTATTGTACTATTTCTCTCTGCTGAATTATTGAAGATAAAAGAAGATTTGATCAAAGGGTTTCCCCACACATTGTGGGGTTTGTCCCTGGCTAGCCGCCACATCTTGTGTCTCTTGTCTGGGCTTGTTTTCTGTCGATCGTTTAATGTTCTATCTGCATTTTACTTTATGTACATGTGATTGCTAATCGGTGGAATATAATAAGAAAAAGAAGTAAACTGTTATAAGCATAGAACATACCATAACTTAACATGGTATCGGAGCTGAGGTGAAGACAAAGCCCGAGCAAGAGCAAGAGCAATCATTGAAGAGAAGATTGGCAAGGCTATCCTAAAAGAACTATGGGGTCCTCAACACTCTTTCCTACCGAAGACAAGCTCCGTGAGAAAGTTGACTATCACAGATGGAAGATGTCTATTGATCTAACCCTTGAAGATCAAGGAGTGCTGGACCATGTAAGAGGCAATATTGTTGAGCCTTCATCAAATGCATCTGCTGCTGCCTGGAACAAATGGAAAAATGGAGAAGTGAAAACAAATAAGATCATCCGGGACTCTATCGACAAGCGCTTGGTGGCCTACATCTCTGATCTAGACACCTCCAAGGAAATCTACGACAGACTGGTGAGTTTATTTAAAGTTAATGATGCAAATCAAGTTTTGTTTCTTAGAAATAAGTTGAGGGAAATCAAGAAGGGTAAAGATGAAAGTATGCAAGCATACTTCTTAAGAATCATCGAGATCAAGAACGATCTCCTATCTATTGGGGAAACCATTACTGACAGAGAAATGGCACTCACAACTCTCGAAGGATTACCATCTGAATGGTATGTGTTCAGGACTACTCTTCTGAACAATAATTCCTAGTTTCGAGGAATTAATGGATAGATGCATTCAAGAACAAACAATGGTAGAAGAGCAGGAAATGCCCTTGCCTAAAGGTCCTCCTGCTGCTTTTTCTTCTCATGCTAAGAAAAGAAATAATTCTGGGTCTAAATAAAAAGGAAAGGCTGGACCTAAGGCTAGAAGAAAATGACGATGTTACATTTGCGATAAAGCAAGTCACTATGCAAGGGAGTGCCCTGATAGAAAGGACTCACTCTAAGACGATGATCAAAATCCCTCTGATGGCAATCAAAGGAATGACAAATTCAACAGCAAAGGTAAGAGGAGAGCTGGGAATCAAGGAAGAGGACAAGCATTCAAGAAGGCCGGAAATTCCAGGATGTATTAAATGCACCTGACCTCAAAAAGAACCTAGTGTCCATCTCGGGAACGGAAGACAAAGGCTACAAGGTAACCTTCAGCGATGGCAAGGTATGTATATGGAAAAATAATGTTAAAGATGCCTTTACTCTTGGGTTTAGTGTTGATTCATTATATCAGGTCGATGGAAGTCTGCTAGGTGTCATGTCTTATGACACATCTCTTCAGTCCGAACTTTGGCATTAGAGGTTTTCCCCCCTTCATTATAAAGCTATACTCGGTGTAAGACAAATGGTGATAGGGATGCCCAAATTCTGAATAGAGAATGAAGGTGTATGTCCAGGATGTGCTGAAGGAAAGCTCAAAAGGGGACCATTCCCCTCAAGCCAAAGCAAGACCTCTGATATATTACAATTGGTTCACTCAGGCATACCTGAGGTTGGCATTAAGAGGGAGACTACTACACCACATACTCCTGAGCAAAATGGTGTGGTGGGAAGGAAGAACTGCACGATGATGGAAGCTATCTGGGCCATGCTACATGGTCAAAGTCTTCCTAAGTTTCTATGGGCTGAAGCTGCAAACACTGCCGTATATGTACAAAATCGATGCCCTCATCAAGCATTGGGTTCCAAGACTCCTAAAAAAAAATTCACCGGTAAGAAACCTGATGTTTCTCATTTTAAAATTTTTGGAAGCCCTGTATATTTTCATGTGCCGAAAGAGAAAAGAAATAAATTGGGAGCATCTGGAAAGAAGGGAATTTTTGTGGGCTATGGTGAAAATACTAAAGGCTATAGAATCTATGTAGCCGGTCAAAGGGAAGTCATAATTAGTCATGATGTCACCTTTGATGAAGATATGGCTCTCAGCAAGGTGATCAATCTTCCGACTTTGAGGAGCTCTCAAGAAGCCGACACCAGGGAACCGAAAGAAAAGGATGATGAATCAATGCCTGATGCAGAAGAACCCTTGGATCCGATTGATCCTCCTCCATATGAGCCTTCCTCTTCTAGGAAGAGGCCTTCATGGCTTAAGGGGTTACTTGATGATGCTGAAGGACATGCTGCACCCTGAGGAACCTTTCGTGAAAGTAAGAAACCTAATAGGTATCAAGGATACCTGACCATCATGAGCAAGATCATACAAAATCAGCCTTCTTCATTCTCAGATGCCGTCAAGCATCAAGTATGGAAGGATTCTATGACCAAAGAATATGAGTCTATCATAAAGAATGATGTCTAGGAAGTAGTTCCCAGACCCTGGACAAGACAATTGTTACTTCAAAATGGCTTTACAAGATAAAGCATGCAACAGATGGAAGCACGGAAAAGTCTAAGGCTCGTTTTGTTTCTCGAGGTTTCTCCCAAAAGGAAGGTATAGACTATGATGAGATATTTGCACCTGTTGGCAGATATACGACCATCCGCTCGATCATAGCCCTTGCCGCTTCACAAGGATGGAACCTACATCAGATGGATGTCAAGACTGCGTTCTTGCATGGCTCGATCAAAGAAGAGGTCTATGTGGAGCAACCCGAAGGATTTGAGATTTATGATCGGAAATCTCATGTATGCAGGTTGAAGAAAGCTCTCTATGGGCTGAAGCAAGCACCCCGAGCATGGTATGAGAGGATCGATAGCTACTTGATGAAGCTGGGATTCACTAGGAGTGAAGCCAATCCTAACCTTTACTTTAAGGTTGAAGATGACAAGCCTCTCATACTGGTATTGTATGTGGATGACCTCTTTCTAAAAGGTGCAGACCCTCTCATTCACAAATGTAAGAGGGAGCTGGCCTCTGAATTTGAAATGAAAGACCTAGGACTGATGCACTACTTCCTAGGACTTGAAGTATGGTAGAAGCCAAGGGAAATTTTCCTATCTCAAGGGAAATATGTGGTAAAGATATTGGAAAGATTTGGTATGATGGATTGCAAGCCTGTGACTACCTCAAGGATCTTAACTTTTAGAAGTTAAATGGTAGTGATGTCAGACTAGATTTGGGAAATGCCTCTAAGTTTCATAAACTCATTCGCATTGATGTTCTTGGTGAACCTCCGTCCGAACATATTTTTTGCAGTTAGCATTGTGAGCTCATATTTGGTTGAACCTCACTGGATTGATGCTAGGAATCTTCTGAGATGTCTTCAGGACACAATCTCTCATGGATTAAGATACACTTCCGGAGATGTGAGACTACTTGGATATACTGATGTTGATTGGGCAGGCAGTGTGGTGGACCGTAAGAGCACTTCTGGGTGCTGTTTCACCTTGGGATCTGCTTCGATATCCTGGATGAGTAGGAAGCAGAAGTCGGTGGCTTTGAGCACCGCCAAAGCAGGATATATTGTTGCTAGCATAAACTCCTGTGAGGTACTCTGGTTGTGAAAGCTCTTCAGTGAGCTGTTTGGATTTACATTGGATACCACTGTGATTCTCTATAACAACCAGAGGTGGATTTGATTATTGAGGAATCCCGTATTCGTCGATTGCTCCAGCAGATAGACATCATCTTGGATATGGTAAGTTGATGAGCAAGGAAGCTCCATCGCATTAAGATGATGTACAGGTTGATACACCTTGTCAAAGCCCCGAGGAAAGATCTAATCTGTGATTTTCCCAAACGACTTGGAGTCGGTAAGAAACCCTTGTACAAGGGTCCTGCATGTTGCATACATTGAGCTCTGAGAGCTCTGAAGGCTTGCGGTTATTGCTGGAGCAACATACGACCACAGGGTGACTCACCCTCCCTTGGTGGTGCACACTGGAACAAGATGATTCGCTCTCTTGTGGGACAAAATGATTCGCTCTCTTGTGGAATAGGATGATTCGCTCTCCTGTGTAGAAAGATGATTAGTTCTCCTGTGAGGCCTGGATTGATGCATTCTCCATGGCGATTGTAGCAGGATTGATGTGTTCTCCTGTGAGGCCTGGATTGATGTGTTCTCCATGGCGGCCTGGATTGATGTGTTCTCCATGGCAATTGTAGCAGGATTGATGTGTTCTCCTGTGAGGATAGGATTAATTAGTTCTCCTGTCGAGGCATCCTACCCATGCAGTCTGGGACTCATGGGAAGTACCTCTCATCTGATCAATGAGTAGGGAAATGAAGTTAGGGACCATAGTAGTATCGATGGACGCATCGTTGTAACTACTATACTCCCTACGCTAGGATGACCTCCATTGATCTGGGATCAATGATACTGGTCTGGGACCATTGGTAGGAGTTGTACCATACTATGACACTGACTTCGGGTCAGTTGAGACTGGTCTGGGATCAGTGCTACATACTCTGAGACTGACTTTGAGTTAGTGGAGGATGATATTGGTCTGGGACCATTGGAGTTGTACTCACTATGACGCTGACTTTGGGTTGGTTGAGACTGGTCTGGGACCAATGATACATACTCTGAGACTGACTTTGAGTCAGTATGATACATCCTTGATCATTTCTTCTTCTTCATAATTCAGACAAAAGCAGAGTAGAACAGAACAATACAAGAGCAGAGCAGAACAGAACAAAACAGTACAGATCAGTGCAGGGCAGAACAAGACAAAGTAGAACAGGCAAAATAGAGCAGAGCAGGGCAAGGGTCAGGGTGTACAAGGCAGTGCATTTGATGGATGAATAGTAAGGACCGATAGACAGATTGCAGATGAAGTTCTCCATGGTTGAGAGGGAGTGTTAAAATTGGCAACCAGTGAAAAACATCATGTGGGTCATCTTATTCATGGCTAATAATATTTTTATTAGATTCCTCTCATTGAGAGGTGTAGGATTGATATAAATATCATCCAATTCCGATAAGTATTCATGGAGATATGAATTCATTTTGATTATGGAATTATTATCAAGCCGACCTACAACTCATGTAGGCTCAGAAGCCCAATAGTCGCATCTATTCACCCACCAACGTTGTGTATAAATATAAGACGAATTTTCCTCATTTAGACTCACTCATCTCATCACATCTCTCTCTCTACTGCGCAGATATGAGTCTCTTCTCTACTGCGCTGAAATGGGTGTCTCTCTCTCACACATGTGAAGCCAGAAACTACTGAAACTGAAGTTGCAACTGCAGAAGTAAAGATTGACTTACGTGGCCAAGAAGATCTTCTCTTTGGAACTGCGGTGTAGGTTCATCTGAACCTCCTTTGAAAGCCGCAACTTTTGGTGGTAGAATGAAGTCAATCCGACGAACGGTTTGTAAGATATCGACTGCCCTAGTTTGAAGCCGGAAACTGCTGAAACTGAAGCTGCAACTGCAGAAGTAAAGATTGAATTGCATGGCCTAGAAGATCTCCTCATCTGAACTGCGCTGTAGGCTCATCTGAACCTCCTTTGAAAGCCGCAACTTTTGGTGGTGGAATGAAGTCAATCCGACGAACGGTTTGCAAGATATCGACTGCCCTAGTTTGACGTTGGAAACTGCTGAAACTGAAGCTGCAACTGCAGAAGTAGAGATTGACTTGCGTGGCCTAGAAGTTCTCCTCATCTGAACTGTGCTGTAGGTTCATCTGAACCTCGTCTGGAAGCCGAAACTTTTGGTGGTGGAATGAAGTCAATCCGACTATCGATTTGTGAGATATGGTCTGCCCTAGTTTGATAATGAAGCCGCTAATGCTGACGCTACTGATCTAGGGTTTGCTACTGTTGATATGAATCAGATTTATTGTACTATTTCTCTCAGCTGAATTATTGAAGATAAAAGAAGATTTGATCAAAGGGTTTCCCCACACATTGTGGGGTTCTTCCCTGGCTAGCCGCCACATCTTGTGTCTCTTATCTCGGCTTGTCTTCTGTCGATCATTTAATGTTCTATCTGCACTTTACTTTATGTACATGTGATTGCTAATCGGTGGAATATAATAAGAAAAAGAAGTAAATTGTTATAAGCATAGAACATACCATAACTTAACACAAAGTCGATCTTAGGAACAAGGCAACATTTCTTTTTATTGTAGAAAACTATAATAAACATGGAAAGAGTTCACCTGAGTCTTCCTCTTCCGGCTCCAAGCGGAACTATCCTCCAGGTTTGCCCAGTCCTAGACTTCAACAACCTCCTTCCATAACCCATACCATGATATCCGAAGCAAGTGGGAGAATATCAACACTCAAGGAAACAAGGGTTTCCTAAACTCGGGTAAGTGCTTGAAGCACAGGAATACTTCAGACTTGATCAGGGGATAGTCTCAGTATAGTAATTCTATATCTTCTCTCCTCCTTAAGGCCTTCTGATAGAAGTTTTTTTATACTTCTCCCAATTAGGTTTTTGGTTGGAGAAATAGTTGGGAACAGTTGGGCCATGGGCACTAGGAGGTAATCAATAGGTAAAATCCATGAACTCCGCCCATAGTTAAGGAAGTTTATTTTTTTTAAGTGTTTTAACACATATGCATGGGTTGGGTATTGACTAACACTCATGTACATGCTTTTATCACAGGGAAAAGTAGCGTATTGGGAGTAAACCACTGTTTTTAAAATATTTGGACCAAGTCTGGAAGGAGGGGTTGCCGTAGGGCATAAATCAAGCATCACAAATACGAAGGGTGATATTTGTAGCTATAACGCCTGGCTAGATTACACAATTATGGAGCCCAGTAGGATTACACAATTTCTGGAGGGAAGGTTAGTTGCCCTCCAGAATTGCGCAATTTTCTAAGTGAACATATTAGCCATAAATTTGACTAAGTCCTGAATTGTAGCCTGTGATGAGAAACAAGAAAATTGACATGCACAGGTTGGAAAGCCTTTGAAACTCCGCTGAAGCCTATGTACTTAACGTTGAAATATATGCTACTAAGGATGGTTGGTAGGGAGGCTCCAAAATGAAGCTAAGGAGAAATTTTGGATGGTGGTTGTAGCCACTACAACACTTGGTGACACATTGGTAGAACTCCAGCTCTCTGAATGGAGCTTGTTTCATGAAGAACAAGTCTAACACCTCCGGAAGCATATTGTTTAGTTCTTTGATCATCTTGACTCTCAAAATAACTTGATTAAAAGATGTATCTTCCATGCTCTTGGTCGGTTGGAACACATTCCAAGCCAAGTCAACACAATTGTTTCTATCAGGATGAGAGGTATATTGGTGCATAAGAAATATGATAGTCAGAGTTTAAGTTTCATATTTGGTGTTGTTACACTACCAATAGACCTGGACAATACCCTGGTGGAGTCATGCAGGAACATACGCATTGCTCCACTACCAGCAAGCCTGATAAGTATCCCAGTGGAGTTACTTGCATCACCTCTCTACGTAGGAAGCCTTTCTCTTCTTTCACCTTATTCATTTTTCAAAACTTTTCACATTTTCATTTTTTCATTCTCATATTTTCATTTTTTGTAACTATACATAAGCACTTATTGATTTCAAGGCAAAAGAGGGATCTCGACTTATTTAGAGGAGAAGAGGTTGTTCCTTTAGAGAAGTATTTTGTATATACCTCTGACATACTTGTTAAGGTTTTCCCTCTCACCTTAGTCTACTTGACTGAGCTGGAAAGGGTTAACCCAAAACAACTGACTAGAGTAGGTGATGCTTGTTAGTGCACAAGCATTGTGTTTTCATCAAGGTTCACTTTGAACATTACATATTTTCCATTGGTGTATCATGGAATGAAGATAACAAGTTCTACATATAGAGATAGGATGACAGATAACCAAGTATTGATAGCTGCACAAGTCCTCTTGTACCTTTCCATCCCTTGTTTTAAGAGTCATACACTATTTCATGCAAAACTAACCTACAAACATAAACAAGAAAACAAAAAATTAAAAGAGAGAAGATCAGAAGAAAAAATGCAAAAGCAATGTGAGTAATAAAACAAGAAAGCAAGTGAACAAACAAACAAATTAAGAAAGCAAACAAGGTAAAGAAAACACTACTCCTACTCCTAAGCTAACAATGCATGGGCCTGATTACGTGAACTGATATTTCCAGTGTAGTCACCGATGCTTTGGCTGACCCATGTTGGTGAAGGCATGGTTCGCAAATAGCGCAGTTTCACAAACCAATAAACATGAAAGATATGACAATGAAAAAAAACACACTCCAAGTCTAAATATGTACACAGAATATAAATAAGTGTATGCAGGTGACATGCAATCCGTGGACTTCCCATGGTGTTGTGCGACAATGCATGTAGATGTTAAGAATGCACATTCTCTTGACTTTGATATGCAAGAAAACGAGAGAAACAAAGACAACTTGTGTTGCGCACGTGTGATTGATGTGCAAGATTCCTCAAATGCATGAGTGATGGGATCATGTAGTTTAAGTGGAGGAAGCGAAATCTATGTGTGGGATTGATCTTCAATGCATACATATGAGTGATGAGGAGCCTTGGGTGTTTCAACAATTTCATGATCGGAAGTGAAACTAACCTTAGGACAGCAAGGGCCTGACATAACAATCAGCTCGGGCTGAAGTGCCTCGACTGTCTGCGGGGTTTCAACTTCATCAAAAGATAGATCATCATAAAAAGGTGGCTTTGAAAAATCAGCAGTGATAAATCAACATCGTGATTGAATACTGGAGTAAAGAGATCATGATAACTACGATAAAAAAAATCAATGATTTCATCTGCATCCTCATGATAAAAAAAATCAAACTGAGGGGTAGATGAGAAGCAAGAGTTTTCACCCTCAGCATTTCCTAAAAAAGAAAATGAAAAACCAATTGGATTTTCAATGAAGAATTTTTTCCTCTCTACTGTTGAATGATAGGCTGACATCTGGTGTATTATGTGAATGACCAACAATAGGTGCATCCATTGGCAGATTTACATAAGGAAAATCAGTGATGGTGGAATCACCAAAGATGTCAGGAAATAACGGTGGAGGCGTGAATAGAAGGAAGTCATCCTTTGTCGCGAGTTGATCTTAAGGTTCCCATTCATAATTATCATGAATGATAGTGCAAGTTGCTTGTTCAACAACAACTCCATCGATCGCTTGATCCTTGTTCACAATAGGCCTAGAGTCTGGAATGGAAGAACACAAGACAGTGCAATCCCAAGGATCAACAAAAGATGAAGATGGAGTAACAAAGGCACATGAGAACCCGTGGGCTTCACAAGAAAATCTGCATGAAAATTGAGAGAAGTGATGCTGGGAGGATATGGCAGTTGAACAGACATGTGTGCATGTTCTCCAACATCAATCTACAATGGTGAAGCTGTTTGATGAGGGGACGGTGGACAGTCACTTGTCACAGTGACTGTGTCCTTCTATGATTGTACAACTCCATCACGAAAGTATGCTAAGCGGGGTTTGAAATTCCACTTAATCTTGGGATTGATAGATTTGGTAATGGAATATTCAAATTTTTCCATGAGATACTGGAATTTCATTTGACTTTTCAGAGCTTCAAACTGCAATACACGGAAGCACTGCCAAAAATCCATAGGCGATTCTTGCGTAGTTTTCTGTTGTTTTAATAGTTTTTTGTCAAAAGGTTCGAGATCAAAATGATGGAAAGTATATTCAACGAGATCACGGAACTGTTTAAGTGAGTGCATGTTTCCAGGAGCCAGGTTATGGCACCATCATTGTGGGGATCCGTGAAGTGTGCGTGAAAGCAAGAAAATTTCCTCTTCATCAGAGAAGTCATCTACATTATCAAATGCATAGAAGTCTTGTAAGTACTTGGGCCAGGACACTTCACCTTCACCATCATACGTGAATTCCAACAAGAGATAAAAAAACTCCCTCATGATGTTGAGATGTTTTGCATAAAAGAAACATTAGGGATGGATGAGTCTAATGATATCCATGATGGATATGCAAAGATTCAAAATAGGATGTAAGGGATGATCTTGTGAACTAGCCCTCCTTCTAGCACCATAAATTTTGATGGTTGCTGGACCTGCTAACATGTCAGGGGATCTCCTCGATAAGAAGTCCCAACTAGATATCAAACCATTTGGTGTAGGTGTTTAGTCAATTTAGTATGTCGTAAATTGCTACATAAATTATCAATCTGGGAGTCATAAACTGATGAAGTGTAGTGCACTATACGTGCTAGACAACCCTTTTATTACCTCACTATTTTCAGTTTTATCTTGTTTTGGGGTTTCGTTCTGTTGGTCTCCTAAATTGGTTTAATGTAATGGAAATCCTAATCTATTGTTAAAGAAAAAGTTTAAGAATACTTTTTAAAGATCAAGTGTGGATGTATAGTTGGAGACAAGGCTTATCCTCTTGCTTCTTGTGATAATTTCAAAACTTTGAACTTAGGAGATCTTAAAACATGTTGTCTACAAAATCAGAACTTGAATGGGAGAGTGAATATGCAGCTATATGAACCAAACTACAAATGAAGTACTGAAAATGAGATTACTATCTCTGCTGTTCATCCTAATTGAAACATTGAAATCTAATAAACGCTACAACTTAAACCAAAAAGTAAAGAAACTGGAAACTAATGATTAGTTAATGATTTCATCCATAATCACAAAATTTCGCCAATTAACTTCTAAAATGGGGTTAAGCTAAAGGCTCCAGAAATATCATCATATGGCATGAAAGAAATGACATCTAGATTATCTAATTGCACACTAATGAAAGCAAAGCCAATTACTTCATCTATAATCACAATATTTCACCAATTAACTTCTAAAACAGGGTTAAGCTAAAGGCTCCAGAAATATCATCATATAGCATGAAAGAAATGATATCTAAATTATCTAATTGCACACTAAAGAAAGCAAAGCCAATTACTTCATCTATAATCACAATATTTCGCCAATTAACTTCTAAAACGGGATTAAACTAAATGCTCAGGAAATATCATCATATAGCATGAAAGAAGTGACATCTAAACTATCTTGAACAGTAAACAAATCTCACAAAGTAAAAGCATAAACAACTAAAATTTAAAATTGAGTTTCAGCAGAGGAAGTAAGTCTCAATAACACCACTTGATGCAAAAATTACACTAAGAAGCTCGAGTATAACCAGACTTAAAGACCTATTCTTAAATGCACCTATAAATGTTAGTAAGAAATATGACAAGCTGCAAAAACATATACAAGGTTAGAAGGATTAAGATCATAAGCAAAACATGAGAAATGTACAATTCGAATGAGAGAAAATATACATGAAAACTATACAAAAACAAAAGAAGAACCTCAGCTATGCAGGGGCCCTCTACACAGCTTCGGACTAGCACACCATTACTTCAAAATACGCTCAAACAGACATGTGAAAGTAGAGTTTGTATTATGAAAAACAAAGTAATGTGTCTCTCAGTTACACAAATAGCAAAATAACACTATAACAACAATATCTAGAATGTCCTATCTGCATTTTAAACACTTGTATTTATAGAGAAAATGGATAAATGTATCTCGGAGGAATTTCTTGAACGATAGATACGTGAAAAGGTCAAAATCTGAGGATTCAGCCTGCCTGTTGCCATGAGCAGTAAATCTATGCGAGGTGGATGTTGGATTGCGTTAGGTAGATGCCATGCAGGTGGCAGAAATGAATCCGCGAGTTCAGGAACGTCTTCGGGCTTCTTTTATGTGCAAGAACAGAGTCCTAGCTAGCATAGAATTCTCCATTGACCTCCCTTTTACGGGGACCTTTCTTTTTGAATCTGGCTAAGTGAATAGGACCTCATCCATGCGTGGACAATTCCCGAGCTGCCCATGTGTCGCATTCCTCCTCCTAACACCTGTAACCTATAAAACAATGGAAATGGTTGTGGAATTTCCAGTTAGTTGTGGAAAGTGGCTACATTCTGTAGCTGATAAACAAAACCTAGATCTAATAGCAGACACAACGATATAATTTGAAAATCACTCAAATACACTTCTAAAATCAACATGTAACAACTTTTGATAGCTTAGGATGCACTGACATGGGAAAATAGAAGAGAAAGGGTTTATGAAAATTCTTGGAAGAGAGGTAGTTTTGGGGCTCAACATACCCCCACTGTGAAGATGTTGCATGTCCTCATGCAACCAAAATTGTAACAATCCTCCCATCAATGCATTTGCTCTGAAAATTATGTTAAGACATCCAACCTCTTCTTATTCTTTCTTGCTGTCAATGTCATTTTAGGCTTCATCATAAGACATCTTTACTTGAGATTGATGAGGGCTCTACTCAACCTCTTATTCTTCTTCTTCCGTTTTCTATTTTTCTTATGCCATAATCCTAAATGCAGCATGGTATTGTCACGGATAACTTTGTCCAATTTGTTTTTCTCTTTTAAGGTTTCATTCTCCCTTTGGATGTGTCTGTTTAAGACTTCCGACTCATAAATTTCTTGCTTCAATGATTGAATCAAATTTTCCTGAGTTGTACCTGGCTAATTGGATGAAGTTCCTTGTTCTGCTATAGTTTTCTGCTTTTACAATGATTCAATAAAATCATATATCTGCTACTGGGATTGATCAATTTCTAAAGTCGTTTTCCTTGGACTAGTTTCAAAGTCTAACTGAGGAGAAGGACAATACTGTGGACTTTGATCAAGTGGAGTGTTTTTTGGTGACTGATCTAGAGTTTCACCCCCCAGGTCTATGAATTGAGCTCCTTTGATTTGTGTTTTCCTCAACTTGCCCTTTAATCTAGAGCTTCTTCTTAGACCTTGTGAGCTTATATCTCCTTTTTCTATGACCTGTTTCTCCTTTCCTTTTTGTTTTTCTTTAGTTGACTATTCTAATCTTTCAAAAAGCACTTGCTCTTCCTCTGAAGAAGGCTTAGGAGTCTGGTAAATGTCTTTAATTTTCCTCTTTCCTTTCTGTTTTGTTTGTTTCATAATTTCAGTCAATGTTTCAGAAGGCAATTCTTCTTCACTGTTTTCCTTTGTCACACTAGTAGGAGTATCTTACATTGTTAAAGTTGTTCGTTTCCTCCTACTTCTCTTTGTTGAACTCCTCTTAGGAAATTCAGGACGGTCTTGGAAAATGTTCCTAACTAGGAAATTTTCCCATGTATCTTCCCTCTCTTTCAATTGATTTTCAATCAAGATCTTGATAAGGCCATGATGGTAGAGATGAGGTTCTACATCATCTATGTTCTTTTGAACAGTAGAAGACATTTTTCTTAAACTATTCAACAAGAAGTAAGGAAGGTTGATAGTTTCATTCTCCAAGGAATTCATTAATAATCTGATATGATACGTTATACATGGAGCCATACCTGCCCTTGCATGTAATGAATTTCTAAATGATTAAAAGCAGACTACTCCACTTATCTTTTAAGGCTGAAATAGGAATCCCTCGTTTAAAGATTGATATGTCCATACTTGGATTACAAAGAATGACCCTCCAGACTTTTTCATCAAAATCCTTGTTCATAAACCATCTCTCTCCATCTTGTGTAAGTTTTGTGGTTGCTGCAATTGATGATTCTGCCATTGGAAATTTTATGTCCCCAATTTCAACTTTTGCACCATTGAAAGATCTAGCAAACGTTTTTGTAACCTCCTTGTGATGGCCTTTAAAATTCTTGATGCATTTCAACCATCCAGCCTTCTTCAATGTTCCCTTAAGCTGCAGATATCCTTCCATGAATTTAACTCCTTCGGGCTCTATTCTCACAATAAGACCCATTCCTTTTTTTCATTGTGAAAACAACTCTGTAAATGACAGTCTTACAGGAGCAGAATAATGATATGGAAGAAGACCATGGAGAAATTCGATGGTGATGAAATGGGAAAAGTACTGAGCATGAGATGAAAGAGGGTTTATGGAGTAGAAACTTGTGTAAACGAAAAATGTACCAAAGACTGTAAAACCTGGTGTGCAAGCATGGAGACGGAGTGTCACTTGTGAAAATTTGTGAGACTGAATGGAGATTATGATTTTGAGTTCATAAAAAGGTTGCGGAGTGGAAAGTCGATGAAGGAGAGCTGTATTCAATCATCTCGTGTCTGCATAATTAGCTATTTTAACAAATGTAATGAGGGTGTACGACTAAGTATGAGTTAAACTTGGGAATATATTATGAGATCGTTAGGATTAATGTGAAGGATATGGTTGAGTTAAGGCAACCATCAAGTTAAATCATTACACGTTAAGGAGTTTTGATTTTACAAACTATACGAATTATGCTTTTGAAATGCTATTTGAAATGGTTTTCCATACCTTGGAATCATACCTCTTTCTTTTTGATAACTTTTAATTGCCTGCCTTTGTAGGTGCTTTTCAGGTGTTGATGTCTCCAAAGATCTTCTCCTTCCATACCTACATATTTTTTGGCTAATCACTTGACTGTCACTGTAGATTAGCTGCGGAATTAGAAATCATCTGCGAAATCAAAAATCAGCTACAGAATTGGAAATCAGTTGTGGAATGTAACATTGTAAACAAAATATAAATTAGCGAATGAATGGAAATGGAAAATGACTGGATGGATGAGACATGGAAAAGTGAATATGAAGAAAACTGAAAGAAATTTTATTGAAGGTATGTGGTGGCGAGATGGAGCGAAACGAAATGAGATGGAATGAAACAAACTATGAGTGAAATGAGATATTTTTTATGGAAAATATAGGGCATCAGAATCTTCTGATTTTCGCCCTGTATTTTCTGTATAAGAATGCCAACCAGTGATTAGTTTTCGAGCCTATACATTTTTTTTTAGATGATGATGAAAAAACAAAGACTAGGCTGGTGGAGAAGAATGATTCTTCTTCATCAGCCTCATTGTAGAGTTATCTTGAAAGATTTTGATAAAATCTTCCTTTGAGATTGGCTTCTGATAGATATTCAATCTATGACCATTCACAAGGAGAAAAGTTTGGTGCTCATCAATTGTTCTGATTCTTACTGCGCCATTGCTAAAAACTTTTCAATCTCATATGGCCCAAGCCAATGAGTCTGAAATTTACCTTGAAAATCTTTGAAATTTGAATCAAATAGCAATTCCCAATGTCCTTCTTGAAACCTTTTGTCCCTGATGTATTTGTCATGCCACTTAGCTCTCTGTTGCTGAACTAGATCAGTTCTTTGAACTACTTCTTGTCTGATCTCATCTAGTTCATTCAACTACTCCAGTCTATGCTTTTGAGCTTCTGATAGATCCATTGCCAACTAAACTGTCATCTTGAAGGTTTTAACTTGGAACTCAATGGGGAGTAGAACTTCCTTCTCATAAACAAGTTCATAAGGAGTGTGTCCCGTTGTGTTCCTCCATGTAGTTTTGTAGGCCCATAAGGCTTTAGGAAGCCTTTCTACCCAATCTCTTCTATGTAGATGCAAAGTCTTGGTAATGATTCCTTCAATGACATTATTTGTGGACTACACTTGACCATTTGCTTGCAGATGATAAGGAGTTGATTTCCTATGCTTGACCTTGTGCTCTTCCATAAGCTTCTCTATCATTTTGGATGTGAATTGAGTTCCCTGATCTGTCACAATTTCCCTTGGAACACCAAAGCGAGTAAAAATATCCTCATAAAGAAAATTAACTACTATATTTTCATTAATAGAAAATAACGCTTTGGCTTCTACCCATTTAGTGGCATAATCATTACATACCAATATATACTTTTTTCGCTTGGATGGAGGATTAATAGGTTCGATAAAGTCTAAAGCTCATTTTTCAAAGGGTTCGATGAGTACTTGAGGTTGTAATGGCATCTCATTTGAGGGGGTACGTTTTCCTACCCTTTGGTAGTTGTCACACCTTTTGACATATTTTTTTGCATCTTTGAAGAGGGACGGCCTATAATATCCTAGAAAAATGATTTTATAAGCTATCCTCTTGTTAGCAAAGCATCCACCGTATGGTTCATCATGACATGCTTTGAAAATATTAGGCACTTTATCTTCCCTGACACATCTTTTGATCACAAAGTCTAGCCCTATTTTATACAATTCGTTAGAAATCCATGAATATCTTGAACTATCCTGAATAATCTTTCTTCTTTCTCTACGAAATAAATGTGGAGGTAGTTTCCCTGTAACCAAATAGTTAGCCATATCTAAAAACCAAGGAGTTTTAGTAGTTACTGCAAATAAGTATTCATCAGGAAACTTATCCTCTATAGGAGAGTCTTCTTTGATATTCTAAATCCTAGACAAGAAATCAGCAACTGTGTTTTGTTTCCTAGGTCTATCTAACACAGTAATATTGAATTCCTGTAAAAGTAAGAGTCATCTTGTAACTCTGCCATTAGTAATAGGTTTGCTCATCAAATATTTAATTGCAAAATGATTAATATGAATAAAAGTTTCATAGCCTATTATATAATGTCTGAACTTATTAATTGCATGAACAATAGCTAATAACTATTTTTCAGTCACAGTATAATTTAACTCAGTGGCAGTCAAATTTTTACTTGTATAGTAAATGGCATAATGAATCAAGTCTTTTTGTCCCAGTACAACTCCTAGAGTTGTATCTGAAGCATCTGTAGAAATATGGAAAGGAAGTTTCCAATTCAGTCCTCTTAAGATAGGTGCTTCAGATATTCTTGTTTTCAAGGCTTCAAATGTTGATTGAAAATCAGGATTCCACTTGAATTCATGGTCTTTTGTAAGTAGTTGAAGAATGGAGATGCTATTTTGGTAAATTTTTCTATAAATATTCTATAATATCTAGTAAATCCTAGAAAACTTCTAACATCATTTTGACAATTTGGAATAGGTAACTTGGAGATGACTTCAACTTTGGATTTGTCTACTTTAATCCCATCCCCTGAAATATGATGTCCCAAAACAATACCTTCAGTAGATATCATAAAGCATTTTTCATGGCTTAATGAAAGGTTTGTTTCTTTAAATCTTTTGAGGAATTTTTCTAAACTTTCCAAGGCTTCTTCAAATGTATTACCATAGATTGTAAAATCATCCATGTATACCTCTACACAATCATGGATTAGATTAGAAAAAATTCCTAGTACTACTCTTAGGAATGTTGCAGGTGCATTACATAATCCAAAAGGAAGCACTCGCTAAGCAAAAATTCCCCATGGACAAGTAAATGTGGTTTTATCTTGATCTTCGGGTGCTACCTGGATTTGATTAAAACCACTAAAACTATTCGAAAATGAAAAGTACTTTTTGCCTGCTAATATATCTAATACTTGATCTATAAAAGGCAAAGGAAAGTGATCCTTCAAGGTTGCTTTATTCAATTCCCTATAATCAATGCACACCCTCCATTTACCATTCTTTTTGGGCACTATCACCAAGGGAGAAACCCATTGGCTATTTGAGATTGGGTAAATGAAGTTTACATTGAGTAATTTTTGGAGCTCTTCTTTCACAATCTCCCTAATATTTGGATTCATCCTTCTCTGAGGTTGTCTAATTGGTCTACTGTTTTCCTCAATATAGATATGATGGATGCAAATCTTAGGGTCAATACCTTTCATATCAGTATACTCCCATGAAAATGCAACAGGATGCTTTTGTAAGATTTTGGTTAGCTCTTCTTGTTGTAACTTTCCCAAGTTTTTGGTGATATTCAATGTTCTACTTGAAAAAATTACAATTGCAGAACTACCAAAATCTTCAATAGAGTAGAGAGACATTTTTTTGGATGACAAATATTCAAAATCAGAATCTAACTGAAATTGTGTGTGATCATATTCTGAAGATGTTTCAAAATTTTCTAATGTGTTCAAGATTTGACTATCCTCGCTAACATCAGAGAGAGTAAGGATAAGTTGTATAACATATTCATCATCGACCCATTCATTGTCTCCTACTTCTGTAATTGCTTTTGCTGGAGGATACAAAGTAAATTTCTTTGTTGAACTACCATCAGAAATGTACATGTTACCAGATCTACAACTAATAAAAGCATCAGCTATGGCTAGCCAAGGTCTTCTTAAGATGAGTGGGTGTCCTCCTAGATTATTCTTGGGAGTCAATATCATGAAATCCACCGGATATTCCCAAGAATCCAAGGAGACCGAAATATCTTCTAGTACACCATCTGGTTTGATTACTGATCTATCTGCAAGTTGCAGTAAGGTAGGTGTAAAAAGAAGATTAGGAAGTTTAAGCTGTTCCATAGTCTGTCTACTCATAATGTTTATAGCAGCCCCCAAGTCAATCAGTGTATTTCGAATTTCCATTCCATTTATGTGTTTCTTGACAATTGGACTTCCTCGATCGACATATTTATGCATGGTATTCTTTCCCATCATGATATCTACTATTTTTCCTACCAGGTGGATTCTTTTTGTGTCTCTTGGTTTCCTACCTGGTCTTTTGATACTCAACTCCTTTATTGTTTTTGCTAGAGTAGGAATTTATCTAATGGATTGTAGCAAGGGAATATTGATACATACATTCTTTAATTCATTTAGGAAATCATAGTCAGGCAACAAGATTTGTTTTTGCACCCCCCCGTCAGTTTGTAATCTCTCAGGAAAAGGAGGTGTGGATGTAGACACAAGTTGCTCAACTATAGGAGTTGTGTGGATCGACTCTTTTTCTTTTTCTTTTTGAATGGTTGGGTTTTGAAGGGATGCTTCTTCAAATATTTTATTGACTTTCAAAGAATCCTCCTCAGAAGCATCTTTCTCTTGAATATCTATAGAACGTTTTTCTTTTTCTAAAATCCTACCAGATCTAAGTTGAACATCATTAAGATCTAGAGGAACAATCATATAGGTAGGAAATGGTTGTCTTCTACCATGTAATCATTCTGAGGCTTTTTTTGTTGGGATTTGGTAATGGTTGGGCTGGTAGTTGATTTGGCTTCTGTTGAAATGGAAGCAAGAGTTGAGGATTTTGATTTTGTTGAGGAGGTTGTTGTTGTGGAAATGGTAATGAAAGTTGAGGGCTTTGATTTGGAAGTTGTGGTTCTGGACTTTGTTGTTGGTTTTGTGGGGGAGGATAGCTCTGATAAGATGGAGGAATTGATAATATTGAGCAAATCTCCCATAAGTATTTTTTACCCCTTGTACCCATGATTGAGATTGATACTGATTTTGAGGTTGAGGCCAAGGTTGTGCCAAGAATTCCAATTTGATGAGGGCTAAAAATTCATTGGATTGTTAAATCCTTGATTTTTTTGCCCTTGCCAAGGTATTCTTGAAAAAAAGCAAAGAGGTTCTATAGAATTTGGAACTACTTCCTCCTGAAAGACAGCTTTAAGACCTGGGATTGAAGGAAAATCCTTGGTCTCATGACTTTCCAAGCAAATCATACATGTCTCTACAACTTTTGCATCTAAGGGACATTCTCCTAGAGCATGTTTCTTTCTACATTTTGGGCAAAAGATGGCTAAGGCATTAGCTTTTATTTTCTGCATTTTTTAAATTTTTAGGGTGTTTAGCTATTCACTAAGGCTCCCTAGAATGTCAGTTTTGAACTCATCAATCATATTGCCAATTTCTGCCCTACTTACTGTCCTAGTTGCAGATTTGTTTGCTCTAATAAGAGAAGGATCTCTAGGCCCTTTTCCAGTTTTAGATTTTCCTCTTAAGAGATGGACACATAGTTCAATTATGTCACTTAATGGAAGTTGAGAGATGTCTCCCTTCCCCATCATGTTTAAAATATCTATCCATTCATCTCTAATGGCTTCCAAAAAAAGGGATTTCAAGGTTTCCTCATCTAAATTTTTCATCTTAGCCCTCTTTAAGTTGTCTTGAAACCTCTCAAGAAAATCCTCTAAGTTCTCATCTTCTTTTTGCATCGTTTTGAATACCTCATCCTTAGGATTAGTAGGCATACAATAATACAAGTATCCATCGAAAAATGTTTGCTTCATATCATTCCAAGTCCTAATAGATTGAGTGACGAATCCAATAAACCATTTCAGAGTAGCCCCTTTCAATGTTGAAGGGAACAATTTGAGTTTTTCAGAGTCTTCTAGATATTCATAGGTCCGGCATAAGACTTCAAACTCAAATAGAAATGTTTCAGGATCCTCACTTCACAATCCATAAAAGTTTGGGAGGAAAGATGGTGAAATGTTTTTCATTATTGCACGGGTCTCCTCATTTAATATAGGGAATCCAAATGAATTATCTCCTTCCCTATTTCCTCTACCTCCTCCATTGTTACCTCTACCTCTGCCTCTACCCCCTCCTCCAAATAGTGAAAATTCTCCATCGTGCTCTTCCTCTGCCATGATATTTTCCTCAGAATCTTCTGGCTCTTCTATTAATGGCCGATGAGAGAGAGTTTCTACCTCCTTTTCTTCTCTAGGTAATTTTACTTCTTCAACTGCAATAGGCTCCCCTATGGAGGTGAGGAAGGGTTCTTCTCCTAGGTCAGATTTAGTAGATTGGGTGGGAGAATCTTCTAATTCAGTTGCTGCCCCTTGAATTCTAGGAACCCTAAGGCTGGGAGTATGAGTCTGGGATGGAGGTGTATCTTGTCTATTCCTTGAAGTAGTTGGAGTTGTAAAAATTGAACTTTTGCCCCTAGCTATAAACCTTCCCGTAGAATCTCTTTCTCTATGCATGTCATTTTTTATTTTTGGTGATTTTAATTGGGCTAATAATTCTTTTTCTGATCCTCCAGATGACACTAGGTGTAAGAGAAGAGCAAACTCAAGAAATTATTAATTTCCCCCCCTTTTTTTTTGAATGTAAGAGATAGGCTACCTAGTTACACTTCCCCGACAATGATGCCAAAATGTTTAGTCAATTTAGTATGTCCTAAATTGCTACATAAGTTATCAATTTAGGAGTCATAAACTGATGAAGTGTAGTGCATTGTAGGTGCTAGACAACCCTTTTCTTACCTCACTCTTTTCAGTTTTATCTTTTTTTGGGGTTTGTTCCGTTGGTCTCCTAAAGTGGTTTAATGCAATGGAAATCCTAATCTGCTATTAAAGAAAAAGTTTAAGAATACTTTTTAAAGATCAAGTGTGGATGTAGAGTTGAAGACAAGGCTTATCCTCTTGCTTCTTGTGATAATTTCCAAACTTTGAACTTAGGAGATCTTAAAACATGTTGTCTACAAAATCAAAACTTGAATGAGAGTGTGAATATGCAGCTATATAAACCAAACTAAAAATGAAGTACTGAAAATGAGATTACTATCTCTGTTGTTCATCCTAATTGCAAAATTGAAATCTAATAAACTGCTGCAACTTAAACCAAAAAGTAAAGAAACTAGAAACTAATGATTAGTCAATGACTTCATCCATAATCAAAACATTTCACCAATTAACTTCTAAAACGATGTTAAGCTAAAGGCTTAGGAAATATCATCATATGGCATGAAAGAAATGACATCGAAATTATCTAATTGCACACTAATGAAAGCAAAGCCAATTACTTCATCTATAATCACAATATTTTGCCAATTAACTTCTAAAACGAGGTTAAGCTAAAGGCTCTGGAAATATCATCATATAGCATGAAATAAATGACATCTAAACTATGTAATTGCACACTAATGAAAGAAAAATCAATTACTTCATCTATAATCACAATATTTCGCCAATTAACTTCTAAAATGGGGTTAAGCTAAAGGCTCCAAAAATATCATCATATAGCATGAAAGAACTAACATCTAAACTATCTTGAATAGTAAACAAATCTCACAAAGTAAAAGTATAAACAATTGAAATTTAAAATTGAGTTTCAGTAGAGGAAGTAAGTCTCAATAGCACTACTTGATGCAAAAATTACACTAAGAAGCTTGAGCATAACCAGACTTAAAGACCTATTCTGAAATGCACCTATGAATGTTAGTAAGAAATATGAGAAGCTGCAAAAACATATACAAGGTTAGAAAGATTAATATCATAAGCAAAAAATGAGAAATATACAATTCGAATGAGAGAAAATATACATGAAAACTATACAAAAACAAAAGAAGGACCTCAGCTACGCAGGGGCCCTCTGCACAGCTTCGGACTAGCATGCTATTACTTCAGAATATACTCAAACAGACATGTGAAAACAGAGTTTGTATTATGAAAAACAGAGTAATGTGTCTCTCAGTTACAGAACAAGAAAATAAAACTATAATAATAATATCGAGAATGTCCTATCTACGTTGTAAACACTCGTATTTATAGAGAAAATGGATAATTGTATCTCAGAGTAATTTCTTCAACGATAGACATGTGAATAGGTCAAAATCTGAGGATTTGACCTCCCAGTTTCCATGAGAAGTAAATCTATGCGAGGTGGATGTTGGATTGCATTATGTAGATGGCATGTAGGTGGCAAAAACTTGTCCATGAGTTCAAGAACAACTTTGGGCTTATTTTACATGCAAGAACAGAGTTCTAGCTGGCATAGAATTCTTCGTTGACCTCCCTTTGACCGGTACCTTTCCTTCCGAATCTGGCTAAGTGAATAGGACCTCATCCATGTGTGGAAAATTCCTAAGCTGCCCATGTCTCTCATTCCTCCTCATGACACTTGTAACCTATAAAATAATGGAAATGGCTGTGAAATTGCCAGTTACCTGCGAAAAGTGGCTACATTCCATAGTTGATAAAAAAAACCTAGATCATATAGCACACACAATAATATAATTTTAAAATCACTCAAATACACTCCTGAAATCAACATGTAACAACTTTTAATAGCTTAGGATGCACTGACATGGGAAAATAGAAGAGAAAGGGTTTAAGAAAATGTTTGGAAGAGAGGTAGTTTTTGGGCTCAATAGTAGGCATCCCAACAGTGGGTCGTACAATATTTCCTTGACCACATTTGCATGTTGAGGTGAGCAGGATGTCCTTTCTGGTAGCAAGGATTTGAGTAGTGCAACAAGCCAAGGAAGGTGCATGAAGGGTTCTAACACACGGAAGGTTGAATGAGTGTTCCTCTTGGAAACCTATGGAAACACTTAGCTTGGAAGGGAACACATGAGAAAAGATGCATCACATGTTGGAAGGGAGGTGAACCAACAATCCAAAGTGATAGTTAAACCAATAACACATCTCAACAAGATTCATACATACATATATAGAAAGAGTCCATACATACATATGTAAGCAAACATATACATATATTATTAGTGTAACCAAGACAACTAAAATACAATAACAAAATATGAATGAAATGTGTTGGCTCTGTTATATTAAGAGTGAAAGATCCAATCGTACAATACAACCATGACCAACCACTAGTTCCAACAACGAAATGTTAGAGTCACTTTTTCCTTCAACTCCAAAGAGATGTAATAGCTCTACACTGTCAAGAAGCTAAGGCTTATTACAATACACTCCAAACATTCTCTAATATGCTCCTATCGGAATCTTGGCCACCAAATGCCTGTATAATGAGTTATGAGGTTCTATAAATAGCAAAGAGTGGGGTGACCCTTGACATTCCCCTTTGTGACTCTTCATCTACCCTTGTGACTCTTCAAATACTACCTGACTATTCCATTTGACCATCAACACTAGGTATTTCACTTTTATAAGATGTTACATTATAATCTACACATGTACCCATGCGAGACAAAATAGGCTTGAGCAATCCATGCAAGACACTACTATGACTCGAACTATTGTTGGAAGACCAACTCTTTGACATCCTTGCGATGATCGATGGTGGTGAACTGATGCTAAGCTTGGTAGTCCATGGCGGTGTCCGCGCGCTCAATGGTTACATATTTCTGGAAGTGAACTCTTGCTACCATTGCATCTGAGTACATTGATATGGCATCTATGTCCAACTTATTTGCTAACATGCACATCATGGTCTTGAGTGCAGCCAGACCATCAACATACTTATGCATAGTGTTTGCGTTGATTTCCGAGTGTGCACTAGTGGCTACACGCATCAACTCGTCGAAGTACATGTGTATATTTGTTCAGACTTGGTTATTTGACTTTGATTTAGTGAGCGTACCAATAGATGGGATTGCATGCCACACACAATTGCATCCAAGCTTCTGAACACTCATGCATGTGAGGCCTGCAAATTGGTGATGAGCTGTGGGAGTTCCTCATAGTTTCTGATCTGACTCTGAATATGTGCCTGCAACTCTACTACCTTGGGCTTCATCATATTTGGTAGATGCAATGGGGATCCTTTGCATCTCATTGTCCATGTCTGCATGCGATTGACAACAACATGCACATTTTACAAGATGTGTGCTCTCCTAGTATAGTGCTACTGCTAACCATTGAGATGGAAAACTGCATTATGCATGGTACCGAATATGGAATACAATATCCACATGACTGTCTCAAGGGAAAATACTTCATCTAGTATCGATCTCTCCAACTATGCTCTGGCGAATTATGTTACATGTTCTCTTCCATACTTGGTCGCTTGTAATTCCTTAGCCATTCACTCACTCTCTACTATCAAGAATCAGAACTCGAGCTGGTGGCTTCGGCATATGCTCTTGTTGAATTGACCAATCCTGCTCGGTGCTTATGCACATGAGATACAATCACTTGTTCTACAAATTACAGAGGTGATGTGTGTACATCTGTAGTAGCCACTCTACATGATTGCACAACTCTGTGTTATGACTCATCGAAAGATATGTTGTGCATTTCTTCTTGTGGATTGTCTTCAAGGATATTTGTGTCTCCTTAATCACTTGGGACTTGTTCTTCTTCCACATCTAGTGAAGCCGGTGGGGTGACCTCTTCATTATGAGGTATGAGGTTTGTTTCCTGATCTAACTCTGGTTGCACCACATCTCTATCCATCTGCTCTAAAATCTATTCAATCTCTTGAGCTAAGTCATGTTCCTGCAATTGCTCACCCTGTATACTATGTGTGAGCTTCTCGGATGAGTCTTCAACTTGTATAGGGGTAGTTTCTACAATTTGTGCACGCTTTGCCTCCTATTGTGTCTGTCCCTACTGCACTTCTTTCTCCCTTCTGCATAGTTCTTGTTCATCCTAGAGTTGGTGCTTTAACTCTTGCAACTCCTTCTCTGCTTCCTCCATCCTCTGTTTATCTCATTTCCTTTACACGTTCCTCTTATCGTGTTGTCGCCTCTTAGCCTCAATCTCCAAATCTTCTTTCATCATGAGTGGATCTGCTTTGAACTTGCGACTTTGTTCTGCCTCTGCATTGTCAACAACCTTTCTCTTGCCTTTGTCATGCACAAGTCTGTTACCCTCTATTGCTGCTGATGATGGTGCTCTCTGATATGCCACTTCACACCGCTTTACTAGCCATTCCATAGCTATGTCGACTAGTTCATTTAGCCTAGAGAAGTTGTCGAAATATCTCCATGGGTCTTCCTCAGCCCAATAACACGCCCCGTGGATCCATGGAAATTTCACTCTCACATAGTGGTCCTTTACAAAATAGTGAAGGTCATACGGATTGAAACTTCTAGTGCCAAAAGTAAATATTTTGAACTCTTCCATCTCAGTATCAGCGCGCTTGAGATTTCATATATTGTACAACCCGATCTACAACGGAAGAGCGGGCCAAGGTGCCTTACTCTTCCTGCGCAGTCTAGCTGACAACTGTGTCAAGATATGATACAACACTTCTTGCATGAAGAGCTTGTCCATGGAAAACTTCGGTAAAACATGTGGAGGCTTCTCCACATTGTACATCCTTATGAAGGTGTGAAAGGGTGAGGCATACCAATATTCTATGTCGATTAATGCCTCCATTACTACCTGGGACATACAAGGTGGATCCTAGTCAAATATCATTTTATACACTGGGGTGACAAAGTGGTCTAACAACTGTGTGATCACTCCGTGGAAGTTGCATTCAAAAAATAATCTGCAGCAAGTGCGCACAACGGTTTCCGAAGGAGTCCATGCCTACTTCAAGCCTGGGAACTACTGATGGGCAGTGATTGCATCCAGTATGTATGCGGACATGTATATCTATACTTGCTGACCTTTGGGTGGATGCCAGGCTGCTGTTTCCTGTTCCTTCAACCTGAGAACCAGCATGTTGGACTAGTTGCATGGCCTTCCTTCACTGGCTAGTTGGTCCAGTGCAATCACCCATCTCTACAGGAAGATCTCTGTGATCTCTTAGTCGTATACGCATCATGAAAAGATGCCCAAGTACTGATATGCCTTCCTTACTATCTTCATCTTATAAAATATGCTAGGTGTTGTCCTGAACTTGGTTAGATCTTTCACCCAACTCTTTAAGATATCTCTAGAGTTTGTGTTGCTGCATGTGCTGAAGGGTTTCTCCTTTGTGATCACTTGCTACGACAAGTGATACATCTCCTGATATTCCTTCGCCTTGAAGGTAGAAATATTTGTTCTAATAAAACTTCTCAACAACATCATATCAGGATCAGTGTCTGAGAAAATCCAATATATCATGTACGCACATGGAAACGCGAGACATATCGACACTCATGGAAAGCAATCTACCAGTTAAAAACCAAAATAAATTTTAGGACTGACATGCAACATACCTGGGTGATTGGTAGTAAAGATTGCATAATTTTCACTGGGAGGTTGGGAGACTAACTTCCAAAACTATGGGAGGCACAACCTGGGTTATCAAGAGGTTGAATGACTGTTGGAACTGCACAATGCGCAATCCAGTCTACTTGCTAAGGGCTGAAACTGTGCAATGCACAATTTCAATTAGCAAGGTTATGCATGCCCAGAGACTGCATTGCATAATTTTCTGGGTCAACGGGGCACTGCTTCCCAGAATTGAGCAATGCAAGCATGGAGGTCAATGTTGGCTAGGTGTGCACAATTTCTAGATGGAAGGCAGAGAATTCACTTCTAGAAATGCACAATTATTTTTAGGTGAGTCAAGGTCTTGGCCAAGGCAGCCCAGACCCACCGACGAGCGACTAAAAACATTAAGGGGTTTGAATGCATGGTGAGATTAAATGTAACCAAGGGTGAATGATCATGCATGAAAACAACAAATGCAAGATTCAGAAAATGGGAAAACATGCATGTGTGTGAAACGAGTCGCCGCAATGACGACTGTTAGTGCAAAATCAGTGTCATGCATGCAACAACAGTGTGATGCAAACAAAAACTGAAACGACATTTCTACAAGCTAATATACATTAAAATGACAGAAAGAATTCAAGAAAACCAAGAAAACAACATTCTCACAAATCGAAATACATAAAGCGACAAAAAAGAAACAAATAACATGAAAAGCAGAGTTACCTAAAAATAACTGAGCTAAATTTGCTGAAGACTCTTAGATGTGCTTTGGGATGTCAGAGCTCTAAGATCGATGTGGGGAATGAGCTCTGCACCATCCAATAAATAATTTTGAGGCTTATGATGCACATGCCACCTGCCACAAATCTTGGAAAAAGCGACACTTGGAGGGAACTTTCTAAAAACACTTTGCATATAACCTCTAGCTGTTAGAAATAGATCCATAAAATTTAAGGATGCTTTTTGCATGTTTCTTTTTCTATTTCAAGAAAAAGTAGCCCATGCTTGCAAATCAAGATTGCTTAGTCCCGGAGGGAACCAATCAACCTCAAAGCACATGCAATAGTTTTCAAGCCTCGGAAAGGGATTTGTGTAGTTTATGGGTGGAGTAGGGCTAGATGTCACTTAGCCATTGTGAAAATTCTGGGGTGATTAGGTCACTCTATCCAAGAATTGCACAATTTCTAGGCTGAAGCCCAGTGACTTACTAGATTGTGTAGTTTTTTTAGGGAGGGCTCCCTGGATGGATTACACAATTTTGGAGCCTAGTAGGTAGCCCAAAAATACTACGCAATTTCTAGAGGGAAGGTTGGTTCCCCTCTAGAATTAAACAATTTTCTGAGTGAACATCTTAGCTAGAAATTTTCCTATGTCTGGAATGGCATTCTGTGATGGGAAACAAGCATGTAGACATGCCCAGGCTAGAAAGCCTTTGAAACTCAGTTGAAGCCTATGTATTTGATAGTGTAAGACATGCTGCTAAGGATGGTTGGTAGGGAGGCTCCGAAATGAAGCTAAGGAAAAATTTTGGAGGGTGGTTGTAGCCGCTATAATAGGTTTTTACTTGTTGATCCCTTTGCTTAATTATTTCACAGAATTTGTGATACTTATCGTACGATTTATATAAATTGTTTATATTATCAATTTGTTACATATATGTATGTTTCAACTGATATTTTAACTGTTTCATTTTTTTAAATGGTTGAGTGTTTTTGCATAGCTTTGAGAAAAGGATGAAAAGTTCTACATAATTCTTAGTGTTTCTTGCAATTTTTTGATGCAACATGATAATTTATTTATCTTGATTTCTAATTATTTGAATATATTTTGTGAATGAAAAAGTCATAAAATTAAGCATTTTCAAAATATTACATGGGTCTTTGATCTACTGATGGTGTTTTGGTTGTCTCGTTGGTTTAATTTAACCTGTTTCTACTCTCTTTTCTCCTTTCTTTTAGTGCTCTTACATTTATGGTTGTTACTTTTATTTTTGTTTTGAAGAAAAATATATAAGGATTTATAGACATTGGTTTTATAATTTTAATGTCGCTTTTTCTTTCTTCTCTCCATATTTTGAATTGTATTTGATTTATGTCCAAGAAATTGTTTTTTTCTTGTTAAAGCAAATAGAAAAATGAAAAAACTCAAGCTATTTTGTGTTTCTTTATATTTGTTTGTTTCTTTGTTTATGTACTAATTTTTTTTCTATATTTTTGTGATTAAAATGGAGATATGGACAACCATGATGGCATTTATTACATTGAAGCAATCAAATCTATTGCCACAACCTTATTTCTTGTTTCGTATATTCCTAAAAGGCTAGATAAAAAAATGGATTCTATCCTTCTTTTATTGATGAGCATATTCATGTCTTGGATGTAATGAAATTAGATATGAAAATGTTGTATCATTTGCATGTAAGAGAATTTGGGAGGAAAACTAGAAGGGATTAGTTAGAGAGAATTAAGTATCGCAACCACTATCATATTGATTTGAGCTGGTGTTTCTTTTGTCACCATTCAAGGGATGCTTTGGAAGAGGATCACATGAAATAGTTGTTATCGTTGAGTATTTAAACTTCATTTTTTGTTTAGCATTTTGTACATGTTAAGAGATGTGAAATAAATCTCTATCTATATACAAATTTCAACAAAATGTCAATAAATAAATAAAAATCGAATTTAAATGTCAATAAATTTGATTTCCTTGTCATTGTTGTTGCAATGTGTTATATTGTTTGTCAATTTGATATGATTCTTGATTTTTTCATAGTTTGTTTTTTCATGACATTTAATATTGTTCCATTATATTCAATATTTTATTCGTTCATTTGTTAAACATTCGACTTTCTTGTTAGTATTGTTGAATGCATTTTGGTTTATAGGATAATAAACCCAACTTTTGTTATTCTGAAAAAGATTGTCTCTTTCTACAACTTCACATTCTCAAATATGGTCAACCATGGTTCAATGTTGTTTAATGTCAAATATTATGTCAAGAGCGAAACAAAGCATGGTCAACCATTGTGTGATGTTGCATTATGACAAATCTTGTCCCAAAGCTGCTCAATCATAGTTGAGCTTTATATTGTGAAAACGCCTCTATAGTGAAAAATATATTGTGGTGAATTCTTGTCAAACAAGTTTATTTAAGGGTTTTAATATTTGTGCCTAGGTTTTACTATTATTTACTTGGTTTTATAATCCCTTCGTTTTTCAATGTTCATCCCATGGGTTTATTATTTGTTTGGCTTTATAATATGTATCCAAGTGTTTATATAGATTGGTTTTATAATATTAATTCCTTGGGAACACAAACCGTATGGGTTTTAGAAATAATCAGTTGCATTAATAATATTTATTAATAATAATAGTGGTATCGATATTGTAAACGTACGAGGTTGTTATTACCCCTTGGATTTATTAACCCCAAGCTATTATCAAGCCAACATTTCTTAGTCTAAGAAGGATTGTACGAATATTTCAGGGTTTACATATTCATTTAAGGGTTTATAATATTTATCTTCAGATTTATATACCTTAGGTTTATAATCATTATTCCTTGGGTTTATTTTTATTCACTTGGGTTTTTAATGTTATAGTAGTAATATCTTTATTACATTTTTACTAACCCAATTGATTGATAATGTAAAGTGAAGGGATTTTTATCAACCCCCTGGTTGTATAGTAACCATAGTCATCCATAGTCAACCATAGCCGATCTATGCATTGTGAAAAGGCTTACGCTGTCCAAAAACTACACTGGTGAACTCTACTCAAACCTGTTTATTTAATGGTTTAAATATTTATTTCTTTGGTTTATAAGAAAAATCCATTGGGTTTAATATTATTTGCTCGAGTTTATTATTCACTTGGGTTTATTATTTGATTGGGTTTAGTCTTTGCTTGGGTATATCATTTGCTTGGGTTTATTATTCGCTTGGGTTTAATATTCGTTTCAGTTTTTACTATAAACCAAAGGGGTTTATACTAAAAACCCAAGGGATTACAAACTCAAGGCAATAATATTAACTGAAGGGATTATTATTAAAAACCCTATGGTTTATATTCCATTGGGTTTTCAATACGAACCCCTTAGGTATTATATTATCAATCCCTAATGTATATTAATGTAAGTGTTCATATTCGTAGGGTATAATATTATTCATGGGTTTATAATTCCCTTGAGTATAATATTATTTTTAGGTAAATCATGGTCAATGAAGGGTTTATAAGCCTTACATTTATAATATTAGCTCATTGGTTTTAACAATATTAGTCCACTAGGTCTATAATACCATGGGGTTATAGTATTGACCCAAAGGTTTATTATTCCCTAGAATTTTTAATATCAATCACTTGGGTTTAGTAATGTAAAGGTTCATATTCATAGGGTTTAATACTAAAATACTAAGGGATTATAAACCAAAGGAAATAATATTAACCTTAGGGACAAAAAACCCAAGAGATTATTAGTAGAAACCAAGGAAAATTTTAAGGATGGAAAATTTTATTGAAGTTTAAAAACATTGTCGAATCTCACTAATCCCTAATATGCAAACTATAAAATGTTTATTGATATATTTGTAAAATTATTCAAGTTTATAATGATTTTATATATAGTGTCTATATAACGTTGGCGATTTTTAAGGTAAAATAATTTTATATTCTAAAATTTGGGCGAATCATCTTTTATAAAGATTGGAAATTAGCAAATCTTTTTTGTGGAAAAATGATGGAAAATTGGCCCACTCGGCAAACATTAGCCCCTAAAATTTTTCATGCTAGAAACCCAAGGAATTGTTAACCCAAGGGAATAATATTAAACCCTAGGGATCAATATTTTGAACCCAAGGTATATAAACCCTAAAAAGTACATTATAGACCACAAAGTAAACATGGTTGAGCATGGTTGGCAATGACCGATTTTCATTTTCAAACAATTTTTGTCACAATGCGACATTGGACCATGGGTGACTATGGTCAACCATGTTACTTCTAGGGTTTATAATATTTATGATAGTGTTTATATACCTTGTGTTTATAATATTAAACTTCACGGAATAATATTTAATCGTAGAGAAAAATATAATTACAAACTATATAAATAATAATATACTCTATGAATATCAACCCTTAGGTTGATAAACATAAGGATTTCATATAATAAACCTAGGGAGTTGATACTAAAACCCCAAGAAATTATAAAACCCAAGGCAATAATATTAACTGATGGGATTAATACTAAAAACCTTAGGGTTTGTATTCGCTTCAAATTTTAGTATTAATCCCTCGGGTTTATAAACCCTATAGGATTCATAAACCAAAGGCATTAAGACTAAAACGCCAAGGAATTAATCTAAACTCTAGGTTTTCTAGTATAAACTCCTTAATTTTATTATCCCTTGGGTTAATATTATTCTCTTGGGGTTTAAGTATCAATCGGAAGGGTTTATTATTCCCTTCTATTTATAATGATAGGGACAAAATTTTCAGGGTACATTATTATTAAAAGGTTTTGTTATTAACAATAATTTTCGGGGTTTAATATTATTCCCTTGGGTTTACAATACCTAGAGTTTTTAGTATTATAATGGCAAGAAAATAACTTTTTAGTATTATAATCACAAATATGGTCCATATAAATATATAAGTTCATATACAATATTCTATAATGATGTATATTTACAAATGTGGTTGATATAGACTTATGAGTGTTTATCAACTACCTTTATTAAAATGCTTGTGCTAATTATATGTAATAATATAATTAAAAAAAATAATCAAGTAATAACCTATGTACTTTAATTGCAATTAAATTGTTATCTTTTCCTCATCAAATTAGTTTTTATCTTTTCCTTCCTAAATGTTCGTGAGTAGACTATGCCTATTATAAACGCTCTCAGCAGCTCATCATATTGCACGTACAAAAATAAATAAAGGTAAGGGAATATTACAATTTACATGATTAAATTTAGGAATCAATGCTGGTCAAGAATCTAGTGTTTTGGATTTTTTTCTTTTACGTAAATCATTCATACCTTCGCCTTAAAGATTGTTCCTTGACTTTAATTAACTGTCCATGTAAAATAAAGTGCTTTTCTTTTTTCTTGACGTAGTCATTCTGCATTGATTTGTTTTCGTTTTCTTTATGGGTTGAGTCTACATCGATGAGGTTCAAAGATCAAAGGCTATGACTTTACAGAGTATTTTACGTTGCTTCCCTTTATTTATGAAATTATTTTCAAAGATTTGTGAGAATCGGTTTATATATTATTTGTGAGAATTTGCGGACTGCATGAGAAGAAATTACGCTGTCGTAAACGGTAGAAGAAATTAAAGAAAAGAAACCGTATCGCCAACAACAAGCTATCACAACCCAGTTAGCTTGAAATTTCGTCATTAATGGTGAGTACTTATACTACAAGCTTCCGGGTATAAAGAATTTGGGCCGATTTCCTACAGATGGTGAAGAAATTAAAATGTATAAACATCAATTTACACATATATTAAACAGATTTCATATATTCATATTTGTTTTTCTTTAAATCCAAATTAATATATGATTTCATTTGTATAGATTGAATCTTCTACATTGACATTGAATTTTAGTGGATATAGAAAAATAATTGAGTTGAATTTACTCAAATTTTAGTGTAGAGAAGAGTAAATAATTTAGTTAAAATTTAAATAAAAAAGGAAAATAAACGTAGTGTTATTTTATTGAAATGTCTCAAGAAAATGATTCTTATAGTTTTTATTATTATAAAATTATTATAATTTTTTTTTATAGTTAAAACATATTTTTTAATATTATTATTTTAAAAATTTAGTATAAATGGAAATGATCCCAACTTAATGATTAAATATGGAGTGGGAGATGTTAGCTCAATCTCAAATTTAAGTTTTAAGAAAGACTACATCACTATAGAGGTTTCAAAGAATTTAGGGCTTAAAAAGAAGGAAAAAATATTTTGTTTAAGTGGTATTGACAATAAAGTGAAAGGGGTATGCTTAATTACAAGTGTGTAGCTAGAACTGTATAATGGTGGAAAGAATATGTAATGAGACAATAGATAAAAAGAAGCCTTGGGTGCATCTCAAAACGATTTTAGTTTCCTTGAAGCTACAAATCAAAGTTAGGCTCATAGCATGGCCGTTGTATTAAACAACATACCTTTTTTTTTATTATGATTAAGGTTGAAGTAGCACAATTAGGCATTGAGAATCCCATCTATAATTTCATGTTGGATCAATCATAACTAATCACTGAAGAAAATTATTTTCCAATTGTTCTAGGAAATCCTCATGATGGTATGTTTATAAGTGAATGTTTTAGTGGTCAAGTAAAGGGTGATTTTGTGTCATTACTAATAAACGCATATGAAGGAAACATCCATAAATGAGGATGCTTTTTATTTTATTTGTAATGGTTTCAGTGCAAGTTTCCATGAGTTAAATTCTAGGTACTCAATGTTATTTCTAGTAGATCTTTCATCCTCTCCACAGAATTCTAGGACTTGGAGCCTAAAGTGTAAGACGAAATTGTGGTTGATTCTTAAATGGTAATTCAGACAAGTTTTTTTTAATCCCATTAGAGCTTTAATTCCTCTCCATTTTTTTATTTTCATTTTTATTTTTTGTATCTCAAAAGAACCCAGTAGGCCACTTGACACATAGCTACTAGTAAACCTTTGTGGGTCTATGGCTTGTCCTCCTCTCCACAAACGAGGTCACAACGAGGGGGATTTTATGTTTAGATTTCTCAATTTTCTTAGGACTAACATTACCTCAATCACTAAATGGGATAACCCCTTGGGAATTTTATGCCTCTTCATATTTCCCTTATATGGATTTTATTCTTTATAAATAATTGTGTAGATTTTATTTTTTTTGTTTTAACTTTGTGCTCGAATGGTCTCCCATAATATATGATGACTGATTCCTCATATAAGTTTTTACTAATTTTTTGATGGTGACAATCTTAGCTTGATTTGATTCTCTTTTTTGATAGTTGATTTACACATAACTAGGTTTTCCTTAAGTAATAGAAAAATATGTATGATGATATGCAAATAACGATTGATCTAAGAACTATGTGCATATAGATAGATAGATAGCCCCAAGGGTAAGATCAAGTGGCTTGATTTTCAGTGTTTAATCCCTAATGGATAAAAAGGTAAGGATATCAAATCCACTCAACTTCCTTGAGGCAGGTGTAGATGGTCCTCAACTAAAATATTATTAGCCTATGTTGGTGGTTTTAGTAGGGATTTCATCAATAAATGCGGGGAATTAACCTTTGGTTTCCTTGTGATCTTTTCATTGGGGAAATATTGTTAAGGAGTCATCTCAACCAATTGTCACCAATGTTGATAGGAATTTGGGTAGTTCCACAACAATATATTTCCCATTTAAATCCTTTTATTTGGCGCACACTAATTTTCTCCATTTATTTACTAGGGATTCCATTCAAAAATTTTGGGAGGCATCCCTTATGCATGCGTACACGTGCATGCACAAACACACACACATCAATAGATAAATATGTTGGAAAACCTTGTGGGAAAAACCAAGGGATGATTCCGCATAACTGTGAACAACATCCATAGTGAAATTATTACCAAACAATGGTGCATCTCACTTGGTTTAATTTTGTTCAAGCACCTGCTAGCACAAATATGGAGAAAGTACTTGCTAATTCACCATAATGGTTTCTCATTACATATTGGTCGAAATGTGGATAAACAACAATATGCTAATTTGGAGGGGTGATTGCAGGTACTTGCACAACTAATGTGAATATTATGTACACAGATAAAACATATGAAATAAAATCATCTTTTAGCATATATAATATTATTAATAGAAATTTGGTATGACTATTTGAAAATCCAAGTTTTCCAATAGTGTTATATTTCCTTTTTTACAAAATGTAATGCATGTGTTCAAGTTATTTGAGTTGTTTAGTACATAAATGATGGAATTTCCTAATGCAAATAATGAAAATATGTTGAATTGTAAAGGTTAAATCCTACTTGTGTATAGATACCTTTTGTAACTTTTTTTTATGTTAATATTTTACTTTTATAAATTAAGAGTATATGTCAAAAGAGAAAATTATTTTTAAAAATTAAGAATATTACTATACTTAGAAATATATGTGTATGTAGTTTCATCTATGATGAACTTGTGTATCTTGATTAAAAATTTAAACATCATATTGTTGTGATTGAGGGGGTTGAATCGCATGCTAAACCAAAGGGAAATCCTTGAAGACATGTCCATATTCATGGCATCTATGGAAGTGAAGGGGGACATGATCTATGATTTCGTGGTTAAGGTAAGAGATCTCTATGGATTTTGGAAATGAATTTGATATGTTCATATATACATAGGTCCTGGCGTAGACTATATATTTTCCCCTCATAATGACCTTAGAGACTTTAATGAAAGACACTATCGCATTTCCTATGCCATAAAAAATACTCTCCTCCCAATATTCCTTTAGTGGAGAGTATAACTTGATCCATATTGGTCCATCAGGTATTCTCCTTCTCTAAGATATATTTGGAGTTCGAAAACCTAATGACAAGTCCCCTGTTATTGAAGAAGTAAGGAAAAATTTCAACGATCCTAGTACGAATTTCCATATTAGAGAAAATGACCATGAAGAAGCCCATAACACCTAATTCTAGGCCATTGTGCCCCTTGGGATTCCATTTTTTCTTAATCAATGTGATTAGATCCTATTTGGTAGACCAAACCATGATAAACTTACAGTTTAGGGAGTGATCCTATATTTTTTGGATTAAACCCTTGATTCTTTCTAATCACATCTCACATTTATGGTTTTGCATGGCCTTGAGAAGACACCAAATTTGAGAGTGACTCTGCTAAAAAGCGTGTAGCAATGATATTTCTCTTGATTATGTCAAGTCTTGACCTTTTGCCACATTTTGTGGAACTGACTGATGAGGCACTTCTATTTGTTTATATATTCTTCCGAACACGAATCCCCCATTAGGACTTTATGGTAGGAGGGGTTTGAGCCACCTAGTGGCTGCCACCATGGGTACTTCAATAAGAGGCTAGATTTGAGTGATCCACACAAACCTAACAAAAATAATGGTGAGAAGTAGACAAAATAGTCAGAACGAGTGATGGGCTAGCAAGAAAACCTTAGGATTGCAAATCAATATTCTTTATTCCACTAATTATAATTATCAATAAATTTGACCTAAATAATTTCTAGTTGTTATGGACCATTATGTAACTATAATTTCTATTTAATAATAACAACAATATCAATAATTCCATTAATATTAATATTAAAAACTTATAACACTTAACTAATATTAATGTTATAAATATGGATACTAAAAATAATAATATTACTATTTAAATAATATTATTGAACCTCGCTGGGTCACGGGTTAGGGTTTGAAGTAGGTTTTCCCTGACAAGCCTACTACAGCACCAAAGGGCAGGGGTCTTGGTAGAACAAGACAAAACAATACGACAACATATCGGAGCTCGAGGAGTAGGAAGGTAGGTGAGGCCTGTCGCAGGCAGGATGAGTTTGGAGGGGGGGCGAGAGCCCCTCCTATAAGAATGTTACAGCAGGAGAGGTGAGCAGACAGGGGCCTAACAGACCACAAGTCAGAAGGAGTAACACACCGGTCATGGGAGTGTGATGGTAGGTGGGATTGGGAGGAAAATGCCTTCCTAGAGTAGTTAAAAAACCCAGGTTTGTCATTCCTAATAACAAACTAGAAGAGTACAGTGGGTACATGAAGGATCACATTTTGATCTGTAAATTCATAGGAGTCTGGTCAATAGAAAAAGAACTGATTAAATGGATCCCCCAGTGTTGGAAAACCAAAGGACACATAGATATGAAACTAGGTGCAAAAGGATTCTTCTCAGTAGTTTGTGCTAATCTAGCAGACAAAGAGAAGGTCTTTGAGGAGGGGCCATATTTCTTTAAAACGCTGGCCTATTCATGAGACACTGGGAAGAATGTTATAACCCAGATTAGGAAAAAATGTTGGCGGTGCTAATCTGGGTTCGTTTTTTCGGCCTTCTAATGGACTTTTGGGACCCAAAATTTTTGGGAGGGATAGGTAACTCGATTGGAACCTTTGTCAAAGTGGCTGATACAAAAAGAAAAGGAAGGTACACCTCTTATGCCTAGATATGTGTTTACATGAACATCACAGAACCTCTCCTTGATTGCATAGAAGTAGAATATCATGATGAAGTTTGGCAACAACCTCTGGATTATGAGCATATACCGTTTAGGTGCAAGAGATGCCATGAATATGGCCACCTATTTAGATCTTACCCCCTCAACATTACAGAGAATACCCAAGGAAATAAGAATGAGGAAGAATTAAGTAAGGAAATGGAAGGAGGCTTCTAGGAGGTCCACAGAAGAAAAAGGAATCCAAAACCATTAGGTATCCACAAGATTCCTCCGAAGGAGAAGGAAAAGGTAAACCAAAATAAATTTTCAGTTCTACAAGAGGAAGAAATGGAGGAGATACTAGTGGAAAATAGGGATGAATCAGAAGAACCAAAGCAGAAAGAAAAAGGGAAATAGTAGGCAATGACAACAACAGAGGAAGAAAGAGAAGAGGAAATTAACAAAGAACAAATAGAGAAAAACCTGATGGAGATAGACATATATAAGGAAAATTATAGTGAAGAGGAACAAGTAATGAAAAGACTACTGCAGGAGTGGCGACATCTAGATGAGAGGTTCATCCCTGAAGACCAAAAACAACTCTACAAGGAAATGTTTCAACAGTACAAACTAAAATAAGGAACGATAGTGGTAAATCAACCAGAGCATCTTGGATCACAAGGAGGACAAGGACCAGAAATGGGAGCAATAGGCAAAGCAGGGAAGAAAAGAGGCAGAAGACCCATGAGTGAATCCATTCAAATGGTAGGAGAAATGCTCGTTAACTCAGGATGAGTGGTGCCATTATCGGAGGTATTCCACCAACCAACCAAATTGTTGAAATGATAATCACGACCTGGAATATAAGGGGTTTGAATAGTAAGGGGAAACAATGATATCTTAAAGAGCGATTGCGGAAAGATAAGCCCAGTGTTATGTTATTACAAGAAACCAAGATTAGTGAAATAAAGATGAAAGAGATTATGGGAAACTTCAAACCAAGGTATGAGGTAGTAGGACAAGATGCTGCTGGAAGCACAGGAGGTTTGGCAATACTCTGGAATCCAGAGGAAGTCAAATTCGAGGATTGGACAAGTATGCCAAGAATACTATCTGGAAAATTCAGTAACCTTGGATCCAAAGAGTGGGTCTTGCTCTCAGGAGTCTATGGTCCACACATACCAGGAGAAAGGAAAAAATTATTGATAACATGATAAAAGTGAGAGGATTGTATCATAATATTCCATGGATAATAGGAGGGGATTTTAATATGATCAAATCCCTAAATGAGAAAAGAGGTGGAGTACGCAGGGTGGATGCAGACATGGAGATGTTTGGGGATACCATAAATGATCAGAGATTAGTGGATCTCCCAACCACTAATGGAATTCATACATGGAATAATAGAAGAGGAGGCAGACATCAAATTGCATCAAGACTAGATAGATTTTTAATATCAGAGGAGATAGTAAGTAGAGACATTTTCATGGAGGCAATGATACTACCTGGGATGGGATCAGATCATTGGCCAGTGAGATTGGAGATTGAACTCAAAGCCAGCCCCAAAAAGAGACCCTTCAGATTTGAAGTGTTTTGGCTTAGGGACCCTAAATTCATGAGCAAGGTGGAGGAATGGTGGACACAGAGTGAACAAAGGGGCAGGAACAGAATGAAAACGTTCCAACACAAACTAAAGGAAATCAAGCAAAACATCAAGAGATGGAACCAACAGGAATTTGGAAACATACTGAAGGACCAACAACAACTAACTTAGAAGATGGAATAAATCCAACAAGAAGTTAGAAGAGAAGGTAGAAGCCCTGACTTAGAAGCTGAATAAGGTCGATTGGTGAGCCAAATAGAGGAACAAAGGAAAGAGGAAGAGATGTTATGGTGACAGAAGTCAAGAGTGAACTGGTTGCGAGAGGGAGAAAGGAACACTAAATTTTTCCACAACGCAATGATACAGCACAGGAAGAGAAACATAATCTTCTCTCAAAAAAAATGAAGATGGAGAAGGACAAACCCAATATGAGGAAATGGAGGAGACCCTGGTGAGGTATTTTAAAGACCTCCTAATGGAACCTCAAGAGGATAGACAGGTGGCAGTGAGCAGAATATGCAATGAGATCCCCAAGATAATAACTAGAGAGAAAAACCTTGTGATAATGAGAGCAGTCACGATAGAGGAAGTCGAGGAAGTGGTGAAAGGGCTAAAGAAAAATAAGGCCCCAGGACCGGATGGATTTACGGCAGAATTCTACCAAGAAGCCTGGAAATTCATAGGCAATGACATTGTAGCTGTGGTGGAAGAATCTAGAAGGAACCAAAAGGTATGTCCAGGTCTAAATGCTACCCTTCTTTCCCTCATACCTAAATCCTCTAAGTCTGATGAACCGTAGGGTTTTAGACCGATTGCTATGTGTAATGTTATTTACAAAATTATCTCTACAATAATTGCTAAGAGACTGAAACCGATTCTTTCTAGTATTATCTCACCTGAGAAAACAAGATTTGTAGAGGGTAGACAGATTCTAGATGGACTGATTGTATCCCAGGAAGTGGTACATTCATTAAAATCCAAAAAGTTGGCAGGGGTGATGTTTAAATTGGACCTATCCAAAGCCTATGATAGATTAAACTGGGATTACCTAAGGAAAGTTATGGAAGCATTTGGGTTCTGTAGAAGATGGGTAGATTGGATTTCAACAATGATATCTACCCCGGTCTTTTCAATACTCCTAAATGGAACCTCGACATCCACCTTCAATGCCTCAAGAGGGTTAAGACAGGGAGACCCTTTATCACCCTTCCTATTTATTATAGCAGCTGAAGGTCTAGGACGTTACATCAAAAAAGAGGTGCAGGAGAACAAAATCAAAGGGATTAGGGCATGGGGAAATGAGCTCCCGATCACCCATCAGCAGTTCGTGGATGACATTATGCTATTCTGCAATGTGTTGCTTAGGGAAGTCAAAAGGATGAAGAACATTATGGATCTGTTTATGGAAGCCTCGGGCACTCAAATTAACAATGAGAAATCTTGTGCTTACTTCTTTAACACAACTGGAAATGTCAAATCTTATCTATCAAGAATGATGGGTTTTAGGGTAGAGGAGCTTCCAACTAAATATCTAGGCATGCCTTTGACAACCAATTCCTTAAAATTGGTAAACTGGCAGCACATTATACAGAAGCTGCAAGGTAGGATAACCAACTGGGCGTTCAGATCTCTAAACCTGGCAGGAAGAATAGTCTTAGTTAAAGTTGTCTTGCAATCCATACCAATATACCAACTATCGGGGATGGCAGCACCGAAAGGAGCATGTTCCAAAATGGTAGAAATAGTGAAGAAATTTATCTAGGGAGGTTCACAATAGCAGAAAAAATGGGCGCTAATGTCATGGCAAGGGATGACTAGAAAGAAGGAGGAAGGAGGCTTAGGATTGAAGGACCCATACCTCATTAACCAAATCACGAGAGCCAAATTATGGTGGAGGTGGATGAATGGAGGAGGGGACCTCTGGAAACGGATATGGACCAAGAAGTATAACATGCTAGGAAGAACGGAGGAGATCTTGAGAAACACAGAGAAACAGAGAGGTTCCAATGTCTGGAACTTGGCCAGTGAGAATAGGGATCTCATCACAAATCATGCCTTCTGGGAAATAAGAGATGGAAAAGTTGCAAAATTTTGGGATGAAGCATGGCAACAACGAGACAAATTAAATGAAAAACAAGACCTTAGAACTATTCTACAGTATTCAAAAGAAGCAGGATTAAATAGAGTGAAGGATTATTGGAAGAATGGAAATAATGAGGAGAACTAGAGAGTTTGGAAAAGCCCAGAAGAGTGGGGACAAACTATTGAAGAAGTTTAGAGACATCACTATATGAAGGAAATGGCAACATGGAAGATTCCAATCAGGGAGGGACCAGACATCCTGAGATGGGGTTACACAATGAAAGGTAATTTCACGGTAAAGGAGGCATATGATCTAAAGGCTGAAAAGGAACAGGAAGGAAACCAACACCTATGGAAACAAATTTGGAAGAGAAAATGGTGGCCGAAAGTGGCACACTTTCTGTGGTTAACATGCAAAGGTAGAATTTTGACATGGGATCAAATACAAAGAAGAGGGATGCAAGGACCAGCCCGTTGTGAACTATGTAAGATGGAAAATGAAAATATAGAACACCTACTGAACTCATGTCAGTTTGCACGAAGACAGTGGGACGCTATTCATGAAGCCTTCAGAAGGATGGATAGGAACCCTCAGAGCATAAAAGAGACGATACAACAATGGGGACGTGGCCACTTTGTCAGTCCGGTCCTAAATAGAGCTTGGGGGCTAGCTGTAGGTTTCACTCTATGGATGATATGGAAGGAAAGGAATAGAAGGATATTCAAGAATGAAACACTTACACTGGAGAAGGTATGGGGAGGGATAATTGAACATATAAGAGAAACCATACTAGCAGAATAATGGAAGAAAGAAGACTGCGACACCGTGCCGCAAGAAACCAACATCCTAAAAAAGCTTAATTTAACAAAGGAGATGGTGGGAGAGAATGTATGGAAAAAAACGAGTACAAAGGGGGTACTGTCCTAGAAGTATAGCAGACCAGCAGAAGGCTTCATCAAAATAAATTTTTATGGAGCATCCAAAGGTAATCCAGGTAATGTAGGGATAGGCGACATCTTCAGAGACAGCCAGGGCAGGACTCATCTGTTGTATGCAGCTTATGGAGGTATGATGAGCAACAATGAAGCAAAGCTAATGGCAGCTAGGCAAGGGATGAGAATAGCGGTCATGCTTGGATACAAACAATTAGAGGTGGAAGGGGATTCATTAATGGTAATCAACATGATGAGGAAATTATATAATGGAATGAATTGGGACAAGATTTGCCACAGCTGGAGAACAGCAAGTCTCATACAGGAGCTGGGTGAAATCATGAAAATATTTGATTACATCATAATCAAACATGTTAAAAGGGAAGGAAACAAAGCAGCCGATTTCCTTGCCAATTGGGGAAGTGACCCGCAATCAGGACATATGGAATGTACCTAGCCTATACACCCAAGCGATATAAGAATGGACCCGTTAAATGAAATATTAATCAAAGATGAAGAAATGACATAATAGAAACCACAAGGTGTACAATATGTCCCCCGATTGGGGTGATGGAGGTTGTAAAGCGCCATAATGGCAATGTCAAAAGGAGGACAGAGCGAGGACTACTCACATCAGTTTCGCATGAGGGAAAGAATGAACATGGAGAGGTACCATTGTTCGGTTAGGAGAAGTGGCATATGGAATGTCAGGGTGAAGAGAGGTGGGAAGGATGGTGATGAAGGCAGGATGGGACAGCAGGGTGGTGGAAAGTGGTATGAAAGGGGGAGTAAGGCAGATAGGAAGGATAGAAGGAGAGGGAGAGGAAGAAGGAGCGGGACAAGGAAGCCAAGCATTCAGCCAGCGTTCAGGAAGCGATTCACTGGGTATGTATACTATCGATTCTCTATAATTCAATTTTCCTGTAGAATGTTGGGGGCTTAGAACAAGGGGTATGAGGGAGAAGGAGAGTCTTGTAGTGGGAATTCAGTTATGTACCTAGCATGGGACTCAGGGGAAGGAAGAGTTGGGTAGTTCGGCCCTGAGGCAGGAAAAGGGTAAGGGTATAGTTAGTGACATGAAGAGGAAAGATGAGTCCAAAGCCATGGAAATAAAGGGAGCTAGCGAGAGGGACAGGGAGGTTGTGAGGGTGGCGAGCCTGCAAATATTAGCAAGGCGAGGGGGCCGGGTAGGGGAGGGAAATTCGAGTCGAGGAAGAGAGTGAGGCTGGGAGGGTGAATCGAATGAGAACCCTAGAAAGATGTCAAAGACATCCCAAGAGGGGATCACTGACAGGAAAGAGAGAGAAGCTAAACTGCATGGGAGGATGGGAGAGAATTTAGAAATTCTAACTCATGGGTTTACCATGCTGAAGAACCCCCGAGTAGGGGAAATAAGAACCATAACTGGGGACCATGAAAGTGATGGAGAGCCCGGTATCAGAAATCTGAGTGAGAAGAAGGCAAGAGGGAATAGGGAGAGGGAGGGAATAACCCTCTGGGAGACCTGGGAATAGGGAAGTGCAGACACAAACAGAAAACTCCTGAGTTTATGGGTATTTGGATGGAAGATGATTTCATCCTGACCCATTACTATTCATCCTGTGAACAGATAGAGGGAAGCAGTGATATGGCAAGGTCAGCCCATGGTCATGGTCAGGGAAGCAGAGAAAAGACAAATAATAGTCTGCACCCCCAGGCCAATGACACCCCTGGCAAGAGAAGGGGTCGTCGTCCAATGGATGAGACAGTACATGAAGTTTCCAGAGCATACATGAGGGATACAGATGAAGGCATCAGGAAAATAATTGACGAGAGGGAAGATAGTGTGAAGGAGGAAGACCTCGAGGAGGAGATGGAAGAGTGGTGGGAACTTGTTTCAAACACTAGCCACACAAGAGATAGGATGTCTCAGTACAAGGAGACACTACACTTATATTGGCTCATGAAGCCACTGATGTGTAAGGCAATGGAGGAAGTCTCAATGGGTATGGATTTAATAATCTGGGACATGCCTGATTACAATTGGGACCTGCAGACTATTCAATTTCAACTCTGCAAACAAGATATGCGATTGGATCGCATTGAGAGGCACATCCCCAGCGTAGTGGACAGGACACCATTACATGGCGACTCAGTAATGGACCGAACATTTGTGGAACCAGACCAGGATGAACCAGATGAGTAGACTAAGCTTATGTTTTCAGGACATTATAGTTTTTTTAATGGTAGGGTGATTTTTTTTATATATTTTTGTATGTGTATGGGAACAGTAGATAAAAATTGTATTTTCAATAGTTCTGTTTACATAGCATGGTTAGAAAGACTTCAAACTTATCAATTTTGGATGGCATATGTTATGTATAGGTGGCCAAAAAGCTTGGTTTCCCACTGGGCAAGTTGAGGTCACCTATGGACAGTAAGTGTATTCAGCTTGTTTATTATAAATAGAAAAGGATCTACCAAAGCTTACAAAAAAAATATTACTAAACCTAATTATTATAATATAAGTAATAACAAGAATATTTTTATTATTAATACTTTATCACTAAATGATGAACTAAACATTCCAATTAAAAAAATTAAATTAATTAATAATACTAATAATATTTAATCAACTATTTAATTAATTTTAAAACCTCTTGTTTAACCCAACTATTTATTATTATATCTCATCTAATTGGATAACTGGAACTTTTAATTGCATTGAGAGGCACAATCTAGCCCAATATGATAGAGATGTTTTAATGTAATGTCTTGTTAAACATTTTGACCCTATTAGAATACATTAAAAAAATAAAATAAAACTAGCCTAGATTTATCTTAACTCGATGTACAATGGACAAAGAAGGATCAAATATCTTTTGATGCAAACCTTTATTAGAATGAAAAGAGATTTGGTCCCTCTCAGGACTTAGTAGCTCAGAGCTAAGATGGATCTAGGTTGGTTAATAATAAATAAATAAATATTATTACTTACAGAGCCACTCTCTAGCCGAGTGTGATAGAGATGTCATAATGTGCTATTTAACATTTTCGCTAGGAAAAGATAAAATAAAATAAAATAACTAATAGTTATAATTATCAATAAAACATTTTAATAAAGTCAAATTACATTAAAAAATTAAGAATTATATTACTAATTATTAAATAATTATGTTCTTTGGGTGTAGCTTAGGATGTAACTCAATTGGTGATGAAAGTGATCTAACTATTGTTTAATACTTCGAAGTTAGTGGTAACTGGTGTAATCATTCCCTGTGACACGAGAGTACAAGACTAACCCAATTGTCAAATTCCTCTAGTTTAATTATAATTATAATTAATAATTAAACCAACCTATATCTATTGTAACTCTCGATCTACCAAGGGAGAGTACAAGACTAATCTAGTTGTTGATTCCTATAGTTTAATTATAATTATAACTAATAATTAATCCAACCTATATCCATCTTAAATCTCGATCTACCAAGGGTTTCCAGAGATCAAATCTCTTGAGATACAAACCTCTTTTAAAGTGAAACGAGATATGATCTCTCTCCCAACTTTGTAGATTCCAGATTTAATATGGATCAAGACTAGTATTAATAATCTTATACTCAATTTCACTTTTCTCTCTTTATTTAACCAAATTTAATATCTATTTTTGTTTTTTTTTTCCATTTTAAAACATTTAATCATTAAATAACTTTTATTAGTCCCTCTTAAAAATAATTTATTTCCTATTTGTATTACTTAATATGTTTTCTTAACCATCAATTACATTTAATCCTTCGTCAAATATACTTACATTGCTCTTGAATCAATTTTTTGTATTCTTAATAATGGGTGAAACATTCACAAGGAAGGTTAGTTTTAAATCAAAATACACCATTTCGAAAAATAAAAAATAAACAAAACAGAAAAAAAGGGAAACCACACAACAAACCAAGCAAAAAAAAAGCAAATTAAAAGCAATGTTGACACAATAAAATGTTGGAAAGCAACTTGTGTTTAAATAAATGGTCGAAACAAGGTGATTATGCGCAACTTTGCTTGTATATTTCGACGTTGAATCAAAATCACAAAATTATGCTTTTGATGTTATTGGTTAACATTGTAAGATTTTTTTTTACACTGACATGTTTTCACAGTTTTTTTTCTTTGTGGGATATGAAACTCTTAGTTTTTAATCACTTGTATTTTATTAATAATTAAATCATTGTACACGCCTAACACCTCTTCAATTAGCGGTTGTTCCAAGGAAGGAACATTTAGTAGTAAGGAAAAAAGAGCCATGAAATAAAAGGAATGTTCAGTGGAACATAAGAAAAAAAGAAGGGCAAGAAGGAATAAAATTTGCGTGTCTTGGTTAATGTAGTTGTTAGTCTTTCATCTTATTTTATTTACTAATAATAAAAAAGGTGATCGAATAACAACATAGGTAGTTTGTTATAAATTTGTATTCTTTTTTACATAAATTAGTTTTTATCTTTTCCTGAATTAATGTTTTTTCGTTGGATAGAGAAAACTTTTTCGCTAAGAGGGAGTGTTATTTTTTTATTGTTTTAGTAGCATCAAACATGTATTCTAGCCTTAATTTGTGTCTAAGAAGCTAAGGAACACAAGATCTCCAAAACCTAGATAGAGTTTCATGAGATATGCTTGTGAAGCACCTTAATTAAATTAATTAGCCACCATTTATTCATTTCCTAATTCCAACTTAAAAAAATGGTTAATTAAAGGGAATTAATCAAGGAGATGGACTTATGCTTTAGAGACTTCCAGAAAATGACTTGGTTCAAGTCTAAAATGATCTTAGTTATCAATGAAGATCTAATCATGGTCGTTGAAGTTCCAACTAGAGATTATAAAGCAAGTTGATGGGATGGAGAGAGACATAAGATGAAGAGTGAATTGGCTAAGGTAGATTGAGCTACCTAGTTGTAATGATTCAACAAGGGAGAAGTTTAGGCAAGAGAAGGAGAGAAACAAGGGTTTGAAACAAGGTGAATTTATGGGTAAATTCTCAAGTGGTTTTCTAGTTTTCAGTAGAATGAAAGGGAGGCAAAAATTTTCAACAGAGAAGCTGAGTTCTGCAATGTGAGTTGCCCTGTTGTGAGAGCAAATTTCCAAGAGAGGTTGATTCAGCTACTAGTGCTTGAATCTAGCACCGGGAGGCCTAGAAAATTGTTTGTGGAGGGAGAAACAAGTAGTATGACTCAACTAGAAGGGTTTCCAAGGAAGATGGATTTATTCATAGGTAACGAAGCGTATTCCTAGTTACACTAAGTGAATTTTCCATAGAAGTATGAGTTTCCTAGTGAAGGAAAGATTGAGTTAGAGAGAGGGAAAAGTAATTTTCCTAGTTGAGATATAATTTTTGGAGCTGATCCATGGAGGTGAGCAGTTGTAATTCTCTACTTTTCTACATAATAAAATAAACCCTCATCTATTGCGGTGATTTTCACTTCGAGGTTTTTCATGGGACCTTAAGTCCAAAAATATTAGTGGACTTTTTATTGTGTGTGCATATATATCTCAATTCCATTTTATTTTTCCGCAATGTTTTTAAAGTGATGATTGCAATTGTGAATTATTCGTTATTTGATGTAAACAAATAAACTGCTAATAGCTAGAAGAATAATATCCAGTAAGTGCAATCAAGGAATTTTTACAAATGCATTCATTTTGCCCCAATCTTTGTTTTAAATGAAGAAAAAGTATACATCAAACCCTACTAAGTTGAGATTTATTCTATTAAATCAAATTAATAATCACAATAGTTAGACTAGTATTTGTATGTTCAAACATATGAGATAAGTAAAAGTTTATTTTCCTATCTAAATCTAGAGGGCAATGTCAAAACTTAGTGGTAAAATCATATTAAGAACATTAGGCTAGATGGTGATCCCCTAGTAACTAATTGGGAGTTGTTTAGAAACCTTATTAAGTTTCAGTTCTGGCCTATTGGGAATTAGGAGGACTAATTTATCCATTTGCATTATTTGTGACAAAATCTAAGGCAGGGTATGTAAGAGTACACCACCATGTTTTGAAAAAAAATCCACTTATGTTGGTATATCTCCCAACAACTTGGATGTATTTCTCAAGTACCTAGAATACCTACAAAGTCATTTAACATTTAAATGGAAAATACATCGTCATCAATCCTAGCATAGTTTATGAGGTATGTCTATAAGCATAGTATCTAGATAATATGGATAATAATAAAGGAAAACCATGTGGTTACAAACAAAAGACCACCAAGATTTTCCTAGGGAGGGAATGAAGAAGTAGAAAGGAAAGGATAAGAATACAAGAACCATTTCACATCAATGCAAGGATCCAAAAAACTACTGTAACAATTGTAGTATCGATTTTCACATTGAAGATAAGTGTCAAAATCTACATCTATATACAAATCTAAATACCCATCCTATGGATGCTAGAAAGGAAAAACGTACTAGTAAGGACTCAAGGAACAAGGTAGAGACCAAATTATATGCATATGAAAATAAAGTATCTACTACAATGAAAAAGGAAGTGAATATGAGTAGTGTTCAACCAAAGGAATAAAAGGAGGTCACTAAACACTTCCATAGTAAGATGTAGGTCAAGAAGAAAAAGATGGATTCTCTATTTAATTATGATTCATAGTTAAACCTAATAATAGGATATTTGGTCATTAAGATTAGATTGGAAGTTCATGACCATCCTCAATTGTGAAGGTGTAAATAAGGATGCAGAGCTCAAGGTAACTAAGTAATGTAAGATCGAATTTTTTACAAGTGAAAATTATATTGATGAAATAGGGGTATATATAGGAGCATTTGATGTGTGGGGAGTAGTGTTTAGAAGCCCCTACATGTGCATGATGGATGTAATCTTCATGAGGAGATAAAACTAATATCACTTGATCAAGGATGAGAAGTACTTCATCATTAATGCACACAAAGATAAATTCAAGATCTCTTGAATATCTGCTAACCATGCTAAGAAATTAATATATTTTACTAGGAAGTCTATATTTCTCTTATAAAGAGATAATAAATCATGGGATGAATTGGTAAAATTAAAGGAAAATCTAAAAGGATGTACTAAATAATAAAAACGATTGTAGAGGATCTTATTAGGATATAGATAAGTGTTCTAGAAGCCTAAAATTTTACCATCTAAGAGGGAAATGGAGCATGAAATACTTTTTTTCGTTGGCTCCCCGTTGTGAAAAATTAGGATTTAAAACAAGTCCATTTTGGAAATGAAATAAATAAAAAATTGTAGCAACTATTAGAGAGGGAATTAATTCAACCACACACCACACCTTATGCGTCACCTATCATAATAGCACCCAAGACATATGGGACTTAGAGAATGTGTATTGTTAATAGAGGCTTGGATAAGATCACCCTCAAGAACCTATATCCTCTACCAAAGAAAAATGACTTTTTTAATTAGATGTAAGACCTATTCAAAGTATTTGAGCAAGTTGGATATCAAACTAAGATATCATCATGCACATTTTAAATAAAAAGAGTGTTGGAATATTTCTTTTAAGGGCTATATGAATGCCTTTTGATATATGTCATGCATCCATTACATTGGATTTTGATGAATGATGCATTGCATCCCTTTCTAGATTCATTTATAATAATGTAAAAAGATGATATATTGGCTTATATATCTCCTTCGATGGAGCATACCTCACATCTCATCAAAGTGTTAGAGACCCTAAAAGTTAATTAACTATTAGAAAATATTAATAAATGTGATTTCTCTTATGAAATGTGAATTTACTTATGAAATGTGAGTTTTCGTTTTAGGTAAAACATGGTATTGATGAAGATTTATAACACTATTTACAGGTATGGATACACCAAGATAGGAAATTTGTGTGCTACCAAGAATGGATCTTGGGAATGTGATATAGCTTGCTTGGTAGGATATCCTGGAATGTGAGAATGCTTGCTGTCATATCATAGCATGTTAGAATACTTTCTGGGATCATTCCATAATAGCTATTGATAATAGTTTCTAGTAGGGAAAGCAATAGCATAAATATTTTGAGGAGAAAAAATGAAATATTAGTTAAGAATGAATTTTCATGTTTCCTAATTTATAGAATATTTTTGAAATTGACAAATAATTTTAATATGCTATAAGATTAGGCTTGATGTAGGGTGGTAATTTCATATGATATCATTCTTTAAAGGTTACTTGGTAGAGTCCTAAAATACCCTACTTATGAAAATGCACTATTTATTCTAGATGTTAAGACAAGGAAGTAGAATTTGATGGGAAAGGACACCATCAACCACCTTATCATCAACCACTTCAGTATTTCTAGGCCCAAAGTAAGCTTAAATAATCTAGACACTACATGTCACTAGTGTTTTTATAGTAATTTCATCTAATCGCCAAATAAAAGAAGCGACGAACTAATAAGTTTGCATACATGCTTCCAAGGCACCCATATAAATGATCATATCCATGGAAAAAATTATTCACATGGTTCCTTTCACCCATAATGCATACAAATATGAATATACAAAATATGATAACATTACGAAGATGTTTTTGTGGGTACAAATCTAGTTTCATGTAGAACAAGTGGCTACAAGGCTTGTTTCATGTAGAATAAGGTCATAATAAGGCTTACTATCTTATAAGGTCAAAATAAAAATAATTTCACACTTACAACTCCATTTTTGAACTTGGTTTTTATATTTCACACTTATAACTCCATTTTTGAACTTTTTCCCTTAGATGATGTATATGGAAAAAAATAAATGATGGAACACACCGCAAGAGAAGCATTGAAAGATGAAAAATTTGTAGATAAGATTAGGTAGATCTATTTATAATTACAAGGGGAATTGAAGAAGTCATAGGACATGTTAAAGACTCAATGTCATTAGCACAAAAATTAGAAAATAACTAGTGAAAGATTCCATTTGGTTGCATTTGAATAGAGAAAGGCTACAAGGTCCTAGTAAGAAGATCAATTGTCTATATTATGGTCCTATTGAAGTGTTACAAAAAGTGGGCGATAATTTATTCAAAATTAAAATATACCCACATATTTCCATTTACATAGTTGTGAATGTGGAAAATATGCAACTCTATTAGCCTTCCATGTTTGACCAGGACATTGATGAGAAATTATAACCTACCATGGATGACTTAACACTAGAAGCTCAATTAGGGTTAGCATAAGAAATAATTTTTTAAAAGAATTCTAAACTAATTATATGGGGGAAACAAGAACTCTAAATAGTGGAGTTGAAAGGGCAATTTCTAGGAATTGACAAATGGTGCTTCATGGAACAACTTCCTCATCTCCTTTAGTAAACTAGCTTGGGGACCAAATTTTTCCCTAACTGTAGAGATATGATCCACAATGGACCATTATATAATTTTCCATCTATTTTGGTACTTTCTTGGTTCAAAAATTGAAGTTATTAACCTGTAGGGACCATTTTAGGGGCATGATTAACTTTGGTGGTTTGGGGTTCAAAGCCTTTCAAAACCCATATTATTTCTTCGATGTCCATTTTTAGGGTTAAAATATTATGAACAAAGTTCCCATCCTCCTGCTGTTATTTTTCATTTTGAAATTTTTTTAATGACATGAATATCACCTCAATCATAGTTAATATGTATAAGTAATGTCTCTCATAAGTTGATCTATCATATTGAGTAGCATGATACAAATTTGATGTGACATTAGCTCCCATTAATCACATGCAAGGATTAGTCACATGTTGTGTTTAAGATTATTCTTTAGGGTTTAAAAAATTGATCATAGTGGGAGGTTGAGGAACACAAAAACCTTAACTCTAGCACTAGAAATTTACAGTACCATGTTAAATATTAGGCCATTAGGAAAGGAAGGGGTTGCATCTTATTGTATGGAGTATTGTTCCATAACATAATAGATAAATAAGAGTGGATATCGAAGTATAACAAGATAAGTACATCAAGGGATTTTTTAGGTCTAAAATGGGTCTCCTAAGGAAAATAATAAAGCAATATTAAAAAATAAAAAAATGTAAAAAATTAATTTTTTCAAAAGAAAAAGAAAAATATTATTTTCTATTGTATGTTTGACTTATCTCCTTACAGGTTTATTAAAATTTCAAGTGTGGGAGCTTATTAGATGTAGAATCACTTTTTGGGTGTAGAATTAAATTTTTCATCTAACAAGTAAAAACTCAACATTCTTTTATGTAGACTCACACTAATTTTTTATTTTTTATTGTTATTTTTTATTTTTTTTTCTTTCTGTTTTTATTTTTCGTATCCGAGAGGAACACAACAGCCTGCCTAACACATAAATGCTAGTAAAAATCTAGGGGTATACTACCTTTCCTCCTCATTGTATAATGGGTCATAGCCAAGGGGATTTGAACCTTGGATCTCTTATTTTTCATAGATTTCACATTGCTTCGATAACAAATTGAGTTTCCTACCTGGGAAACTACAAACAAAAATTGAAAATACATGAACACTTTTTTTTTGAATTCGTAATCTAATTTTGACATCCAACAAATTCCCACACCTGAAATTTGAGTAAATCTACAAGGATATAAGTCAGAAGTACAATTAATCATTTTTTAAAATTCTTTTCCTTCTAAAAATATTTGCACCGATGGATCACTTCATCATCTCCAATCATATTGATGCTTTTAAAGTTGATTTTGTTAGTACACTTTTCATTTTGAGGCATGTTTTTAACCTCAAAATTCCCTTAAAGATCATGTAGTAGCCCTAAAGGCCACAACATCCATGGAAACTACATAGTGGCTGGGATTTTCTTTGTATTCGTAAGAAATAAACAAGGCATAGGTCTCACGTTCTAGCTGGAATTTTCTTGTATCGACATTTCCTAAGGTACATCTTCTATTAATTGTGTGGATGGTGTGTTATTTTCTTGTGTTCTTTCATTTGAGCTTTTGTTTACTTAGTAATTCATGCATTAGGCTAGGAACATCAAATCTAAATCTTAAGAAAACACTACATAATAATAGATTGTGGAAAATGATAAGATATATTATGAAAAACTATTCTAGTGGAGTATCCATAATAATTTATAGATCATTTTCAATACATACTTGTTATTCAAATATAAATTCTATGATTTATTTTTCTTTCCTTTTTTTATTTATTTATATAGTATTGGTTTCATAGTATATTCAAAGATGGGAAACAATTATTTTAATTAATAAACATGAACAAAACCTTCAATATGTCTTCTAAATTTACGTGATCATGCACTATAATTACACTAAAAGGAGCAAGGTGCATTCTACATATCAATGTAGGCAAGAATTGTAACATCCATGACTAATGGTTCAACTCAAAATGGAAAATGAAATAGAATTAGTAATATAAAAATGGAAATTATATATGTAAAGTGTATGAAATAATAGAGGAGGAGTACACTCAAAGTAAGGGAGAATTTTGGTTTACGATAATCATCCCTATGGTAACAAGCAATTTCTTCCCTCACTGGGATTGATCAAGGTCTCAAATTTAGAGCTATAGTTAATTGAAGGTGTAAAATATCTCACCATAAGAGATCTCATAGGGTATTTTTGGGGCCTAAGCCAATCTATCATGGTAAAATATATTAATTAGTCCTATGTGGGAAACAATTTCTAGATGTAGTTATCTTTCCACACTTTAAGGAGGTTTACTCTCGTCAATTTGAAAGTGAGATTGACAAGAATGTCATATTAACCTAATAGGTATGGTTTCAAAAGGATTATTTAGTTTTTAAGGAGAGGTTAGAATCATTCAATTCAATGTGATACCCTTTGTATGAGTTTCTATATGAGTAAGGATACCAAGGCTCCTAATTCATTATGTGATTTAAAGGTCATGAGGCATTTCAAGGAGAAGCTAGGGGTTTTACTATTTTCCAATGATACAATCCATATATCGAGGAGTGTTGAATATCATTATTTGCATGTACATTAATACAATGTTTCTAAAGGATATTATTTTCGTTATTTGTGGGGATGAAGGATATCATATCAAAGATTATGAGTATATCCATTTCATATGTATATTTTTTCTTAATCAATGTTACCTTCAAAGATTCTACTAGAGAAGATACATTTTCCTTTGAATAAATGGAAATGATTCATGCTTAATGATCAAAGAGGGAGTGGGGGATGTTAGATAAACCTCAAATTTATGTTTTGATAAATACTGCATGGTTACTTTGAAAGACCCCTTGGAAGCATATCTAGAGGTTTTAAAGAACTTAAGGCTTAAAGGGAATGAAAAATTATTTTGTTTAAACAGTCTTGATAATAAAGTGAAAGGGGTGGTTGATTACAAGTGTGTAGGTGGAACTCTATGATAGGTAATGAGATAATATATCAAAGGAAGTGGTGGGCGCATCTCCAAGGGATTTTGGTTTCCTTGAAGATAGGAGATCAAAGTGATGCTCATAGCATGGCCAATATATTAGACAACATGGTTTTTTTTATTATGATTAAGGTTGAAGTAGTTCAAATAGGCATTTACACTCCCAACTATAATTTCTTGTTCAGAAATCATAACTATTCACTGAAGCAAATGCCTTTCCAATAGCCTTAGAAAATCCTTATGATTTTATGTTTATAAGTAAATGTTTAGTGGTCAAGTAAAGGATGATTTCTGATCATGAGTGATGAAGTCATATGAAGGAAACATGCACTAATCATGATAATTCATTTTTTAGTTGTAATGATGTGGGTTCAAGTTTGCATGAGTTATAAAATATGTACTCTGTGTTATATCTGGTAGGTGTTTCATCTTCTCCACATAATTGGATGACTTGGAGCTTAAGGTGTAAGAGGAAGTTATGTGGTTGATTCTTAAATGGTCGTTGGGATGTTTTTGTTTTGAATCCGATTAGATCATTGACGCCTTTTCATATTTTTCTTATTTGGATTTTATTATTCATAAATATATGTGTAAGTTTTAATTTTTTTATTTTTTTTATCTTACCTTAGGTATCAAATGGTTCCCCATAGGCCATGATGATTAAATCCTCATATAATTGTTTACTAATTTGTTTATGGTGACACTGCAGTTAGCTTGGTTTGATTCTCTCTTTTGTTATTTTATTAACATGGAACTAGGTTTTCCTTAATTAATAGGAAAATATGTACTATGGTATGCAAATATAGATTAATGTAAGAATGATGTGCATACAGATACATAGATAGTGAAAGGGTATGACCATGTGGTTTGGATTTCAACATTGAAGCCCTAATGGCTAAGAAGGTAAAGATGTAAAATCCACTCAACTTCCTTGAGGTTAGGTGTACATGGTTCTCAATTAAAATACACTTAGTCTATATTGATGGATTTAGTAAGGATTTAATCAATGAATGTTGGGAGTTAACCTTGGGTTTTGTTGTGAGTATTTCCTTTGGAAAATATTCTTAAGGAGTCATCTCAACTGATTGTCACCAATATTAATAGGAATTTTTCTACTTTGAACAATAAAATATTCCTCTAACACATATAGCCCTAGATTCATTCGCAACCATGCTTAAAGCTCAAAACCCCATGTGTATTGTGTAAAAAATGATAATGGCACTCATAATCCCCTTGGAAACTAACTATTGCCCACACATGCATATATTATTAGTTTGAGGCCTCATTTATGGCTCCTTATCATTATAAAATTTATTTATCTCCAAGTCCCATACATTCCTCACCCCCCACCCACAAACCCCTTGGAAAAACCCTTGGTAAAATCCTTGAGAACTATTCATTATACACAAATACTCCTGATGGTGCCCATATCACACAAAAGAGCCAATATTATATAGGAATTGTGTGTATGGTGGCTGAAGGCTTTATTCTTGGCCGTTAACATTTTCCCATGGCCCTTGAGCTTGAGAATAGTCATTTTTTTCATAAGACACTTATTTTCCTCCCCTAACCATGATAAAGGCTCCAAGAGCCATTCTTAGTGTCGAAAACATACTAATTGCACCTCACATTCCAATTTAAGGCATAATGTCTTCTTACATAGGTGTTATGTGGTGTTTCAAAAAATAATTCATAATGCTCCACCTCAAGAAGATCCAAATAATTCCTAAGAAAATTATGTTACTTCTTTACTATGGTTAAGTCCTGAAGTACCATAGATGATAGACAAAAAGTTCTATATCTCAAATAAAATTTCAAAGGCTAATTTTCTCCCATGGGATAATTTACCATGTTTTTCTAAACAAATATTCATAGTTTCTTTTTAATTCTAAAATGATTCATCCATGTTCTATAGGATACAAATATTTTACCAGAAAAATATCCCAAATTTTCTAGAAAATATATAAAATCCTTATCAATTTCAATATACTTTACAAAATCACCACCATATATTACATGGTTTCCAGTTTACGAACGATTAGGGTTCTCTAATATTTCTACACTATAAGATAAGTATGGAGATTTACACTTTTCCCTATAATTCATGGTGGTGTCAATGTCCAGCATAGGTGCATACCATCCCTTAGAGAGGATATATGTGATGTTTCTAGGCCTCATTTATGGTATTTGATCCTGAAAATATATTTTTATGGCTTACGAACCTTATTTTTCTCCTCGAAGAATGGTACTAGCCTTAAGACCAATTATTTTCATGTGAATCCTACTAATGGCAATGATATTCATAATGGGAGACTGAGTATTCCCTCGAGAAGTCATGTTTGGTTTTTCAGCAAGTCATTCACAATGAATGAACCCAAAGTCACTCATATAGGGCTTAAAGTTAATTTTTTGCTTCCCTAGACATGGTTAAGGCCTTGATATCAAATCTCAGTGTGCGAAACCTTGTATTGATACCCACATCTTACTTGGAGGTAAAAAATCCCTAAGAAAGGGTATTTGTGGTGGTTCAAGGTCTCATTCATAATTCTTGATCTCAAGGAACTTCCTTTAGGGCTTGAGGCCATTGTTTTCCTCTGCTCTCCATGATATAGTCCTTAAAACACATTCTTTTTCTGCAAAAACTACTAATGTTTACCATATCCATCACGGGAGGCAAAATATCACCTAAAATTTAATTTTTATTATTTTTAGGACTCCTTCACATTGTTTGAGCCCATTAGAATTTATATAAGATCTAAGAATTAAATTTTCCTTCTCAACCATGATTAAGGCCCCAATACCTAAAGATGGTTTGTAGGACCTCCTAATGGAATTAATATATGACCTAAAAAACACATATCCATTAATGAGTATTTGTGTGCTGATTGAAGAGCTTTTTCATAGTACTTTAGTATAGTAAGCTCATATTAGGGCCTAAGGCCCTTATTCACTCCCTTGTCTTTAGTACAAGCCCTCAAAGATATTATTGTTTGGAAAACCTACTAATTGAGGTCATATTTCTAATTTGATGCTAGAAATCACGTATAAAATTTCTATGATTTTTTCACATTTATAGAGTTTGAGAAGAATAACATAGGTTTGCATTACAAATTTTTATTTTATTGACCATGGTTAATTCCCCAAAACGTAGTTGTGGTGCATAAAATCTTCTAATGTTGCAAATATCATGCCTAGTGGGAAAGTATCTCTTAGAGAGGTTTCGTGTGGTGGTTCTAGTCCTCACTTTTTATGGTTGAATCTAGAGTATAATAACAATATTTTAGGTCCTAAGTGTCTTAATTTTCTTCCCATCCACGGTGAAGGTGCTAGGTCCAATTCCCAATCTTCAAAACCTAGTAATGGTGACCACATTACTAATGATACCATGTATGGAATTGCTAATGAATCCACGATAATAATAATTCTAGAAATATTTATTTCATGTCTAATTCCTTTGTGTTTCTCCCATAAACACAGTTAAGGTCTTAAGAACCATTAATGGTGCAAAATTCAGCCTAATGGGATCAACATCTTACCATTAGAATATTGATCCCCTATAGATGGCTTGTTTGGTGGTGCATAGTCTATGGAACTGAAGCTATATAATCTTCATGTAGGGTTTAAGACCTTTATTTTCTTCCCCCTTCTATGGTAAATTTTTGGAGATCCATTCATAAACTGAAAAACTTAGTAATGGTGACCATGTTCCTAGTTAGCTTCCAAATATCCCCTTCGAAGATCATGTGTGGTAGTTAAATGACTACATCATAGTGCTTGAGGTCAAGAATATTAAAATAGGGCCTAAGGGGAATGTGCATCTTTAACCATGTTCAGGGCCATGTGTCCCATCCATGGTTCCTAAAGCCTCCTTATGGCATTGATATCCCACCCATAATCAATAAATCCTATATATAAGATAGTTGTGATTGTTTGAGGCCTTTTTCATGGTTTTTTGTTTAGATCCTGAATACCATGTTTTACTTAGACATGCCAAGGAAGCTGAAACCAATTCCTATTAATAAAAGATTGCTAATGATACCAATATTCACAATAAGAGGCTAGGTGTTGCATACAAGTTCTGTGTGTAGTCATGATGCATAGGTGTTAGGTGGTTAACGACTAAGGTTTAGAGATCACTTAGGTTAATGGTCAAGTTTATGGTGAAATATTTTATAATCTTTATGCTATAAATTATTTTGAAGGAATGCTTGCATATACCTCTTATATAAAATAAAAACTGACAGAAATAACAACCTCAATCTCCCTAAATATAAATAAGAAAATTTTCATGTTAATAGAAATCTACAAAGGAAATCATTTTCATAAAAAAATTCCTAATTTTTTGTGTGATTTGAAGGTGAATTTTGTCTATTTATTGTTTCTAGTTCTTGTGAATATGAGGAATGTACATCATCAATCAAGAATTTCTTTAAGGAGAGCATAGCTTAGTGAAAAACCATTGGCTAGGTATGGGAAAATGTACGATTTAATTTTTTAATAAAATCGTTTTCTATTTGAGAAAAATATTTAATCCATCCAATATTACAATAATAATATATTATAAAAACTTCACAAATAGAGAGTTCAAGTTGTTTCAACAATTTCTTATTTATGGGTAGCCAAATTCACTTGTGGCAAAATTTCACCTTCTCCCAACTTTAAAAAAGGTTGTTTTGTTTTAAAAGGCCATAGATATAAACGAACCTCGCCCCAAATAAATAAATAAAATTATCATTAGATAGGTTGAAAATGTAGAATATTTATCATTAAGAATTAAAAATCATAAATTTTGCAGTGACATAAATTTGATGACATATTTTCAATATACACAAAATAAAATAAGTGACATCAACAATGTCTTTTAAGTACTATTATAATATGCGTGTTGGTTAAATCACTTTTATTAGTGACAAAATTAAAAGAAAAAAGAAAGCATTGGTTTCACATATTTCACTAAATTTGACATTAGAAAGAATCTTTTCTCCCCATCAAATGTTGGTTGAAATGCCAAATTTCAACCTAAAATATAGTAGTTTTACGTGAAAATGGAATACGAATGACATGATTTTCTATGGGATTTGATTGGTCTATCTACATTCAAGAGAAAATATTAGCAATCAAGAAAAATATATGCAAAAAATTATGAACTTCCCTTTTATGAAAGGGAAGGGTCATCAAGATTCTCTTTATAGGATTCATATGTTTTTCTATGTATATGCATAACATGAAAGGATATTTATGAGATGTAATTGTGGATTGGGAATTGAAAAAACCTAAGGGTATCACTAAAAACCCATAATCGCTTTCATGTGTGATTAAGTTTAGGTTAGGGATTTCCACTTCCTTGATCTTGTTTTTTTGGTATATTTAGTAAAGGTCCAATTTAGTAAATAACTTATAACTATGAAACTCATCCAAGAGATCAACATCAATAACTAGGATGGGAAATTTGTCTTTGATGGTCAACTTATTCAGAGCAAACGAATATACACATGTACGTTTTAACTTCTTTATACCATACCATGACCATCAATGATGAAGAAGTGATAGTATTGGGAGCCATGGCACTTGCCTCAAAAATATATTGAATAGTATATTCAATTCCATTCTTTTGTGGAAAAGGGTATCAATAAGAATGTATATTTATCAGTTGATTTCTTGAAATTAATGGAATTCCATGGCCATGGTCATCTCATCAAGGGGGTACATCAGATACTAGTAACTTAATATTTATTCAAGTTAAATTATCAATAAAGGTGTATATCCAATGGTGAGAATTGGGATATCAACAATTTGATGGAATTGAATTTGGAAACAATGCCATAATGTAATTTCCAAAATAGTTTTTCCATACAATGATCTTTTATCGTTTCTAAGGAGCTAGAATTGAGTCCTTTTAGAGTTTGTTTATGGCGCTCGTTAGCTACACTCGTATATAATTCCTTGAAATCCATGGGAACTAGAGCTAATGCTCTAAACAAGTTTTCTCCTATCACCACATCATATATTTCTATTTCAATGGAAACATGTGGTATTTGAGCTATTAATCCCCCATTTGAAGTTTTACATTCTCACACTTTCAACCACATTTCATCAAAATGTTCTTAGATATATCAATTTGAAAATTGTGTTCCACATTCAAACCATTGGGATCCTTTTCCACACACCTATTATTAAAAGTGTGGGTACTACCACCACTGATTAAACTTATGACCTTTCTTTTCTTGATGTAGACAATTTATTTTAGAGTTCGTGGAGTGGAAATGCATGATAAAGACTAGAGGGAAATTTAGGGTCCTCTTGAGGAAAATTCTAGCTGGCTTTTTTTTTTTGTTTTTTTTGTTTTTTGTTTATATATATATATATATATATTGGGAGGGATATGAAGCTATAATTCAATATCTAGGGTGGCTATATTCGTAAATTTCCTTGGATGGTCAAGATAGGACCCATCAATTTGAAATAATTTTCATTCCTTAAATTTATACCCTTTGAAATAATTATCATCGTGATTAGAGAAAAATTTTAGGCATTGTCAATTAAAGGCTTCTCCTAGGGTTAGCTTGTGGACTTGCAAAGGCTAAGAGAGAAAGAGTGGTTTTTTGCGGACAACAAAATAGGGAGTGCATGAGGAGAAAAATTGTGCCTTTTATTCTAGCCATTAGATGACATATGTGATTTTTGATTTCCTTGATATGCCTCCAACCAATTATTTAAATAATCCACTAAGACATATGCTCTAATGTCATCCTGTAAACAACTACTAAAGAATTATTGGATAAAGGAATCATTCATGTACTTTTCATGGATAAAAAAATCCTAACAGGTTGTGATTAAGTAATGTATTATGCTTGTTTTGTGCGATTTCAACTTAATAATGAGTGTCTATTTCAAAACTAGTATATATGGATTTCACAAGCTAGGTCCAGGGTGTTACGTACCTATAATACTAGGGTAGCCCCTTATTTTTATTTTTAGTGTATCCCTCTTATTTTTATTGTTGTACCCATGTAGTTGCCATATTGTTATTATTATGCCCCATTGAAGCCGACTATTGTTATTGTTCCCTTACATTATTATCATTATGTAGGCTCTAATTATATTGTTACCCCTTAGACTCTTATATATATAAAGGAGGCCTTTTCATTTGTATCATCCAAGATTTATTCATTTATGTAATTCAAAGTATGTTCCTCCCTTCAATAGGATAAATTTTAAGTCATTGATTTATCTATTTGTGTGTTAGTTGCATAACATTTGGTATCAGATCTTTCGCTGCTTCAAAAAGGCCATCGTGGAATTTTTGCTATAATGTATTTTCTATGAAGCTTCAGAAGCTGAAATTTTAACAATGGGGAGGCAAAATCTTGGTGAATGTTGTATACGAATTTCCGATCTTGTGTCAGTATAGTTTCGGAGATATGATCCAAGGAAGTTATGTTTTTTTGCAGGCTCCATAATTCCATCTCAAACCTGTGATCTAGGAAAGATCATCCTAAATTTCCCTCTGACAATTGGATTTCAATTTTGTTAGAAGTGATATAAAGAGGACATATTGAAGTTTTTTGGGTATCATTTTTAGGGCTGAAGGTCGAAACAATACACGTGGCACTCCATACAAGTTTGTTATATTAAACCAGTCTATAATTAGGTCATCATGGGAGATTCAAAATAATGCTTTCTTGAAGAATATAATATTGGTATGACTTGTTCAGTTGGAAATAAGACTCATAGGGCCACTACAGGATGGGATTTTAGATATTGGAGATTCACAATTATAGAGATACAATAATTGCAATATCTAGCTCCTAAAGAGCAAGAAAATTTATGTATTTTTAAAATTTTACATAACTTTTTTTTTGAAAAATCCATTTCAAGTGATTCAAATGGCATAGTGAAACATAAATATCATTGTTTGATTTAAAAATGCCTCAATTTTTTTTTATTTTTTATTTCAAAATGACTCGAAAAGAAAATGTACACACCTAGTAAACAACCAGAAATCTCTTCTATGACACATGAAGAAGAGGAAGAAATGCATCATGATATATCATAATTGTTAGATCAAGTGTAACAAATTTCACTCTCACAAAGAGTAGCCAAAAATGAACTGGAAGCTAATATGGATGGTTTCAAATCTGACATGGAAGCAATCATGAATATTAATTAGGAAGGTTTTAATGATGGTTTAAAAACATATTTGAAAAGGGACCTGGAAGGTTTGAAGGAAAGTTTGACAAAATTACTACAAGAAATGCTTCGTAGTAGTGATAAGATACTCCACGAAAATCATGACGAGGATAAACAGAAAATAAATTATGATCTTAGAGACTCACATAATGGGTTGAATACTAAACACATTCCAAATATCGATATGAGGAAGTTTCATGGCAGGGATACAGTGACATGAATACTATAGTTGGAGCAATTCGTTGATCTACATGATGTGTTGAACACACAAAATGTACACATTGCATCTTTATATTTAGAAGAAATCCATTATATGGTACCAATGGTTTTTTTCCCATAAACCATTTGTCACTAGGTCAATTTTTCCAGAGGAAATGATTGAACATTATAAGGATACAAAGAGAAACACCTTCTTTAGCCAATTGATAAATCTAAAAAACAAAAGGGTTCAAGCATGGAGCACATTGAGGACTTAAAAAAATTGAATATAAGGGTAATGATATTCAGAGGAGAATAGGATTTATTTCTTCATAGGGACTTTAAAGGATAACATCCAACATGAATTTCACCTTTGGGAACCTAATCCATTAGAGAAGGTATTCAAGGTTGCAAGAAAAGTTGAAAGAAAAATTATGGCAACAAGGAAGTCTACCACTCATAACTACAAAGATGTAAGTGTTTCTCCTAGCCTTCCACAACCTACAAGGTTGACACCATAACAATTGGAAGAAAAAGGAGAAAAAGGGCTTTGTTATAGTTGTGATAAAAAATACACTAAAGGTCATAAGTGTGCTGAGAAGAAATTATTTGACATAAATTATGAAGAGGAGGAAGAAAAGGAACAAGAAACATCAAAAGAAGAGGATATACACCAGGAACCAATCCTAGAGATATAAGAAATGAATCTGACCATATCTTGTAATGCATTGGCAGCAATGACCACTCCTCAAACTCTCAAGATAGAAGGACAAATCAACACGAAAAAGGTAATAGTGATGATTGATTTGAGTAGTACCCATAAATTTATTCATTGTAATATAGCCAAGGAATTGAATTGGTTCTTATATCCAACACTAGAGTGTCAAGTGATGGTTGCAAATAGAGGAACTATAAATTGTTCTAGAAAGTGGAATAATATCAAGCTAACCATGTGGGAATATGTTTTTAATATTCCAGTGCTTTCCATTCCAATGGGTGGTGTGGATGTTGTACTAGGAGTTCAATGGTTACAATATTTGGGTACAATAGATTTTAATTTTTAAGAATTTTTCTTGATTTTTTTGGGAAGGAAATGAAGTTGAATTAATGGATATCATAGGGAAACCAAGAAATATAATCATCTCTGATGGGATGAAAAATATTCTAAATAGACAAAAATGGAGCGTAATTTCACAATTATGCTCACTAGAGGTTTAAACATTGACATCATCTATTTCTCGAGATCTCCAGAAAACCTTGGAAAATAATTCCAAGTTATTTGAGACTCCCAAAGGCCTCCCACCTATTCGTGATCATTGTCATGCTATTCATTTGATTCCAGAAAGTGTTACTCCAAACATCAGGCCTTTTAGATATTTGTATTCCCAAAAGAGCGAAATTGAATGTATGGTTACCGAAATGCTAGAGGAAGGTATAATTCAACCTAGTCAAATTTCTTTCTCTGCTCAAGTAGTATTGGTGCACAATAAGGATAGATCATGGTGTATGTTTCCGGATTATAGGGAGCTCAAAAAAGATCATTATTAAAGATAAATTTATCATTCCTATCATTAATGATATCTTGGATGAATTACATGGAGTAATTTGCTTCACCAAGTTGGACCTTCATTCAGGATATCATCAAATTAAAATGAAGACTGAAGGCTTTCTGGAAACATCATTTAGAACTCATGAGGATCATTATGAATTTTTTTTCATGCCTTTTCACCTTATCAATGCACCTTCCACATTTCAAGGTTTGATGAATTCCATTTTCAAACCCTTCCTTAGAAAATTTGTGTTAGTCTTTTTTGATGATATAATAATTAACAAAAAGTCTTGGAAGGATCATATTCAACATGTTGACAGGGTACTCAAACTATTGGAGGAGAAATAATTATATGAAAAAACGTCCAAATGTTTCTTTGTAGTACAGGAGGTGGAATATCTGGGTCATATTTTATTGCATAAGGATGTTAGGGTAGACCCTAACAAAATTAAGACCGTTAAGGAACGGAAAATCCCCATAACCATAAAGCATATTCAAGGATTGATCGGGTTGAAAGGGTATTATTGCAAGTTTTTTTAAGAATTATGGGGGGATAACACCACCTCTAACAATATTATTGAAGAAATATGCATTTTCTTGGACACTGGAAGCAACTAAGGTCTTTGAACAAGTTAAAGAGGCAATATTCCGAGCACCAATCTTAGCTACACCAGACTTCACAAAAACCTTTATTATGGAATGTGATGCCTTAGGAAATGGAATTGGTGTTGTTTTAATGCAAGAAGGAAGATCCATTTCTTTTTAAAGTCTCCCAATCAAAGGAAAGTATTTACAAAAACCTGTTTATGAGAAGGAAATGTTTGCAATACCACATGCACTAAAGCAATGGATACCTTACCTAATGGGAAGACACTTCAAGGTAAAAATAAATTACTATAGTCTTAAATAATTTTTGGAACAAATATTATCTTCAAAAGAGTAGCAAAAATAGGTTACAAGGATGTTGGTTTATGACTTCAAAATCATCTACAAAAAAAGGAAGAAATGTTTTATTGCAGATGCACTCTAAAGAAAGGATGAGGATGTGGAAGAATTGCTTTGTGCCATTTCTATTATCTAACCAGATTGGATAACCAAAGAAAGGTATTAATGGAAGAATTATGAAGAAGTGTGGACACTCATTCAAAATTGTAGCAAGATCTCAGTACATATGATACATTTAGCAGGATAAATGATTCATTATGGTGCAAAGATTGCTTATATCTTTGTAAGAACTCTCAACTCAAACAAAAGATTCTTTTGGAATTGCACACCTCTCCCTTAGAAGGGCACTTAGGATTTTTAAAAACTTACCACAAGGTGAAGAACGAATTTTTTTGGGATCGCCTCAAATTTGATATTCAAAATTTTTTGGCAGAATGTTTGGTTTTCCATCAAAATAAAGTTGAGAAAATTAAGACCTCAAGTCTATTACAAACTTTAACCATTCCAATTCGATGTAGGGAGGAGGTCTCAATGGATTTTATCACGAGTTTACCCAACACCGAAGGAAAGAGTGTCATCATGGTAGTAGTTGATAAACTTACCAAGTATGCACACTTATGTGCATTATCTCATCTATTTATGGAAACAATTCAAAACTTAAATGGAAACCCAAAGATTATTGTAAGCAATAGAGATCCCATTTTCATTGGAGATTTTTGGACATAATTATTTTTTTGTCTCAGTATTCAATTAGCTCATATCTCATCTTATCATCCTCAATCTGATAGGAAAACTAAGATAGTGAAAAGATGTTTGTAAGGATATATTTGTTTCTTTCTATTTGATAAATAAACACAATCATTCAAGTGGTTACCTCTCGCTGAATAGTGTTATAACACTTCCTTCCATATTGCAAAAAAAATAACCCCATTTATGGCACTTTATGGATATCATCCAGGGTCTATCACGTCATCTTTAAGAGGATATTATAAGGTTAAAGCAGTGGAATATCACATTGATCATCAACAACAATTTCTCAAACTCTTAAAGGATAACCTCACTTTGTTGCAGAATCGAATGAAACAACAGGTCAATCAACACCACAACCAAAGAAGTTTTGATTTAGTTGACTGGGTATTTTTATGGCTACAACCATACAAATAAATGCCCCTCAAGAAAGCTAAGAAGGATAATAAATTATCACCAAAGTACTATTGTCCTTACAAGGTGTTACAAAATATTGGTACTATGGCATACAAATTGGAGCTTCTTGCATCTTCCCAGTGTACCTAGTTTTCCATGTTTCATTCTCAAAGAAGATTATAGGTGAGGAGTAGTTTCTACAAGATTATGGTTGGTTTCTATAGGAAAAACCAAATTTTCTACAGGAGGAACAAAACTGCTACAAGAAGAACATATTTCCTACAAGAATGAACATCACTGCTACATGAAGAACAAATTTTCTACAGGAAGCTAACAGAGTGCTACAGGAAGGAACTTTTTTTCCAGAATAGCCACTAGAGCCTTGGGAAACAAGGAAATATTTAAAGGAAATGTAAGTAAAAATTCCTGCTCTCCAACCTTTTTCATAAGGATTCCAAAAGCACCTCAATCATCAAGAAAAGTACTCTGTAAATTTACAGTTTGGATTCTTGTAAGAGAAAATAGTTGGATTGGTTAAGAATTTTCTTAAGAATATGGTGTGTTGAATAGGCAAAGGTTACATGCTGTAATTTTTATTTCCTCAAATCTAAAAAAGGACTGTCAAAAAATTCTTCTGCTACAACAACCTCCACTACATAGGAACCTATAGGGTCTACAAAAAGTACTACAAGAAAGTGACAAGTTGCTACAGGAATATTGTTAGCAAACAACGTTGCCCTCAAACCCTAAGGAGGAAAGGATCATGAAGGAATGGGTAAGTACAAATTTTCACCACCAATAATTCGCATGAAAACCATTAAAACTCTCTCAATTATCAAAAAAATACTTTGTAGCTGCCACATATTTAAATCTCAGTAAGAAAGATCAGTGAATTTGTGTCATTAAGGATAAAGTGACTTGGGTTTCATGTTGAATTCTACCTTCTCCTCAGCATCATAAAAGGAACATTTATTCTACCTTTGCTTCCATAAACACTCTCACTCCTATAGTAGAAAATAGAAACTCCTTATTTCACATTGATAAAATTTTATTGAAGACAGGAATGTAGGAGAATAAAGAAATACTTCCTAAATACTAAAACCAAGAGGGAGAATCAAAGGAATGATGGGAAATTGAGATAAACATAAACCTTATCCAACAGGGGCAGTTACATCCACACCAGTATGGGACATCATGAAAGTCATATGAGGCATAAGAAAAAACAACATGGAAAGAAGATGGATAAGTTTCTTAGAGGAAGAGTAACAATTTCAGTATGGGGTTACTGCCAAGGCAACCATCTTAAATTATCAACTCGGGGTTTGTACAAACTTTAGAAGTGTTGACACTATATGTGTAGCATACAATGTGTCCTTTCATTGATCTGATGTAATGGAGTGAATATCATGAAATCTAACCTAAACTGATTGTAGAAATGGAAATGCTACTTGCTAAAATGTAAACACTAATCCTAATTGTAGAAATGGAAATCAATCACTAGCCTAATTGCACAATGTGAAAGTTGCATTGAAAAGGGAACCTAGTCTTAACTTAAGAATAAATAAAGTAAACCTATCTAACATGCATTAAGGAAAGAGAATGTAATAAACCACTACATTTAAAAGAGGTTATATCCATTGACGGAGTTCATTATATACTTCATGTGGCAATAAGGGAGATCATTATTGTGCTATCTAATTCATAAATTTGTCCATTAACCCAAATTGTTGATATGTGTTGCAAGGGTAAAATGGAAAATAATAAGTGGTCTTTGGTCTTCCCCAATCATGTTTTTAGATCCTCGGGGTAATTATTCATCTAGACTAAGTCAAATCTGCAGTGGGGATCACAACAGGTGAAGGAAAGTGATGCTACATGAGGCCTACAATGCTACAGGAAAGAGAAGATTTCTAAATTCCCAAGTAAATAAAATTCAAATTGGATATAATTTCCTTATTAGGTATGAAGTCTTAGGTCTCCATTCCAAGAAGAATCACTCCAAAATACCCCTATTAACACGTTCTTAAAAATAGCAGAAAATTACTACTCTAAAAAATGGAAATTCAAAAAGTAGTTAGCTAGTTAACCTATCAAATGCCTAACCTAATAAAGGTTAATTTAATTGGGGTGAATTTCTGCATTAACACGAATTTTTGTATGACCTAATACAAGTGGAATCAACTCAAATGAAGCTCATAAACATGTCCTAAAAAATAGCAAAAAATTACTACTATTTTGCTACAAGCGACTTCGAGAAATTCTAGATTTGTGAACTAGTAAACCAATCCAAGTAGCTCAATGATGAAGATGAATTTTCAAAGTTATTATAAGGATGATTAATTCTCGTGACTCTATAAATAACCTGCAAAATTACTCACTTCAATCATTTAACCCAATCCTACAACAAAAGACGCATCAATACTAAATGCAGAAATATGAAAAATAAGAATACGAGATGCATGTGAATAAGAAGTGAAAAGAAGAAAATAAAATTATAAAAAATGGATCCAAGGCTCCTAGGATAGCCAAGTCCAAGGATACGTAGATTCCTATGAAGGAGAGAAAGCTTTAGAAGCTAAAAGTTGCAGCAAACTTCATTATTCGAATCAATCCAAATACATCCTAGCTAGAAATGAAAGTGGAGCTACAAAAATATAAGTTTTGTCCACAAGACGACTAAGAAATACATTCCTCTAGAGGAAAATTAGAAATTTTACTCATAAAAATTTATGGGGAAGAATTCTCCTTGAAAGGAGGAATTTTTCCCCTCTAAAATCCCTTAAATAGTGGATCCAGATCCCAGCCCTAGGAATATGAATTAAATGACATGGAACACATTCCTTATTTTCTCAATCACTCGAACTCTAGATTTTTTTAATGATTTCATGATATTTTGTTCATTTATTATCCAATCTTGATCCTCCTGTAATAGTGATTGAGTTCATAGATTATATCCTACTCCAAATCTTCATAATCTGCCCAATATTCTCATAATATTCTTCAAAGATAAATAATATTAGGCACATAATACGAAATCATATTTAAAACTTCCTAAGAACATATTAAAGCAAAAAAAAATATTAAGTGTAGAAGGAGAGGTTTAATATATCCTTCGAGTGCCTAAGAATAGGTATATGGGCCTTAATTTGTGTCTAATTTAGAGGCCCATCAATAGGCACATGAAGAATTGAGAAAGAAGAAAGAAGAAAAAGAGAGATAGAAACAACTTGAGGAAGAATAGAAGAAAAAATTGATGGAAGAAGAAAATAGGAAAAAGTGGCATGACGAATTTGCACAAGAAATTGAGCAGCATATACAATACCAAGACATGGAGGTTGATCAAGAGGAGAAGAATCAAGAGGGAGATATTGGGCCCATCACAAAATAGGCCAGTGGTCAACCTTCACCTAGTCTTATAGGTGGGCACATCCCATTCAGTGAAATGGGAATATATCCTCTAGATGATGATATGGTCATGGATATTTCCAACTTGAATTTTAATAAGCTAAATAATAAAATAGTTGAAGAAAGGTGAAAATATTTTCCTAATTACCTATTTCATCTTGCTTCAATTCATATAGAGAGGATGATTGTGACTAATAACAAGACAAATCTGAGGACTGTCACAATAGTGAATCTAGCCTTTGTAGGATCTACAAAGGTGAACACAAATTTCTTGATAGAGGAAGAAAAAAATTGGCAAAGGATATGGATACTACAAGACAACAAACTGATCATCTCCAATATGAAAACAAAAGGTTGTCTTCCACTTATCCACACTTGAAGGAGCTATGTGAAATGATAATTTGATGAAATTCAATCATTGGGGGACATCATGAGGCAATTGTATGAAGAGATTATCACGCTTCACAATGCAGTGGTTCCCTTGCATGATATGAAAAAGAGACTATGTTATAATGTGAAATTTATAAATGTGATTCATGAATCCATTAGTGCGATCAGCAAATGGGGCACTAAGTATAGGAATCCATGACTAGAGTTGGCTAGGAAGACAAGACACGAAGTAGAATTAGAAATGGTCGAGGTTATAACGTTGTTACTGTGTAACAAGTATCTCGGTACATATGTGGCCAACATTATAAACTCCTATTCATGATTATACCATATTTTGGACTCCATGGTCAGAGTACACAAGAGCCCTTCTATTGGCAAATTTGTAGAGACAAAGGGAAGAAATGTAATTAGGTAGAAAATCCATGAATACCACTAAAGAGTATTTGAGGTAGGGTACCACTAAAGAGGATTTGGATATCAAAAGGAATAACATGCAACTGTATGTAGCTAGAATTGCCAATGCAAAGATGAATATGTTCTTATTATGGAATAAAGCTCAAAATGGATCCAAAACCATTTACCCAGATTTTATGGAGGCAAAATTCAGATATAAGATTGATCTTCCTTCCAATTTTAAGGACATAGCAACACAATATAATGCATGATACCAATATTTTACAATAAAGCTACAAGTGTAAGTTGTCGAGCTAGAGTTTACTTAGACTCAAGCATAATGTACAAGGTTTTGTCTTATTAGGCTCTAGCCATTTTTGTCTTATGTGGTTTTGTATTTAGTGAATAATAAGAAATTTTAATGTAAGTGGAAGTCAAGAGAAAAAGTGGGATATGAAGAGTCATTATATATCATAAACACAAAATCATTCCAAGAGTCATGAGGGAGGCCAAAAGGTCATAAGGGGAGATGAAAGGTCATCTCTTATGTTATAAAAAATCCCTCACAACTAAAGAAAAGGACTTGGAACTTGAGGTTTGTAGCCTTGGCTTCTCTAGTCTAGCATAGGAGTGAGTATCATTTTTAGGAGAAGAAAGTAATAGCTTAATGTTCCACTATGGGGGCTAGTGTAATATCATTGTAATTGTATGCTTCGAACATCCACTTAATAATCAAAAGCTCTTAGAACCAACACATTTTCATTCATATATTGTGGATGTTATAAGAGTATTCATTAAATGTTCATAGTGTATGTTACTTAATTCATGTTAATGTCAATGAAGTATTTCGTTAAATTTACTATGTATCATGTTGGATGTGTGTTGTATGTGATTTGATTATCATCATTATCTTGTGAACTAATTTGTAGGTAAATTAATGATTCTTTTGTATGTGTGTGTGTCTCTTTTATGATAATACTATTATTTTTCTTCTAGAGGATCACACTCTTTCCCCTTGTGTGAAAGAACCTCTTATGAATTACAACTAATAAATCATAAATATTACTTACTTGTTGTCACCAAAGCTATGTGTATATCTTCTTATTTTTTTATTGTAGGCAAGGCACATCTTTGAGATCATTGTTTTGGCAACCAGTTGTATTTCTGGTTTGGGATCCTATTCCAAATGGTGCAGGGTGTAATTGGGAATTCACATTGAGGAGGTCCCCCTTCCCTGTTAGCATCCAGCACTGTCAACACCAACTCATACACAAGTGGGCCAAGTTGATTTCCTTGGAAATGGAAAATTCTAGAAAGCTTTCTCTCAATTATCTTAATTATGAAACAATATTATCTCACGATTATAAATTTGTGATAAAATAATTATGATAAATAACTCAATTATATAATTTCACCATTTTAACATGGAATAAATATCACATAAGTAAAAGGAAAGGTGAAAGGGCATGCATTCTTGCTAGAAACTTAGGTAAGGTGAACTTGGGTTTCTTTCACTATAATGGAGTGGAAAATAGGGTTATAACGAGTAGTAATCTAGCTCACTTAAACATGTAGCAACCATTTCTCTCTCCTTCTTCTTCTCATTGCATCCCTTCTTCCGGCAAGGACACTTAATCACATAATGACCATGCTCGCTACACGTGTAACACTTAACCTTACTCAAGTCCTTCTTCACTTTTCCCTTCATCTTTCCTACATGAGCCATGTTCTCTTTTATAGACCTCTTATTCTTACAAACATCCTCATCCTCCAATTCCTCCTGGAAGAAGTCCTCCCATAACCTACTCCAATCTGGTAGCTTATCTCAAGTGATGATCCCTTTGATGGATACCTTTCATTCCTTAGTAAATCCCTTCAAGGTAGTCCTCACTAGCTTTGACTTACGCACCTTATCTCCGATGGCAGTAATATCGTCATGAAATTGAGAAAACCTTATCATATATGGAGCCACACCCTTTCCATCCAACATCTTGGTGTTCTTGAGCTTCTCTCTGAATACCAACAAATTTTTTGTGTTCTTGTTCTGGAAAAAATCTTGAGGATCCTTCCACATCTCTTGTGTAGAGTTCTTCTTGGTTAGATGAGGTATTAAGTGATGCTTGAAACCATCTAGGATGATGAGTTTAACCTTTTCATCCAACTCTTCATATACTTCCAACTCCTTAGGGTCTATTGAATCTCCTTGTAAAAAAATCCCAAATCTTGCTCACCAAGCAGACCAACCTGATCCTTTTCTTCCAAGGAATATAGTTGTATAGGCCATCCAACCTATCCTTATATCTCAAAATAGTAACCAACTTTGCTACACTGCTAATTCTTCAACAACAAAGAAGCCAACTCCCTCTTAATACATTCATTGTGCACACTCTAATTTAGTTGTCCCTTCAAATTAGCTTTGTTTCCATACTAATTTTTCCTAGTAATTCAGAATCAAGTCTATGTGTAACCACAATCACAAACATACTTAAATACACACAATTCCAAGCAGTTTGCACAATAGAAATGTAACAACACTGAATCTACAAAGTACACAATAATTTGTAGACCGAAAATCTTTTTATTTTACCACCTTAATATAAGAATCATAGGGATCCGATACTAGGGATCATGGCCCTTACAAATCCTTAATACATAGACAAAAATTGGGCTTAAGGTCAACCACTTTTGACCCTCAATCTTCCCCTACAATCAAGAAAAAATGAAATGACTTACTTGTTGTCAATTCACTTCACTTACAACCATTTTTCCCTCTTAGCCTTGGTGTACCTGGAAGTTCCTTTGCCACAAAGTTATTGTACCTCCAACACCTTTGCACATCAACTTCCCACAAGGGGTTCACTGTTCCAAATCACTTGCAAAATGAGTTCCAATAAATATGGCTTCTCATAGTTAATATGTTGCTTCAAGGTCACTATATATAGGCTCAAGACAAGGTCTACTACACACCATGAATCTACCCTTGAATTCACTATTTAACACATCCCTTATCAACTAACCTTCTCACAATGACTAAGACTTATTAGGTCACTTTATATCAATAATTGGATATGCACACTTAGCCTCTCAGAACTCTAATCTATTAGCCCCTTCTCTACCCTACAACATCCTCTCCATCCTTGTGATACTTTCATCCTTTTTTTCAAGGTTCGAATGATGATTAGGCCTCTTCTAGGGCACTTATTAAACCTATAACTCTAACACTTCTCCACAGGACATGCATCCCACTATAGTAGCCTAGGCAGAGACTAGTTAAGCCTTTTTTTAGGGCTTAAACTACTCCTAAACACATATAATAAACATTCTGCTTTGCTCATTTTTTTTGTGTATGACTTGTTGTTAACATACCTATGTTAGGGCACACATTTTCTCCTAAATGTGATATGTACAAGGCCTAACTAGGGAAAAAAATGCATATAACATTGGGAATTTTTCATTGATCACACTTGGCCTTCTCAAACAAAAAACAAACCATGTAACACTTAGAATAATCGTTGTTTTAGCTACTATTAGTTAATGCATCTTATCTTAAGCTAGGATACTCCTTGAGATGGGATGCTATGATTTGTGGAGATATCTCTTATTTATCCTCAGTTTATATCCTTCTATCATTGCGTTAGGTGTCCCCATTTTCTCATCAATGGTGCCCTAACATGATAATTAAACTAAGCTATTATTTATTTTAGGCCTTTACCCCCACCAAATTGTGTCCAAATTCCACTACTTGGGTACATTTCCCCCAAAACACCATTTTAGTGGGTCAACTCCACACAAACCTTGTATCCCGAGGGTTGTGGGAGTACCTCCCATGCTACATATCTCAACGCCATGAATTGGCCTTGTGTGGGAAAAAACACATGATGTGGTTCACATTTACCAATTATGAAGACGATTACTCCTTTCTATTTGAAAGTGTCACTGAAAAGGATATCATATTAATTGATGGGATATGGTTTCAAAAGGACAATTTATTTTTTAAGGAGTGGTTATAATCATTCAATTCAATGTGATCCCCTTTTTCTGATATTTTATATGAGTAATGACACAAAGGATCCTAATTAACTATGTGATTCAAAGGTCTTGAGGAATTTCAAGAAGACGTTAGGGGTTTTCCTATTGCCCAATCCTACAAACCATACATATTGAAGGAGTGTTGAGGATCCTTGTTTTCATGTGTACTACTAGATGGTTTCTAAAGGATAATATCTTTGTTATTAGTGGGGATGAAGCATCTCATGTCAAATATTATAAATATATCAATTTCATATGTATATTTTATCTTAGTCAAGGTTTCCCTAAAAGAGTATACCTAGGAAGAGACATTTTCTTTCATAAATGGAGATTATCCAAACTTAATGATCAAATATGGAGTGGGAGATGTTAGATCAACCTCAATATTATGTTTTCATAAAGACTACATCACTACTTTGAAGGACCCCTTGATAGCATATCTAGAGGTTTCAAAGAATTTAGGGCTTAAAGGGAAGGAAACATTATTTTGTTTAAGTGGTATTGACAATAAAGTGAAAGGGGTATTATTGATTACCAGTGTGTAGTTGGAAGTCTACACCAGTGGAAATAATATGCAATGAGACAATAGATAAAAGGAAGTGTTGGGTGCATATCCAAATGATTTTAGTTTCCTTGAAGTTTAAAATAAAATTGAGGCTCATAACATGGTTGTTGTATTAAATAACATAACTTTTTTTATTATGATTAAGATTGAAGTGGCACAATTAGGAATTGACAATCCCATCTATAATTTCAAGTTGGATCAATCATGACTAATCACTCAAGAACATTATTTTCCAATTGTTCTAGGAAATCCTTATGATGGTATGTTTATAAGTGAATGTTTTAATGGTCAAGGAAAGGGTGATTTTGTGTCATTAGTGATTAAGGCATATGAAGGAAACATCCATAAATGAGGATAGTTTATTTTCTCTTTGTAATGGTGTCAGTTCAAGTTTCCATGAGTTAAGTTTTAGGTACATAATGTTATCTCTAGTAGATCTCTCATCCTCTCCACATAATTATAGCACTTGGAGCTTAAGGTGTAAGACAAAATTGTGGTTGATTCTTAAATGGTAATTGGGATGGGTTTTTTAATCCCATTAGAGATTTAATTCCTTTCCATTTTTTTGTTTTCATTTTTATTTTTTTTTATCTCAAAAGAATCTAGTAGCCCACTTGACACATAGCTACTAGCAAACTTTTGTGGGTTTATGACCTGTCCTCTTCTCCATAAACCAGGTCACAACCAGGGGGATTTTAACTTTTGATCTCTCAATTTTATCAGGACTCACATTACTTCAATCACTAATTTGGATGCCCCCTTGGGAATTTAATACCCCTTATAAGTTTTGGAATTTGATCAAATGGTCTCCCATAATACATGATGATTAGTTCCTCATATAAGTTTAAAAAAAAATAAAAAAATATGGTGACAATCTTAGCTTGATTTGATATTTGATTTACATAGAACTAGGTTTTCCTTAATTAATAGGAAAATATGTATAATGATATGCGAATATCGATTGATGTAAGAACTGTGTGCATATAGATAGATAGTTAGCCCCAAGGGTAAGATCAAGTGGCTTGCCTTTTAGTGTTGAATCCCTAACAAATAAAAAGGAAAAGAGATCAATCCACTCAACTTCCATGAGGTAGGTGTACATGGATCTCAATTATAGTACTATTAGCCTATGTTGGTGGTTTTAGTAGGGATTTTATCAACAAATGTGGGGTATTAACCTTGGGTTTCCTTGCGATCTTTTCCTTGGGAAAATATTCTTAAGGAGTTATCTCAACCAATTGTCACCAATGTTAATAGTAATTTATGTAGTTCCATGGCAATATATTTCCAATTTAAATCCTTTTATTTGGTGCACACTAATTTAAATTATTTCTCTATGATATATTTGGGGCTCCAAAACCTTATGAAAAGTCTCGTGTTATTGAATAAGTAAGGAAAATTCTGAAAGACCCTAGTATGATTTTCTAGAGTAGAGAAAATGACCATGAAGAAGCCCTTAACACACAATTCTAGGCCAATGTGCCCCCTGGGATCCCATTTTTTCTTAATCACTATGATTAGATCATACCAAGTAGAACAAACCATGATAAACTTACAGTTTAGGGAGTGATCCTATATTTTTTGGATTAAACCCTTGATTTTGTCTAGTCACACCTCATATTTACGGTTTTTCATGGCCTTGGGAAGACACCAACTTTGAGAGTGACTCCGTTAAAAAGCATGTAGTAACGATCTTTCTCTTGATTATGTCAGGGGTTTACCTTCTGCAGTCGCATTTCTTGGAACTCACTAATGAGGCACTTCTATTTTTTTTATATATTATTCTGAACAGGAATCTCCCAATAGGAATCTATGGTAGGAGGGGTTTGATCCCTACTAGTGGCTGCCACCATGGGTCCTTCAATAAGAGGTTAGATTTGAGTGATCCACACAAACCAGGAAAAAATAATGGTGAGAGGCAGACTAGATAGTCAAAATGAGTGAAGGGCTAACAAGGAAACCTTAATATTGCAAATCAGTATTCTTTATGCCACAAATTATAGTTGTATAAATAAATTTGACCTAAATATTTTATAGTAATTATGGACCATTAATTAACTATATTTTATATTTAATAATAACAACAATATCAATAATTCCATTAATATTGAGATTTAAAATATTACTTATAACACTTAACTAATATTAATATTATAAATATGAACACTAAAATGAATAATATTATTATTTAGATAATATTGTTAAACCCAATAATTATAACATAAGTAATAACGAGAATAATTTTAATATTAATACTCTATCACTAAATAATTAACTAAACATTACAATTAACAAAATTAAACTAATTAATAATATTTAATAAACTATTTAATTAATTTTAAAACCCTTTGTTTAACCTAACTATTTATCAATATATATCATCTAATTAGCTAACTAAACCTTTTAATTGCCTTGAGAGGCACTCTCTAGCACAATATGGTAGAGATGTTTTAATGTAATGTGATGTTAAACATTTTGTCCTTGTTAAATCACTTTAATATAACAAAATAAAACTAACCTAGATTTATCGTAAATCAAGATGTACCAAGGACAAAGAAGAATCAAATATATTTTGATGCAAACCTTTATTAGAGTGAAAAAAGATTTTATCCCTCTCATCACTTAGTATCTTAGAGCTATGATGGATCTAGGTTGGTTAATAATAAATAAATAAATATCTCCCCTGAATATGGTAGAGATGTCATAATGTCATTTTTAACATTTTGGCTAGGCCAATATTAAATAACTAATAGTTATAATTATCAATAAAACATTTTAAATAGAAATTACATAATTTTTTTGAATAATTATTAAATAATTATGTCCTTGGGGTGTAGCTTAGGATGTAGCTCAATTGGTAATGAAAGTGATCTAAGTATTGTTTAATACATGGAAGTTAGTGGGAGCTGCTAGAATCAACCCCTATGACAGGAGAGTACAAGACTAACCCAGTGGTTGATTCCTCTAGTTTAATTTAAATTGTAATTATAATTAATAATTAAGCCAACCTATATACATCTTAACTCTCCATCAACCGAAAGAGAGTATAATAATAACCAATGATTCCTCTACTTGAGCCTATAGACTTATGGTACAACACAGTGTAAATTAGTTGTCCATATGACCTAATATAGTTTCATGTAAAGTAATTAGGTAATTAGAAGTAGAAAAATTATGTGAGTAAAATGTTTAAACCTTAATTTTTAAAAATATTTTAATACTTTATTTAAATAAATTACTTGAAGATCTATGTTAATGAATATTAACTTCATATATATCTATATATAGAAAAAAATATTAAAAGAAAATATTTTAATGTTGTATATAATAAAATATCCAATGTAGGTTATGAATAAAATATTTTAATATGAATTAATGTTGATGTATACTTAAAAATATATAGCATTCAAGAATAAAATTTAAACAATGAAAAATTACACATTGTATTTTTTGCACTCTAAAATAAGTCTGCACTAGAAGGAATTTGGTCCCTCTCAGCTCATGTTAGATCTATGTTTAAAATGGATCTATGTTGGGTTAATTATAATTATAATTAATAATTAAACCAAAATTATCCATCTTAACTCTCGATCTACGAAGGGTTGCTAGGGATCAAATTTCTTGAGTGATGCGGGAGCATCCAGCCCAAAAAGAAAATTATTGTAAATAATAGACATAGGGTTCATACAGTTGTGGAATTAGTTTAATATTTAGGCTTTTTATTAGATATTTTCCAAATAAATAAATAAAACTAGGAGAGCTTTCAGGCACAAAAGGAATGGATATGGACCATTAAGTGATAAGGAAAGCTTTTATATTTTAGAACAAGGGAAAAAGACAGAATAAAGCTGAAGGGATGCTTTTGCCATATGTATGCATTGCATGAGCTTTAGTTGAGTGATTTTAGGATTTTTAGATCATGCTAAGTTTAATAAATTAGGAAGCCTCAAAGGCATTGGGTGTGTGTGAGGAGTGAGTGTGAGGAGTGAGCAAGGGTTCTCCTTGGGAGCCTTCGAGTAGTTTGTAAAAGGGCCATCGATTTGCCTATCTGGCCATGAATAGAACTTTTGTGAATGCTTGTTTTATGTATATATGAGTATGTTAATTCAGTTCTGTATGAACATGATTGCCGTAATGAATTATGAGATATGGTTCTGTGCATGATGGCAGAAATCGATGTTATATAATGTGAAATTGCATGGGTGGCTAATGGTTCGTATTTGTTTTCTCATGCGCACATGTTGTGGAATGATTCTTGAAATAGTTGCCTTTCGTTTTATGCATACTGGCTTAAAGTCGCAGTTATGCGTAGGCTCTGGTTTTTTAAGAATTCCTGAATTGTAGATTGAGATTCTCAACGGACAGATGGTGCTATTTTTCCAACACGAAATTACTGTGTGTGAATTACAAAGTTTCGAAATTGAAAGCAATTATATATGACCTGTGACAATAGTATACAGATAGTGTCGTCAGTTCGAAAGGTAGGAGCGATTGATACATATATACGAGTTGTCCATGGTAATTTGGTGCCGTATCTACATACGAGCCTGTGTGTAGAATAAGGGACGGCCATAACCAGTGCCCTATCAAAGCAAGACGAGGCAATATAGGTTGGACGCATGAACTGTTAGATGATGACGGGTTTCAACAGTTAATTAAGGTGAATGTACACAACTATTATTCCTTGAAGATCTGCGCCCATACCAAAGATAGACATCGGATGGCGTAAGTGGAAGTATATATATTGTATGCATTTGAAGGTTCATTACTCATAGGCCTGTTGCATGTTTAAATTGCCGAGGAGGCGGTATTGTTATAAAAAGGTTCTATAAACCGGTTGAGCATGTGCTCAATTTACAAACCGTGACTGCTCTATATATATATGACTTCCGTTGCGTAGGTGGGCTGAAGGCGTGGTAGCCAGCAATGTTTTCGGCCGAGATTTGTAATGCTATATGATATAGCGTAGAGATATATATATATATATATATATATATATATATATATATATATATATATATATATATATATATATATATATATATATATATATATATATATATATATATATACATATATTGTGTGTATGTTCGCCTATTGGATATCGCTGTTAAGACTTTGCCAAAAAGCCACTAGTTGCAATAAGCAGATGAAGTTTAAAGGTAAAGCGCACTCTTTAATTGAGTCCAGCCCATATATATTTTGAGATTGCTTATGGGAATGTCCGAAGTATTTAAGTTGTGAATTGGATTTAATTCCAAGCATGGGTTTTGTAAATCATGAGATTACAATGCCATGAAACAAGCTTTTATATGCATGGTGATAGGAGGATCCTGGTAGAAGTGGCCTGGGAGCAGACAGGGCTGCATCAGGTGGTATCAGAGCTAGAATGCTCAACTGAAGATGTTTGTTTTTTTTTGAAAACTGAAGTGGGATGAATGGATTTTAATCTGATATGCAAACTACACAAGTGAACAGGATTGTGGAAGAGGAAAGAAGACAAGATCATGCAAGATCTTAAGAGGTGAGATTATTTTTCTGATTTGAAATTTATAAATGAAGTTTAGGGTTGCAAAGATGGTGGCAGTGAACCTGGCATTCAGCTGAAGGCTGGATAGGGAGGACAATTGCAGTGAAGAAGAAGAAGAAGGTGAGTTGAAGAGATAGCCTAGAGAGAGCAGAGTAGTGCTCAAGAGGTTCCAGAGGCAGTGAACCAGTCCTTACCAAAAGACTGAGTGAGGAGAGCTCGGTGAGGTAAGTTGCAGCAAGAGAGGTTGCTATTGCAGAGGCTAGTACAACTCATGGTGAATAGAAAACTTACGAGGAAGCAGCCTGCCAGAGGCAGAGAGAGTTTTTCTAGAGGAAGAAGAGGTTCAGAGAAATGCCACATAGATGAAATGACTGCAGAGGTTCGAAAAAGAGAGATTGAAGAGATAAAGGTACAATTGCACGTACTAGAAAAATGGCTACAAGAGCGGGGAAATCGGAAAGGAAAATGGATCTTTCCACTGAAGGGAAAGAGAGTGATTTGGCGATAGTTGCAGAGGAGGTTGAGGCAAATTGTGATTGCCTTGTTGAAAAAGGGACTTAGAGTTCTTGTGCCAGAGTTGGAGTTTGAAATTACCACATGCAGATATATTAAAAGAAAAATGTTGAAGGAAGCAGTCAAGGCTGAAAAGTCTTGTGGTTTTAAAACTAATGAATTGTGTATGTTTGCAGGTACAATACAGGAAGATGAGCAAATTTTGAAGTTTGTTCAAGAAGAGTTGAATCTGAAGACTGTTTAGATCGATGCTGAGATTACAAGATCACAAGAGGAAATGAAGACAGAGGAGAAGATCATTGATGATTTCTTGAGTTATTGGTCAAATCCAGATCAGATGGATAATGTAAAACCATGTATTTCTGTAGCTAACAATTGTGATGTGATTACGGGTTTTACTGAGGAGGATGTGCAACCTTGTGCGACTGTTACAGTACAAGAGGAAGCTCGTATGGATGCAGAAGAAGTGGATCAGTTTGTAGCACGGATAAGTGAAGCAACAGTTGAGTCTGTTAAAACTGGAAGTTTATGTATGAATGCAGGCGATGATGATATGCTTCAGCAATGCTACAGAGAAATTGCATTATTAGAATATTTGTTGGAGAATCCAAAGTATGACAGGGAGATTGCAGCAGATGAAAGAGTTCAGTATAGTGAACGAGAGGAGAAAGACATCATGGAAACAGATGGTATGGGAGGAAGACTGGTTGATAGTCTTAAGAGTTCTTTAGAGAATTCTTTGGGCAGAGAGAATAAGCATACTGATGTGCTGATTGGGATGGAACAGCATACCGAGATGCTGGCAGAGGGAAGTAAGGCACTGATGCCTTGTGATTTTTGTTTTAACATGTGTTTTGTGAATGCAGGAATTGTCGCCGGTGCTGAGAAACATTTGACTCAGCTCAACAGTCAATTGAAGGGAAAAGAAGTTCTCTGTTCCAGAAGACAAGAGGGGGTGGATGATCGGGTGGCAGTCAGAACAGAGACCAGCATAGAAGCAACAAATCAGCAAGTGACAGGACAGATAGAGAAAATAAGAACTAAGCAAGCCGTCTTAGCTCAGCAGCCAGTAAGAAATTAGCAGCTTGAAGATTTATTGGACAAGGAAATTGAATTAATCAGAAGAATCATGGTGAAAGTGTCTCAGCAAAAGACATCATCAAAGAAGAGAAGTAGCAGAAGCAGCAAGAGGAAGACAACAGAAGATTGCAAGAGTATAGCTAGTGGAGCAAAGCAGCATAAAGTGTGGAGACCTGGAGAAGAACAACAGAGAAAAGCAGCGGCAAACGGAAAATTACAGTACAAGATATGGGATCCAGGCAAACATAGATCTGAACACATGATCAGGAGATCATGAAAATTTTCTACCTTGGGAGTATGATGCGGGAGCATCCAGCCCAAAAAGAAAATTATTGTAAATAATAGACATAGGATTCATACAGTTGTGGAATTAGTTTAATATTTAGGCTTTTTATTAGATATTTTCCAAATAAATAAATAAAACTAGGAGAGCTTTTAGGCATAAAAGGAATGGATATGGACCATTAAGTGATAAGGAAAGCTTTTCTATTTTAGAACAAGGGAAAAAAACAGAATAAAGCTGAAGGGATGCTTTTGCCATATGTATGCATTGCATGAGCTTTAGTTGAGTGATTTTAGGATTTTTAGATCATGCTAAGTTTAATAAATTAGGAAGCCTCAAAGCGATTGGGTGTGTGCGTGAGGAGTGAGTGTGAGGAGTGAGGAAGGGTTCTCCTTGGGAGCCTTCGGGCAGTTTGTAAAAGGGCCATCGATTTGCCTATCTGGCCATGAATAGAACTTTTGTGAATGCTTGTTTTATGTATATATGAGTATGTTAATTCAGTTCTGTATGAACATGATTGCCGTAATGAATTATGAGATATGGTTATGTGCATGATGGCAGAATTCGATGTTATATAATGTGAAATTGCATGGGTGGCTAATGGTTCCTATTTGTTTTCTCATGCGCACATGCTGTGGAATGATTCTTGAAATAGTTGCCTTTCGTTTGATGCATACTGGCTTAAAGTCGCAGTTATGCGTAGGCTTTGGTTTTTTAAGAATTCCTGAATTGTAGATTGAGATTCTCAACGGACAGATGGTGCTATTTTTCCAACACGAAATTACTGTGTGTGAATTACAAAGTTTCGAAATTGAAAGCAATTATATATGACCTGTGACAAAAGTATACAGACAGTGTCGTCAGTTCGAAAGGTAGGAGCGATTGATACATATATACGAGTTGTCCATGGTAATTTGGTGCCGTATCTACATACGAGCCTGTGTGTAGAATAAGGGATGGCCATAACCAGCGCCTTATCAAAGCAAGACGAGGCAATATAGGTTGAACGCATGAACTGTTAGATGATGACGGGTTTCAACAGTTAATTAAGGTGAATGTACACAGCTATTATTCCTTGAAGATCTGTGCCCATACCAAAGATAGACAGCGGATGGCGTAAGTGGAAGTATATATATTGTATGCATTTGAAGGTTCATTACTCATAGGCCTGTTGCATGTTTAAATTGCCGAGGAGGCGGTATTGTTATAAAAAGGTTCTATAAACAGGTTGAGCGTGTGCTCAATGTACAAACCGTGACTGCTCTATATATATATATATATATATATATATATATATATATATATATATATATGTATATATATATATATGTATATATATATATATGTATATATATATATGTATGTATATATATATATGTATATATATATATATATATATATATATATGTATATATATATATATATATATATATATATATATATATATATATATATGTATATATATATATATATATATATATATATATATATATATATATATATATATATATCTATATATATATATATATGTATATATATATATATATATATGTATATATATATATATATATATGACTTCCGTTGCGTAGGTGGGCTGAAGGCGTGGTAGCCAGCAATGTTTTCGGCCGAGATGTGTAACGCTATATGATATAGCGTAGAGATATATATATACATATATTGTGTGTATGTTCACCTATTGGATATCGTTGTTAAGACTTTGCCAAAAAGCCACTGGTTGCAATAAGCAGATGAAGTTTAAAGGTAAGGCGCACTCTTTGATTGAGTCCAGCCCATATATATTTTGAGATTGCTTATGGGAATGTCCGAAGTATTTAAGTTGTGAATTGGATTTAATTCCAAGCATGGGTTTTGTAAATCATGAGATTACAACGCCATGAAACAAGCTTTTATATGCATGGTGATCGGAGGATCCTGGTAGAAGCGGCCTGGGAGCAGACTGCGCTGCATCATTGAGATACAAACCTCTTTTAAAGTGGAACTAGATATGATCTCTCCCCACTTTCTAGATCTTCCTTTAAGATAGATCTAGGCTAATATTAATAATCTTACACTTAATTTTACTTTTCTCTTTTTTTTTAACAAAATTTAATATTTAGAATTCTTTTCTCCATTTATATTATCTAATATGTTTTCTTAACAATCAATTTTAATAACCATTTTTTGTTTTTTTACATTAATATTTCATTAAATATACTTCCATTACTTTTTCAATAAATATTTTATACTCTTAATAATGGGTTAGTAATGGGTGAAACATTCCAAAAAAAATGTTAGTTGTAAATCAAAATACACAATTAAAAAAAACAAAAACATAAAATAAACAAAACAAAATAAAGGGAAAACCGAACAACAAACGAAACAAAAAAACAAACAAATTAACAACAATATTAACACAAGAAAATGTTGAATAACAGAATGTTTAAATAAATGAAGAGCTCGAAACAACGTCATTATTATGCCCAACTTTGCTTGTATAATTCGATGTAGAATGAAACTCTTAATTTTTAATCACTTGCATTTTATTAATAATTAAATTATTGTTAAAATTATAAATAAATTTGGTTTTGTGGGAGTACAGGCATAACACCTCTTAAATTACCGGTTGTTCCAAGGAGGGAACATTTAGTAATAAAGGAAAAAAGACTTTGAAATAAAAGTAATGTTTAGTGCAACAGCAGGGGTATGATTTTTGTAAATAGATTCCAAATATTAAAATTTTAGAGGTTCCACTATAAACTTATCGGTGACCCATGCTTTTATAGAAAAAATAAATGGTTTAATTATTATAAGTAATTATCTTTTTCTAAACAAATTAGTTTCTACCTTTCCTGAATTAATTTTCTTTTCATAGACTCTGCCTATGATTAACACTCTCAGCAGCTCATCACATTGCACATAAGAAATAAATAAAGGTAAGGGAATATTACAATTTGCATCATTTAATTTACGAATCATTTCTTGTCCATAAAAGAATCTAGTAACTAATTGGGAGTTGTTTAGAAACCTTATTAAGTTTCAGTTCTGACCTATTGGGAATTAGGAGGACTAATTTATCCATTTGCATTATTTGTGACAAAATCTAAGGCAGGGTATGTAAGAGTACACCACCATATTTTGAAAAAAAATCCACTTATGTTGGTATATCTCCCAACAACTTGGATGTATTTCTCAAGTACCTAGAATACCTACAAAGTCATTTAACATTTAAATGGAAAATACATCCTCATCAATCCTAGCATAGTTGATGAGGTATGTCTATAAGCATAGTATCTAGAGAATATGGATAATAATAAAGGAAAACCATGTGGTTCCAAATATAAAGACCACCAAGATTTTCCTAGGGAGGGAATGAAGAAGTAGAAAGGAAAGGATAAGAATACAAGAACCATTGCACATCAATGCAAGGATCCAAAAAACTATTGTAACAATTGTAGTATCGATTTTCACATTGAATATAAGTGTCAAAATATACATCTATATAAAAATCTAAATACCCATCCTATGGATGCTAGGAAGGAAAAACATATTGGTAAGGACTCAAGGAACAAGGTAGAGACCAAATTATATGCATATGAAAATAAAGTATCTACTACAACGAAAAAGGAAGTGAATATGAGTAGTGTTCAACCAAAGGAATAAAAGGAGGTGACTAAACACTTCCATAGTAAGATGTAGGTCAAGAAGAAAAAGATGGATTCTCTATTTAATTATGATTCATAGTTAAACCTAATAATAGGATATTTGGTCATTCAAATTAGATTGGAAGTTCATGATCATCCTCAATTGTGAAGGTGTAAATAAGGATGCAAAAATCAAGGTAACTAAGTAATGTAAGATCAAATTTGTTACAAGTGAAAATTATATTGATGAAATAGGGGTATATATAGGAGCATTTGATGTGTGGGGAGTAGTGTTTAGAAGCCCCTACATGTGCATGATGGATGTAATCTTCATGAGGAGATAAAACCAATATCACTTGATCAAGGATGAGAAGTACTTCATCATTAATGCACACAAAGATAAATTCAATATCTCTTGAATATCTGCTAACCATGCTAAGAAATTAATATATTTTACTAGGAAGTCTATATTTCTCTTGTAAAGAGATAATAAATCATGGGATGAATTGGTAAAATTACAGGAAAATCTAAAAGGATGTACTAAATAGTAAAACAATTGTAGAGGATCTTATTAGGATATAGATAAGTGTTCTAGAAGCCTAAAACTTTACCATCTAAGAGGGAAATGGAGCATGAAATACTTTTTTTCATTGGCTCCCCGTTGTGAAAAATTAGGATTTAAAACAAGTTTATTTTGGAAATAAAATAAATAAAAAATTGTAGCAACTATTAGAGAGGGAATTAATTCAACCACACACCACACCTTATGCATCACCTATCATAATAGCACCCAAGACATATGGGACTTAGAGAATATGTATTGTTAATAGAGGCTTGGATAAGATCACCCTCAAGAACCTATATCCTCTACCAAAGAAAAATGACTTTTTTAATTAGATGTAAGACATATTCAAAGTATTTCAGCAAGTTGGATATCAAACTAAGATATCATCATGCACAATTCAAATAAAAGGAGTGTTGGAAGATTTCTTTTAAGGGCTATATGAATGCCTTTTGATATATGTCATGCATCCATTACATTGGATTTTGATGAATGATGCGTTGCATCCCTTTCTAGATTCATATATAATAATGTAAAAAGATGATATATTGGCTTATCTATCTCCTTCGATGGAGCATACCTCACATCTCATCAAAGTGTTAGAGACCCTAAAAATTAATTAACTATTAGAAAATATTAAGAAATGTGATTTTTCTTATGAAATGTGAATTTACTTATGAAATGTGAGTTTTCGTTTTGGGGAAAACATGGTATTGATGAAGATTTATAACACTATTTATAGGTATGGATACACCAAGATAGGAAATTTGTGAGCTAGCAAGAATGGATCTTGGGAATGTGAGATAGCTTGCTTGGTAGGATATCCTGGAATGTGAGAATGCTTGCTGACATATCATAGCATGTTAGAATTCTTTTTTGGATCATTACATAATAGCTATTGATAATAGTTTCTAGTAGGGAAAGCAATAGCATAAATATTTTGAGGAGAAAAAATGAAATATTAGTTAAGAATGAATTTTCATGTTTCCTAATTTATAGAATATTTTTGAAATTGACAAATAATTTTAATATGCTATGAGAGTAGGCTTGATGTAGGGTGGTAATTTCATATGATATCATTATTTAAAGGTTACTTAGTAGAGTCCTAAAATACCCTACTTATGAAAATGCACTATTTATTCTAGATATTAAGACATGGAAGTATCATTTGATGGGAAAGGACACCATCAACCACCTTATCATCAACCACTTCAGTATTTCTAGGCCCAAAGTAAGCTTAAATAATCTAGACACTACATGTCACTAGTGTTTTTATAGTAATTTCATCTAATCTCCAAATAAAAGAAGCGACGAACTAATAAGTTTGTATACATGCTTCCAAGGCACCCATATAAATGATCATATCCATGGAAAAAATTAATCTCATGGTTCCTTTTACCCATAATGCATACAAATCTGAATACACAAAATATGATAACATTACAGAGATGTTTTTGTGGCTACAAATCTACTTTCATGTAGAACAAGTGGCTACAAGGCTTGTTTCATGTAGAATAAGATCATAATAAGGCTTACTATCTTATAAGGTCATACTAAAGTACAAAATAAAAATAATTTCACACTTACAACTCCATTTTTGAACTTGGTTTTTATATTTCACACTTATAGCTCCATTTTTGAACTTTTTCCCTTAGATGATGTATATGGAAAAAAAAAATGATGGAACACACCGCAAGAGAAGCATTGAAAGATGAAAAATTTGTCGATGAGATTAGGTAGATATATTTATAATTACAAGGGGCATTGAAGAAGTCATAGGACATGTTAAAGACTCAATGTCATTAGCACAAAAATTAGAAAATAACTAGTGAAAGATTCGATTTGGTTGCATTTGAATAGAGAAAGGCTAAAAGGTCCTAGTAAGAAGATCAATGGTCTATATTATGGTCCTATTGCAGTGTTACAAAAAGTGGGCAATAATTTATTCAAAATTAAAATATACCCACATATTTCCATTTACATAGTTGTGAATGTGGAAAATATGCAACTCTATTAGCCTTCCATGTTTGACCAGGACATTGATGAGAAATTCTAACCTACCATGGATGACTTAACACTAGAAGCTCAATTAGGGTTAGAATAAGAAATAATTTTTTAAAAGAATTCCAAACTAATTATATGGGTGAAACAAGAACTCTAAATAGTGCAGTTGAAAGGGAAATTTCTAGTAATTGGCAAATGGTGCTTCATGGAACAACTTCCTCATCTCCTTTAGTAAACAAGCTTGGGGACCAAAGTTTTCCCTAGCTGTAGAGATATGATCCACAATGGATCATTATATAATTTTCCATGTATTTTGGTACTTTCTTGGTTCAAAAATTGAAGTTATTAACCTGTAGGGACCATTTTAGGGGCATGTTTAACTTTGGTGGTTTGGGGTTCAAAGCCTTTCAAAACCCATGTTATTTCTTCGATGTCCATTTTTAGGGTTAAAATATTATGAACAAAGTTCCCATCCTCCTGTTGTTATTCTTCATTTTGAAATATTTTTAATGACATGAATATCACCTCAATCATAGTTAATATGTATAAGTAATGTCTCCCATAAGTTGATCTATCATATTGAGTAGCATGATACAAATTTGATGTGACATTAGCTCCCATTAATCACATGCAAGGATTAGTCACATGTTGTGTTTAAGATTATTCTTTAGGGTTAAAAGAATTGATCATAGTGGGAGGTTGAGGCAAACAAAAACCTTAACTCTAGCACTAGAAAATTACAATACCATGATGAATATTAGGCCATTAGGAAAGGAAGGGGTTGCATCTTATTGTATGGAGTATTGTTCCATAACATAATAGAGAAATAAGAGTGGGATATCGAAGTAGAACAAGATAAGTACATCAGGGGATTTTTCAGGTCTAAAATGGGTCTCCTAAGGAAAATAATAAAGCAATATTAAAAAATAAAAAAATGTAAAAAATTAATTTCTTAAAAAGAAAAAGAAAAATATTATTTTCTATTGTATGTTTGACTTATCTCCTTACAGGTTTATTAAAATTTCAAGTGTGGGAGCTTATTAGATGTAGAATCACTTTTTTGGTGTAGAATTAAATTTTGCATCTAACAAGTAAAAACTCAACATGATTTTATGTAGACTCACACAAATTTTTTATTTTTTATTGTTATTTATTTATTTATTTTTTCTTTCTATTTTTATTTTTCATATCTGGAAGGAACACAACAGCCTGCCTAACACATAAATGCTAGTAAACATCCAGGGGTATACTACCTTTCCTCCTCATTGTATAATGGGTCACAGCCAATGGGATTTGAACCTTGTATCTCTTAGTTTTCATAGATTTCACATTGCTTCGATAACAAATTGAGTTTCCTGCCTGGGAAACTACAAACAAAATTTGAAAATACATGAACACTTTTTTTTTTGAATTCGTAATCTAATTTTGACATCCAACAAATTCCCACACTTGAATTTTGAGTAAATCTACAAGGATATAAGTCAGAAGTACAATTAATAATTTTTTAAAACTCTTTTCCTTCTAAAAATATTTGCATCGATGGATCACATCATCATCTCGAATCATATTGATGCTTTTAAAGTTCATTTTGTTAGTACACTTTTCATTTTGAGGCATGTTTTTAACCTCAAAATTCCCTTAAAGATCATGTAGTAGCCCTAAAGGCCACAACATCCATGGAAACTACATAGTGGCTGGGATTTTCTTTGTATTTGTTTTTCATAGTTGAGAAGAAATAAACAAGGCATAGGTCTCACATTCTAGCTGGAATTTTCTTGTATCAACATTTCCTAAGGTACATATTCTATTAATTGTGTGGATGGTGTGTTATTTTCTTGTGTTCTTTCATTTGAGCTTTTGTTTACTTAGTAATTCATGCATTAGGCTAGGAACATGAAATCTAAATCTTAAGAAAACACTACATAATAATAGATTGTGGAAAATGATAAGATATATTATGAAAACGTATTCTAGTGGAGTATCCATAATAATTTATATATCATTTTCAATACATACTTGTTATTCAAATATAAATTCTATGATATTTTTATTTATTTTTATATAGTATTGGTTTCATAGTATATTCAAAGATGGGAAACAGTTATTTTAATTACTAAACATGAACAAAACCTTCAATATGTCTTCTAAATTTACATGATCATGCACTATAATTACACTAAAAGGAGCAAGGTGCATTCTACATATCAATGTAGGCAAGAATTGTAACATCCATGACTAATGGTTCAACTCAAAATGGAAAAGGAAATAGAATTAGTATTATAAAAATGGAAATTATATATGTAGAGTGTATGAAATAATAGAGGAGGAGTACACTCAAAGTAAGGGAGAATTTTGGTTTACGATAATCATCCCTATGGTAACAAGAAATTTCTTCCCTCACTGGGATTGATCAAGGTCTCAAATTTAGAGCTATAGTTAATTGAAGGTGTAAAATATCTCACCACAAGAGATCTCATAGGGTATTTTTGGGGCCTAAGCCAATCTATCATGGTAAAATATATTAATTAGTCCTATGTGGGAAACAATTTCTAGATGTAGTTATCTTTCCACACTTTAAAGAGGTTTACTCTTGTCAATTTGAAAGTGAGATTGACAAGAATGTCATATTAACCTAATAGGTATGGTTTCAAAAGGATTATTTAGTTTTTAAGGAGAGGTTAGAATCATTCAATTCAATGTGATATCCTTTGTATGAGTTTTTATATGAGTAAGGATACCAAGGCTCCTGATTCATTATGTGATTTAAAGGTCGTGATGCATTTCAAGGAGAAGCTAGGGGTTTTACTATTTTCCAATGATACAAACCATATATCTAGGAGTGTTGAATATCATTATTTGCATGTACATTAATACAAGGTTTCTAAAGGATATTATTTTCGCTATTTGTGGGGATGAAGGATATCATATCAAAGATTATGAATATATCCATTTCATATGTATATTTTATCTTAATCAATGTTACCTTCAAAGATTCTACTAGATAAGAGACATTTTCCTTTGAATGAATGGAAATGATCCATGATTAATGATCAAAGAGGGAGTGGGGGATGTTAGATAAACATCAAATTTATGTTTTGATAAATACTGCATGGTTAATTTGAAAGACCCCTTGGAAGCATATCTAGAGGTTTTAAAGAACTTAAGGTTTAAAGGGAATGAAAAATTATTTTGTTTAAACAGTCTTGATAATAAAGTGAAAGGGGTGGTTGATTACAAGTGTGTAGGTGGAACTCTATTATAGGTAATGAGATAATATATCAAAGGAAGTGGTGGGCGCATCTCCAAAGGATTTTGGTTTCCTTGAAGATAGGAGATCAAAGTGATGCTCATACCATGGCCAATATAATAGACAACATGGTTTTTTTTATTATTATTAAGGTTGAAGTAGTTCAAATAGGCATTTACACTCCCAACTATAATTTCTTGTTCATAAATAATAACTATTCACTGAAGCAAATGCCTTTCCAATAGCCTTCGAAAATCCTTATGATGTTATGTTTATAAGTGAATGTTTTAGTGGTCAAGTAAAGGATGATTTTTGATCATGAGTGATGAAGGCATATGAAGGAAACATGCATTAATCATGATAATTCATTTTTTAGTTGTAATGATGTTGGTTCAAGTTTTCATGATTTAGAAAATATGTACTCGGTGTTATCTCTGGTAGGTGTCTCATCCTCTCCACATAATTGCATGACTTGGAGCTTAAGGTGTAAGAGGAAATTATGTGGTTGATTCTTAAATGGTCGTTGGGATGTTTTTGTTTTGAATCCCATTAGATCATTGACGCCTTTTCATATTTCGCTTATTTGGATTCTATTATTTATAAATATATGTGTAAGTTTTAATTTTTTTATTTTTTATTTATCTTACCTTAGGTACAAATGGTCCCCCATAGGCCATGATGATTAAATCCTCATATAATTGTTTACTAATTTGTTTATGGTGACAATGCAGTTAGCTTGGTTTGATTCTCTCTTTTGATATTTTATTAACATGGAACTAGGTTTTCCTTAATTAATAGGAAAATATGTACTATGGTATGCAAATATAGATTAATGTAAGAACGATGTGCATATAGATACATAGATAGTGAAAGGGTATGACCATGTGGTTTGGATTTCAACATTGAAGCCCTAATGGCTAAGAAGGTAAAGATGTAAAATCCTCTAAACTTCCTTGAGGTTAGGTGTACATGGTTCTCAATTAAAATACACTTAGTCTATATTGATGGCTTTAGTAAGGATTTCATCAATGAATGTTTGGAGTTAACCTTGGGTTTTCTTGTGAGTATTTCCTTTGGAAAATATTCTTAAGGAGTCATCTCAACTGATTATCACCAATATTAATAGGAATTTTTCCACTTTGAACAATAAAATATTACTCTAACACATATAGTCCTAGATTCATTCGCAACCATGCTTAAATCTCAAAACCCCATGTGTATTGTGTAAAAAATGATAATGGTACTCATAATCCCCTTGGAAACTAACTATTGCCCACACATGCATATATTATTAGTTTGAGGCCACATTTATGGCTCCTTATCATTATAAAATTTATTTATCTCCAAGTCCCATGCATTCCTCACCCCCCACCCACAAACCCCTTGGAAAAATCCTTGGTAAAATCCTTGATAACTATTCATTATACACAAATACTCCTGATGGTGCCCATATCACACAAAAGGGCCAATATTATATAGGAATTGTGTGTATGGCGGCTGAAGGCTTTATTCTTGGCCGTTAATGATTTTCCCATGCCCCTTGAGCTTGAGAATAGTCATTTTTTTCATAAGACACTTATTTTCCTCCCCTAACCATGATAAAGACTCCAAGATCCATTCTTAGTGTCGAAAACATACTAATTGCACCTCACATTCCAATTCAAGGCATAATGTCTTCTTACATAGGTGTTATGTGGTGTTTCAAAAAATATTTCATAATGCTCCACCTCAAGAAGATCCAAATAATTCCTAAGAAAATTATGTTACTTCTTTACTATGGTTAAGTCACCAAGTACCATAGGTGGTAGACAAAAAGTTCTATATCTCAAAGAAAATTTTGAAGGTTAATTTTCTCCCATGGGATAATTTACCATGTTTTTCTAAACAAATATTCATAGTTTCTTTTTAATTCTAAAATGATTCATCCACGTTCTATAGGATACAAATATTTTACCAGAAAAACATCCCAAATTTTCTAGAAACTATATAAAATCCTTATCAATTTCAATATGCTTTACAAAATCACCACCATATATTACATGGTTTCCAGTTTACGAACGATTAAGATTTTCTAATATTTCTACACTATAAGATAAGTATGGAGCTTTACACTTTTCCCTATAATTCATGGTGGTTTCAATGTCCAGCATAGGTGCATACCATCCCTTAGAGAGGATCTATGTGATGTTTCTAGGCCTCATTTATGGTATTTGATAATGAAAATATATTTTTATGGCTTACGAACCTTATTTTTCTCCTCCAAGAATGGTACTGGCCTTAAGACCCATTCTTTTCATGTGAATCCTACTAATGGCAATGATATTCATAATGGGAGACTAAGTATTCCCTCGAGAAGTCATGTTTGCTTTTTCAGCAAGTCATTTACAATGAATGAACCCAAAGTCACTCATATAGGGCTTAAAGTTAATTTTTTCCTTCCCTAGACATGGTTAAGGCCTTGATATCAAATCTTAGTGTGCGAAACCTTGTATTGATACCCACATCTTACTTGGAGGTAAAAATTCCCTAAGAAAGGGTATTTGTGGTGGTTCAAGGTCTCATTCATAATTCTTGATCTCAAGAAACTTCGTTTAGGGCTTGAGGCCATTGTTTTCACCCCTCTGCATGATATAGTCCTTAAGGAACATTCTTTTTCTGCAAAAACTACTAATGTTTCCCATATCCATCACGGGAGGCCAAATATCACCTAAAATTTCATTTTTATTATTTTTAGGAATCCTTCACATTGTTTGAGCCTATTAGAATTTATATAAGATCTAAGAATTAAATTTTCCTTCTCAACCATGATCAAGGTCCCAATACCTAAAGATGGTTTGTAGGACCTCCTAATGGAATTAATATATGACCTAAAAAACACATATCCATTAATGAATATTTATGTGGTGATTGAAGAGCTTTTTCATAGTACTTTAGTATAGTAAGCTCATATTAGGGCCTAAGGCCCTTATTCACTCCCTTGTCCTTAGTACAAGCCCTCAAAGATATTATTGTTTGGAAAACCTACTAATTGAGGTCATATTTCTAATGTGATGCTACAAATCACGTATAAAATTCCTAGGAATTTTTCACATTTATAGAGTTTGAGAAGAATAACATAGGTTTGCATTACAAATTTTTATTTTATTGACCCTGGTTAATTCCCCAAAACGTAGTTGTGGTGCATAAAACCTTCTAATGTTGCAAATATCATGCCTAGTGTGAAAGTATCTCTTAGAGAGGTTTCGTGTGGTGGTTCTAGTCCTCATTTTTTATGGTTGAATCTAGAGTATAAAAACAATATTTTAGGTCCTCAGTGTCTTACTTTTCTTCCCACCCACGGTGGAGGCACTAGGTCCAATTCCCAATCTTCAAAACCTAATAATGGTGACCACATTCCTAATGATACCATGTATGGAATTGCTAATTAATCCACGATAATAATTAATCCTAGAAGTATTTATTTCATGTCTAATTCCTTTGTGTTTCTCCCATAAACAGAGTTAAGGTCTTAAGAACTGTTAATGGTGCTAAATTCAGCCTAATGGGATCAACATCTTACCATTAGAATATTGATCCCCTATAGATGGCTTGTTTGGTGGTGCATAGTCTATGGAACTGAAGCTATATAATCTTCATGTAGGGTTTAAGACCTTTATTTTCTTCCCCCTTCTATGGTAAATTTTTGGAGATCCATTCATAAACTAAAGAACTTAGTAATGGTGACCATGTTCCTAGTTAGCTTCCAAATATCAACTTCATGTTGAGATTGCAACAAGATGATGGAGCTTAGTGAAAAGAGTCGCCTTCACTAAGTGGGCCCGCAGGCTATTTTTGGCGCAAGTCTATTTTTAGACTATGTCTATTTTTAGACATATGGATCATGTCTATGTTTATGGATGATTGATCAAGTTGGGAAAAATAGATGGACTTCTATTTTTGATGAAAGTGTGAGTGATCACAGTGTGAGTGATCAAGTCTATTTTTAGACTGGCTGTCAAAAATAGAAAAGTCAAATATTATTATCTCACAATAATATTTGGACTATAAACTTAATCTTATTCTCTTGGAGCACTTCAGTTTGAGCTATGGAAGTGGCACATGCAGCTGTCAGAAGGAAATTCATTTTTCTTATGAGTCAGTTGAGTTGTTGCATGCATGACTTCAGTTAGAACTCAAGTGAGTTGAGTTTAGTGGACTGGAGGTACAGTTGATGGAGTTGTGTTCAGTTTAACTTAGTTAAACTGGTTGTAGTTAGTCTAACTGCAGATAGACTAATGATGAGTTGATAAACTAATTATTAACTCATAATACAACTAAAGAATACATCAGTTAACTCAGTTGCATGTCAGTGCATGTTCAGTTCAACAGGGACAGGTGGTAGAGAATCAGATTGCTATCAGTTGTGACTATAGTTGTGCACCAGATCTTGCACAATCAAAGGATTGAGTATGCCAATGAGTTTGCTCACGTATTTGGCCCGCATTTTAGCCTTTGCTCACGTCCACAAAGAGTGAGTGACTATTTTGCAGGTGAAAATCGAGTTTGGGAAGCAATTCTCATCAGTTCTTGAGCAGGTATTGAGCAGTGGAGGCAGGCAAGCAGTGGGATAGATTTGGAGATCAAATCTGAGCTGTATTGTGTGTAACAGGTGGAGATACTTGTGAGAAGTATTATGCTTTGTATTGTTACATGATTCAATCAATATAATATACAGATAGTGTGGGGTTTTTAGCGAGATGCTTTCCCCGGGATACATACTGTGTTTATGAGTTTGATTGATGCTTCTATGTGTGCCTGTGGATGTTTCTGCTTCTGTAAATTGATGATCACCGTAGAGGAGATTATGTATTATACATGTTCCGCTTAAATTGTATGATCAGGATAATCTCTATTGAATATGTGTCATATTATTCAAAATTTCTACAATCAAAGGATTGAGTATGCCAATGAGTTTGCTCACGTATTTGGCCCGCATTTTAGCCTTTGCTCACGTCCACAAAGAGTGAGTGACTATTTTGCAGGTGAAAATCGAGTTTGGGAAGAAATTCTCATCAGTTCTTGAGCAGGTATTGAGTAGTGGAGGCAGGCAAGCAGTGGAAGAGATTTGGAGATCAGATCTGAGCTGTATTGTGTGTAACAGAGGTGGAGATACTTGTGAGAAGTATTATGCTGTGTAATGTTACATGACTCAATCATTAATATACAGATAGTGTGGGGTTTTTAGCGAGATGCTTTCCCCGTGATACATACTGTGTTAATGTGTGAATGCTCTTGATGTTTTATTGTTATTGATGCTGCTATATTCTTGATCAACGTAGAGGAGCTTATGTATTGTGTATGTTTTCCGCATTAGTACATGATCAGGATAATCTCCATTGAATATGTGTTAAATTATTCAAAATTTCTACATGGTATCAGAGCTAGATGATTTGTAGAAAAAGTTTCTACATGGTATCGGAGCAGCTTGATTTGTAGAAGAGATTTTTACAGGATATCAAGCGAGGGTTGATCGGAAGCAGTTGAGTTGGTTGCTGGTGGAATTCGAATTTGCAGCAGTGTTGTTGAAAATGTCTTTCAACGGATTGCAAATGTTATTCCAAAGCAAGAGCGACTTGGCGCTCAAGGATAAACTCAGTAACAATAAAGGTGAGAATGGATCTTCATCAAAGGTATCTGATGAAGAGAATTGCGCTTTGGCTGCCAAAGCAAAGAAAGGGAAGAACGAGAAAGCTTCTCAGTCTGGTGCGAAAGGCAAGAAGCAGGATATGTCCAAAGTGAAGTGTTTTCACTGTCACCAGCATGGACACTATGCCACAAATTGTCCGCAGAAGAAGAAGAACAAGCAAGCTGCTGGATCTGCAGGGGGAGAGGCTTTAGCTTCTCAGTTTGAGCTTGATTTTTCATTGATTGCATGCTTGGTTTCAAGTGTGATGGGATCAGTGTGGTTTCTGGACAGTGGTGCGTCTTTTCACATGACGGGAGATAGAGATTTTTTCTCTGATCTGGAGGACAAAGATCTTGGAGTGCACATCGAGATGGGCGATGATGGTAGATACAGTGCGACCGGTATCGGTACCATTTCCTTTGAGAGGGAGTTTGGTAAACCCTTTGTATTGAAGGAAGTCATGCATGTTCCAGGATTGAAGAAGAATCTCATCTCAGTGGCGATGTTAGAAGACAAGGGGTATGATGTTGTTTTCAGCGAGGGAAAGGCCTTCCTGCGCAGCAAGACAACTGGTGAGACCCGGAAGATAGGGGTTTGAGTGAGGAACCTTTATCAGTTGCATGTAGATGGATGCGCAGCAATGGCAGGCAAGGCAGAAGGATTGGTGAGCCGGGATGATGGCGAGTTGTGGCACAGGAGATTGGGTCACCTTCACCATGGAGCCTTGAAGATACTACAGCAGATCACTACAGGGCTTCCTAAAGGCACACTTACGCAGTCAGATCAGTGCAAGGGGTGTACTTTGGGGAAGTTTGTGAAAGCCACCTTTCACGAGAAGGATAGTCGCGCCACGACGATCCTTGAGAGAATTCACACAGACGTGTGTGGACCTTTCTCAGTTGCTTCGACAGCAAAACACAGGTATTATGTGATTTTTGTTGATGATTTCTCTCGTAAGTGCTGGATCTTCTTCATGCAGAAGAAGAGCGAGACATATTCAAAGTTCTGTGAATTCAAAGCACTGGTCGAGAAGGAGTCGGGGAAGAAGGTGAAGGCTCTTAGGAGCGATAATGGTGGTGAATACATCTCGGACGAGTTCAAGGATTTCTGCAATGCAGAAGGGATTCGTAGAGAGCTCATAGCTCCCCATAACCCACAGCAGAACAGGGTAGCTGAGCGGAAGAACAGAACGATTGTGGGTGCTGCACGGGAAATGTTGCATGATCAGGGCCTACCCCTTCACTTGTGGGTGGAAGCATGCAATACAACATTTTATGTGCAGAACCGTTGTCCTCATAGGATACTTGGCATGAGTACACCCGAGGAGGCTTATTCTGGTAAGAAGCCTGATCTTTCTCATTTGAGGATTTTTGGTGCTAACGTTTACATGCATGTGACGAAGGATGCCAGAAAGAAGTTGGAGCCGACTGAAGAGGTTTGGATATTTGTGGGGTACACTGATACGCCCCACAACTATCGTGTGTATTTGCCAGACAGTGGTAAAACTGTTGTGCGACGGGATATAAAATTTCAGGAGGAGAAAGCCATGAAGTGTTCGCTTGAGAGGGAGCTACACTTGCATGCAGATGAGGAGCTATTAGTTCCTAAGGATGAGCTTCAGGACGTGGATCAGCCACAGGACGAGGTTCATGGAGTGGAAGAGACCACTCATGCAGCGCCAACCATCAGAGGGCGAAAGCGCTTGACAGAAGCTGAGCGACTGGCTCAAGATGCAGAGAAAGTTGTAGGACCACCTACAACTCAACGTAGGCAGAGACAGTCACCTGATCGGTACACTGGATACATGGCTCTTATGAGCAAGTGTGTTGTGACTGAGCCATCCTCTTTCGAGGAAGCTGTGGAGGATCCCGCATGGGTAGACGCCATGGTGGAAGAGTATGATTCTATTGTCAGAAACAGTGCATGGGAGATTGTTCCTAGACCGGAAGGGAAATCAGTGGTAGGTTCGAGATGGATCTACAAAGTTAAGCAGGCAGCTGACGGGAGTGTGGAGAAGTACAAGGCAAGATTTGTTGCCCGAGGCTTTTCACAGATTGAGGGGATCGATTATGAGGAGACCTTTGCACCTGTCACAAGGTATTCTTCCATACGGACGATTCTTGCTCTCTCAGCGCAGATGGGATGGCACATTCATCAGATGGATGTGAAGACTGCGTTCCTCAACGGAGTCATTGAGGAGGAGGTGTACATTGAGCAACCCGAAGGCTTTGAAGTCTTCAGCAGCGAGTCGCATGTGTGCAGGCTCAAGAGAGCGCTGTATGGGTTGAAGCAAGCACCACGTGCTTGGTACACACGGATAGACAACTATTTCACAGGACTTGGATTCTCCAAGAGCGAGGCGGATCCGAACCTATACCAGATTGTGGTGGAGGGTAAGTTGCTTATCATTGTACTGTATGTTGATGATTTGATTCTAACGGGTGATGAGCTGTTGATACTGTCATGCAAGAAGGATCTTGCTACAGAGTTTGAGATGAAGGACTTGGGCCTCCTTCACTATTTCCTAGGATTGGAAATATGGCATCGCAGTGGTGGACTGTTTGTTTCTCAGGGCAAGTATGCTCGGGAGATACTGGAGAAGTTCAACATGCATGGCTGCAAGCCTGTTGATACTCCTCTTCCTGGAGGTTGGAGGAAGGAGGATGCCACTTCGGGAGAAGAAGTGGATGCCACTGTTTATCGACAGTTGGTGGGGTCACTGATGTATTTGGTCAATACACGACCTGATATATGCTATGCAGTTAACCAGCTTTCACAAGCTATGGTTAAGCCTACCAAGCTCTTCTGGAAGGCGGGCAAGCATGTATTGCGCTACTTGAGAGGCACATCGGGATATGGTTTGTGGTACAGACAGGAGGATGAGGTGAAGCTATGTGGCTTCACGGATGCAGATTGGGCAGGGATCCCAACAGACAGAAAGAGCACATCAGGAGGGGTCTTCAGTATCGGATCGACAGTAGTTTCTTGGTACAGCAGGAAGCAGCGATCTGTGTGGATGAGGATGATCCTGGTCGGGTTTTTCGGGTCCAAGCACATCAGGTACCATCATATCAGAGATTGTGTGCAGCGGAGGATCATGTTACTTTCGTACATTCCAACGGAGGATCAGGATGCTGATATTCTAACGAAGGCTCTCACCAGGAGCAAATTCGAGTACCACCGAGGCAGGATAGGGGTTGTTGATAATCCATATCTTGTCGAGAGGGAGTGTTGAGATTGCAACAAGATAATGGAGCTTAGTGAAAAGAGTCGCCTTCACTAAGTGGGCCCGCAGGCTATTTTTGGCGCAAGTCTATTTTTAGACTATGTCTATTTTTAGACATATGGATCATGTCTATGTTTATGGATGATTGATCAAGTTGGGAAAAATAGATGGACTTCTATTTTTGATGAAAGTGTGAGTGATCACAGTGTGAGTGATCAAGTCTATTTTTAGACTGGCTGTCAAAAATAGAAAAGTCAAATATTATTATCTCACAATAATATTTGGACTATAAACTTAATCTTATTCTCTTGGAGCACTTCAGTTTGAGCTACGGAAGTGGCACATGCAGCTGTCAGAAGGAAATTCGTTTTTCTTATGAGTCATTTGAGTTGTTGCATGCATGACTTCAGTTAGAACTCAAGTGAGTTGAGTTTAGTGTACTGGAGGTACAGTTGATGGAGTTGTGTTCAGTTTAACTTAGTTAAACTGGTTGTAGTTAGTCTAACTGCAGATAGACTAATGATGAGTTGATAAACTAATTATTAACTCATAATACAACTAAAGAATACATCAATTAACTCAGTTGCATGTCAGTGCATGTTCAGTTCAACAGGGAGAGGTGGTAGAGAATCAGATTGCTATCAATTGTGACTATAGTTGTGCACCAGATCTTGCACAATCAAAGGATTGAGTATGCCAATGAGTTTTCTCACGTATTTGGCCCGTATTTTAGCCTTTGCTCACGTCCACAAAGAGTGAGTGACTATTTTGCAGGTGAAAATCGAGTTTGGGAAGCAATTCTCATCAGTTCTTGAGCAGGTATTGAGCAGTGGAGGCAGGCAAGCAGTGAAAGAGATTTGGAGATCAGATCTGAGCTGTATTGTGTGTAACAGAGGTGGAGATACTTGTGAGAAGTATTATGCTGTGTAATGTTACATGACTCAATCATTAATATACAGATAGTGTGGGGTTTTTAGCGAGATGCTTTCCCCGTGATACATACTGTGTTAATGTGTGAATGCTCTTGATGTTTTATTGTTATTGATGCTGCTATATTCTTGATCAACGTAGAGGAGCTTATGTATTGTGTATGTTTTCCGCATTAGTACATGATCAAGATAATCTCCATTGAATATGTGTTAAATTATTCAAAATTTCTACACTTCAAAGATCATGTGTGGTAGTTAAATGACTACATCATAGTGCTTGAGGTCAAGAATATTAAAATAGGGCCTAAGGGGAATGTGCATCTTTAACCATGTTCAGGGCCATGTGTCACATCCATGGTTCCTAAAGCCTCCTTATGGAATTGATATCCCACCCATAATCCATAGATCCTATGTATAAGATAGTTGTGATTGTTTGAGGCCTTTTTCATGGTTTTTTGTTTAGATCCTAAATACCATGTTTTACTAAGACATGCCAAGGAAGCTGAAACCATTTCCTATTAATAAAAGATTGCTAATGATACCAATATTCACAATAACAGGCTAGGTGTTGCATACAAGTTCTGTGTGTAGTCATGATGCATAGGTTTTAGGTGGTTAACGACTAAGGTTTAGAGATCACTTAGGTTAATGGTCAAGTTTATGGTGAAATATTTTATAATCTCTATGCTATAAATTATTTTGAAGGAATGCTTGCATATACCTCTTATATAAAATAAAAACTGACAGAAATAACATATAAATAAGAAAACTTTCATGTTAATAGAAATCTACAAAGGAAATCATTGTCATAAAAAAATTCCTAATTTTCTGTGTGATTTGAAGGTGAATTTTTTCTATTTATTGTTTCTAGTTCTTGCGAAGATGAGGAATGTACATCATCAATCAAGAATTTCTTTAAGGAGAGCATAGCTTAGTGAAAAACCATTAGCTAGGTATGGGAAAATGTACGATTTCATTGTTTTATAACATTGTTTTCTATTTGAGAAAAATATTTAATCCATCCAATATTACAATAATAATATATTAAAAAAATTCACAAATAGAGAGTTCAAGTTGTTTTAACAATTTCTTATTTATGGGTAGCCAAATTCACTTGTGGCAAAATTTCACCTTCTTCCAACTTTAAAAAAAAGGTTGTTTTGTTTTAAAAGGCCATAGATATAAACGAACCTTGCCCCAAATAAATAAATAAAATTATCATTAGATAGGTTGAAAGTGTAGAATATTTGTCATTAAGAATTAAAAATCGTAAATGTTGTAGCGACATAAATTTGATGACATATTTTCAATATACACAAAATAAAATAAGTGACATCAACAATGTATTTTAAGTACTATTATAATATGCATGTTGGATAAATGACATTTATTAGTGACAAAATTAAAATAAAAAAGAAAGCATTGATTTCACATATTTCACTAAATTTTGACATTAGAAAGAATCTTTTCTCTCCCTCAAATGTTGGTTGAAATGCCAAATTTCAACCTAAAATATAGTATTTTTACGTGAAAATGGATTAGGAATGACATGATTTTCTATATGATTTCATTGGTCTATCTACATTCAAGAGAAAATATTAGCAATCAAGAAAAATATATGCAAAAATTTATGAACTTCCCTTTTATGAAAGGGAAGGGTCATCAAGATTCTCTTTATAAGATTCATATGTTTTTCTATGTATATGCATAACATGAAAGAATATTTATGAGATCTAATTGTGGATTGGGAATTGAAAAAACCTAAGGGTATCACTAAAAACCCATAACCGCTTTCATGTGTGATTAAGGTTAGGTTAGGGATTTCCACTTCCTTGATCTTGTTTTTTTGGTATATTGAGTAAAGGTCCAATTTAGTAAAGAACTTATAACTATTAAACTCATCCAAGAGATCAACATCAATAAATAGGATGGGAAATTTGTCTTTGATGGTCAACCTATTCAGAGCAAACGAATATACACATGTACGTTTTAACTTCTTTATAACATACCATGACCATCAATGATGAAGAAGTGATAGTATTTGGAGCCATGGCACTTGCCTAAAAAATTATTGAATAGTATATTCAATTCCATTCTTTTGTGGAAAAGGGTATCAATAAGAATGTATACTTATCAGTTGATTTCTTGAAATTAATGGAATTCCATGGCCATGGTCATCTCATCAACGGCGCACATCAGATACTAGTAACTTAATATTTATTCAAGTTAAAATATCAATAAAGGTGTATATCCAACGGTGAGAATTGGGATATCAATGATTTGATGGAATTGAATTTGAAAACAATGCTATAATGTAACTTCCAAAATATTTTTTCCATACAATGATCTTTTATCCTTTCTAAGGAGCTAGAATTGAGTCCTTTTAGAGTTTGTTTATGGTGCTCCTTAGCTACACTCGTGTATAATTCCTTGAAATCCATGGGAACTAGAGCTAATGTTCTAAACAAGCTTTCTCCTATCACCACATCATATATTTCTATTTCAATAGAAAAAATGTGGTATTTGAGCTATTAATCCCCCATTTCAAGTTTTACATTCTCACACTTTCAACCACATTTCATCAAAATGTTCTTAGATATATTAATTTGAAAACTGTGTTCCACATTCAAACCATTTGGATCCTTTTCCACACACCTATTATTAAAAGTGTGGGTGCTACCACAACCGATTAAACTTATGACCTTTCTTTGCTTGATTTAGACAATTTATTTTAGAGTTCGTGTAGTGGAAATGCATGATAAAGACTAGAGGGAAATTTAGGGTCCTCTTGAAGAAAATTCTAGCTGTTTTTTTTTTTTTGTTTATATAGATATAGATATATATTGGGAGGGATATGAAGCTATAATTCAATATCTAGGGTGGCTATATTCGTAAATTTCCTTGGATGGTCAAGATAGGACCCATCAATTTGAAATAATTTTCATTCCTTAAATTTATACCCTTTGAAATAATTATCATCGTGATTAGAGAAAAATTTTAGGCATTGTCAATTAAAGGCTTCTCCTAGGGTTAGCTTGTGGACTTGCAAAGGCTAAGAGAGAGAGAGAGTGGTTTTTTGCGGACAACAAAATAGGGAGTGCATGAGGAGAAAAATTGTGCCTTTTATTCTAGCCATTAGATGACATATGTGATTTGTGATTTCATTGATATGCCTCCAACCAAATATTTAAATAATCCACTAAGACATATTCTCTAATGTCATCCTGTAAACAACTACTAAAGAATTCTTGGATAAAGGAATCATTCATGTACTTTTCATGGATAAACAATTCCTAACAGGTTGTGATAAAGTAATGTATTATGCTTGTTTTGTGTGATTTCAACTTAATAATGGGTGTCTATTTCAAAACTAATATATATGGATTTCACAAGCTAGGTCCAGGGTGTTACGTACCTATAATACTAGGGTAGCCCCTTATTTTTATTTTTAGTGTATCACTCTTTTTTTATTGTTGTGCCCATTTAGTTTCCATATTGTTATTATTATACCCCATTGAAGCCCACTATTTTTATTGTTCCCTTACATTATTATCATTATGTAGGCTCTAATTATATTGTTACCCGTCAGAATCTTATATATATAAAGGAGGCCTTTTCATTTGTATCATCCAAGATTTATTCATTTATGTAATTCAAAGTATATTCCCCCCTTGAATAGGATAAATTTTAAGTCATTGATTTATCTATTTGTGTGTTAGTTGCATAACATTTTGTATCAGATCTTCCGCTGCTTCAAAAAGACCATCGTGGAATTTTTGCTATAACGTATTTTCTATGAAGCTTCAGAATCTGAAATTTTAACAATGGGGAGCCAAAATCTTGGTGAATGTTGTGTACGAATTTCAGATCTTGTGTCACTATAGTTTCGGAGATATGATCCAAGGAAGTTATGTTTTTTTGCAGGCTCCATAATTCCATCTCAAACATGTGATCTAGGGAAGATCATCCTAAATTTCTCTCTGACCATTGGATTTCAATTTTGTCAGAAGTGATATAAAGAGGATAGATTGAAGTTTTTTGGGTATCATTTTTAGGGCTGAAGGTCAAAACAATACACGTGGCACTCCGTACAAGTTTGTTATATTAAACCAGTCTATAATTAGGTCATCATGGGAGATTCGAAATAATGCTTCCTTGAAGAATATAATATTGGTATGACTTGTTCAGTTGGAAATAAGACTCATAGGGCCACTACAGGATGGGATTTTAGATATTGGAGATTCACAATTATAGAGATACAATAATTGCAATATCTAGCTCCTAAAGAGCAAGAAAATTTTTGTATTTTTAAATTTTTACATAACTTTTTTTTGAAAAATCCATTTCGAGTGATTCAAATGGCATAGTGAAGCATAAATATCATTGTTTGATTTAAAGATGCCTCAATTATTTTTAATTTATATTTCAAAATGACTCGAATAGAAATGTACACACCTAGTAAGCAACCAGAAATCTCTTGTATGACACATGAAGAAGAGGAAGAAATGCATCATGATATATCATAATTGTTAGATCAAGTGTAACAAATTTCACTCTCACAAAGAGTAGCCAAAAATGAACTAGAAGCTAATATGGATGGTTTCAAATCTAACATGGAATCAATCATGAATATTAATTAGGAAGGTTTTAATGATGGTTTAAAAACATATTTGAAAAGGGACCTGGAAGGTTTGAAGGAAAGTTTGACAAAATTACTACAAGAAATGCTTCGTAGTAGTGATAAGGTACTCCACGAAAATCATGACGAGGATAAACAGAAAATACATTATGATCTTAGAGACTCACATAATGGGTTGAATACTAAACACATTCCAAATATCGATATGAGGAAGTTTCATGGCAGGGATACAGTGACATGAATACTATAGTTGGAGCAATTCGTTGATGTACATGATGTGTTGAACACACAAAACGTACATATTGCATCTTTATATTTAGAAGAAATCCATTATATGGTACCAATGGCTTTTTTCCCATAAACCATTTGTCACTAGGTCAATTTTTCCGGACGAAATGATTGAACATTATAACAATACAAAGAGAAACAGCTTCTTTATCCAATTGATAAATCTAAAAAACAAAAGGGTTCAAGCGTGGAGCAGATTGAGGACTTAAAAAAATTGAATATAAGGGTAATGATATTTCAGAGGATAATAGGATTGATTTCTTCATAGGGACTTTAAAGGATAAAATCCAACATGAATTTCACCTTTGGGAACCTAATTCATTCGAGAAGGTATTCAAGGTCGCAAGAAAAGTTGAAAGAAAAATTATGGCAAAAGGGAAGTCTACCACTCATAACTACAAAGATGTAAGTGCTTCTCCTAGCCTTCCACAACCTACAAGGTTGACACCATAACAATTGGAAGAAAAAGGAGAAAAAAGGCTTTGTTATAGTTGTGATAACAAATACACTAAAGGTCATAAGTGTGCTGAGAAGAAATTATTTGACATAGATTATGAAGAAGAGGAAGAAAAGGAACAAGAAACATCAAAAGAAGAGGATATACACCAGGAACCAATCCCAAAGATATAAGAAATGAATCTGACCATATCTTGTAATGCATTGGCAGGAATGACCACTCCTCAAACTCTCAAGATAGAAGGACAAGTCAACACGAAAAAGGTAATAGTGATGATTGATTTGAGTAGTACCCATAAATTTATTCATTGTAAGATAGCCAAGGAATTGAATTGGTTCTTATATCCAGCACTAGAGTGTCAAGTGATGGTTGCAAATAGAGGAACTATAATATTTTCTGGAAAGTGGAATAATATCAAGCTAACCATGTGGGAATATGTTTTTAATATTCCAATGCTTTCCATTCCAATGGGTGGTGTGGATGTTGTACTAGGAGTCCAATGGTTACAATATTTAGGTACAATAGATTTTAATTTTTAAGAATTTTTCTTGATTTTTTTTTGGGAAGGAAATGAAGTTGAATTAATGGATATCGTAGGGAAACCAAGAAAGATAATCATCTCTGATGGCATGAAAAATATTCTAAATAAACAACAATGGGGCGTAATTTCACAATTATGCTCACTAGAGGTTTAAACATCGACATCATCTATTTCTCGAGATCTCCAGAAAGTCTTGGAAAATAATTCCAAGTTATTTGAGACTCCCAAAGGCCTCCCACCTATTCGTGATCATTGTCATACTATTCATTTGATTCCAAAAAGTGTTACTCCAAACATCAGGCCTTTTAGATATTTGTATTCCCAAAGAGCGAAATTGAATGTATGGTTACCGAAATGCTAGAGGAAGGTATAATTCAACCTAGTCAAATTTCATTCTCTGCTCAAGTAGTATTGGTGCACAAGAAGGATAGATCATGGTGCATGTTTCCGGATTATAGGGAGCTCAAAAAAGATCATTATTAGATAAATTTCTCATTTCTATCATTAATGATGTCTTGGATGAATTACATGGAGTAATTTGCTTCACCAGGTTGGACCTTCATTCAGGATATCATCAAATTAAAATGAAGACTGAAGGCTTTCTGAAAACATCATTTAGAACTCATGAGGGTCATTATGAATTTTTTGTCATGCCTTTTCGCCTTACCAATGCACCTTCCACATTTCAAGGTTTGATGAATTCCATTTTCAAACCCTTCCTTAGAAAATTTGTGTTAGTATTTTTTGATGATATAATAATTAACAAAAAGTCTTGGAAGGATCATATTCGACATGTTGACAGGGTACTCAAACTATTGGAGGAGAAATAATTATATGAAAAAACGTCCAAATGTTTCTTTGTAGTACAGGAGGTGGAATATCTCGGTCATATTTTATCGTATAAGGGTGTTAGGGTAGACCCTAACAAAATTAACACCATCAAGGAATGGAAAATCCCCATAACCATAAAGCATATTCAAGGATTGATCGGGTTGAAAGGGTATTATTGAAAGTTTTTTTAAGAATTATGGGGGGATAACAGCACCTCTAACAATATTATTGAAGAAATATGCATTTTCTTGGATGTTGGAAGCAACTAAGGTCTTTGAACAAGTTAAAGAGGCAATATTCCAAGCACCAATCTTAGCTACACCAGACTTCAAAAAAACCTTTGTTATGGAATTTGATGCCTTAGGAAATGGAATTGGTGTTGTTTTAATGCAAGAAGGAAGATCTGTTTCTTTTTAAAGTCTCCCAATCAAAGGAAAGTATTTACAAAAACCTGTTTATGAGAAGGAAATGTTGGCAATACCACATGAACTAAAGCAATGGATACCTTACCTAATGGGAAGACACTTCAAGGTAAAAACAAATTACTATAGTCTTAAATAATTTTTGGAACAAATATTATCTTCAAAAGAGTAGCAAAAATGGGTTACAAGGATGTTGGGTTATGACTTCAAAATCATCTACAAAAAAGGAAGAAATGTTTTATTGCAGATGCACTCTCAAGAAAGGATGAGGATGTGGAAGAATTGCTATGTGCCATTTCTATTATCTAACCAGATTGGATAACCAAAGAAAGGTATTAATGGAAGAATTATGAAGGAGTGTGGACACTCATTCAAAATTGTAGCAAGATCTCAGTACATATGATACATTTAGCAGGATAAATGATTCATTATGGTGCAAAGATTACTTATATCTTTGTAAGAACTCCTAACTCAAACAAAATATTCTTTTGGAATTGCACACCTCTCCCTTAGAAGGGCACTTAGGATTTTTAAAAACTTACCACAAGGTCAAGAACGAATTTTTTTGGGATCGCCTCAAATCTGATATTCAAAAGTTTTTGGCAGAATGTTTGGCTTTCCATCAAAATAAAGTTGAGACAATTAAGACCTCGAGTCTATTACAAACTTTAACCATTCCAAGTCGATGTAGGGAGGAGGTCTCAATGGATTTTATCACGAGTTTACCCAACACCGAAGGAAAGAGTGTCATCATGGTAGTAGTTGATAAACTTACCAAGTATGCACACTTATGTGCACTATCTCATCTATTTATGGAAACAATTCAAAACTTAAATGGAAACCCAAAGATTATTGTAAGCAATAGAGATCCCATTTTCATTGGAGATTTTTGGACAGAATTATTTTTTTGTCTCAGTACTCAATTAGCTCATATCTCATCTTATCATCCTCAATCTGATGGGAAAACTGAGATAGTGAAAAGATGTTTGTAAGGATATATTTGTTTCTTTCTATTTGATAAATAAACACAATCGTTCAAGTGGTTACCTCTCGTTGAATAGTGTTATAACACTTCCTTCCATATTGCAAAAAAAATAACCCCATTTATGGCACTTTATGGATATCATCCAGGGTCTATCACATCATCTTTAAGAGGATATTATAAGGTTAAAGCAGTGGAATATCACATTGATCATCAACAACAGTTTCTCAAACTCTTAAAGGATAACCTAACTTTGTTGCAGAATCGAATGAAACAACAGGTCAATCAACACTACAACCAAAGAAGTTTTGATTTAGTTGACTGGGTATTTTTATGGCTACAACCATACAAATAAATGCCCCTCAAGAAAGCTAAGAAGGATAATAAATTATCACTAAAGTACTATTGTCCTTACAAAGTGTTACGAAATATTGATACTATGGCATACAAATTGGAGCTTCCTGCATCTTCTCGAGTGTACCTAGTTTTCCATGTTTCATGCTCAAAGAAGGTTATAGGTGAGGAGTAGCTGCTACAAGATTATGGTTGGTTTCTATAGGAAAAAACAAATTTGCTATAGGAGGAACAAAACTGCTACAGGAAGAACATATTTCCTACAAGAATGAACATCACTGCTACATGAAGAAAAAAATTTCTACAGGAAGCTAGCAATGCGCTACAGGAAGGAATTTTTTTTTCCAGAATAGCCACTAGAGCCTTAGGAAACAAGGAAATATTTAAAGGAAATGTAAGTAAAAATTCCTGCTCTCCAACCTTTTTCATAAGGATTACAAAAGCACCTCAATCATCAAGAAAAGTACTATGTAAATTTACAGTTTGGATTCTAGTAAGAGAAAACAGTTGGATTGGTTAAGAATTTTCTGAAGAATATGGTGTGTTGAATAGGCAAAGGTTACATGTTGTAATTTTTATTTCCTAAAATCTAAAAAAGGACTGTCAAAAAATTCTTCTACTACAACAACCTCCACTACATAGGAACCTATAGGGTCTACAAAAAGTACTACAAGAAAGTGACAAGTTGCTACAGGAATATTGTTAGCGAACAACGTTGCCCTCAAACCCTAAGGAGGAAAGGATCATGAAGGAATGGGTAAGTACAAATTTTCACCACCAATAATTCGCATGAAAACCCTTAAAACTCTCTCAATTATCAAAAGAATACTTTGTAGCTGCCACATATTTAAATCTCAGTAAGAAAGATCAGTGAATTTATGTCATTAAGGATAAAATGATTTGGGTTTCATGTTGAATTCTACCTTCTCCTCAACATCATAAAAGGAACATTTATTCTACCTGTGTTTCCATAAACACTCTCACTCCTGTAGTATAAAATAGAAACTCCTTATTTCACATTGATAAAATTTTATTGAATTCATGAATGTAGGAGAATAAACAAATACTTCCTAAATACTAAAACCAAGAGGGAGAATCAAAGGAATGATAGGAAATTCAGATAAACATAAATCTTATCCAACAGGGGCAGTTACATCCACACCAGTATGGGACATCATGAAAGTCATATGAGGCATAAGAAAAAAAAACATGGAAAGAAGATGGATAAGTTTCTCAGAGGATGAGTAACAATTTCAGTATGGGGTTACTGCCAAGGCTACCATCTTAAATTATCAACTCGGTGTTCGTATAAACTTTAGAAGTGTTGACACTATATGTGTAGCATACAATGTGTCCTTCTTTCATTGATCTGATGCAATGGAGTGAATATCACGAAATCTAACCTAAATTGATTGTAGAAATGGAAATCAATCACTAGCCTAATTGCACGATGTGAAAGTTGCATTGAAAAGGGAACCTAGTCTTAACTTAAGAATAAATAAAATAAACCTATCTAACATGCATTAAGGAAAGAGAATGTAATAAACCACTTGTTATAGCTCCAAATCTCACTCTTATGGTTTGTGATGTTGTACTCATGGCCTAGGGCAACCCCTCCTTCCAGACCTGGTCCTAAAATTTAAAAAACAGTGTTTTATTCCTTATACGCAACATTGCCCTGAGTTAAACGCGTGTATACGCGGGTCTGTGTATATCCAACCCGCGTGTATGTATTAAAACACTTTAAAAAATATAAAATTCCTTCTTTTCGGGCGGAGATCGCGGGTTTTACCTGTTGATCACCTGTTAGTGCCTGTGGCCCAACTGTTCCCAACCAACTCCTAACTAAAAAACTACTTTGGAGATGGTATAAAAAGACCTCAAAGGGAAGGCCTAAAGGAGGAGAGAATAGAGAGAAAGGTTATTATGCTGAGATTTTCCCTTTGACCAGGTCTGAAGTCCTTTGTGCCTTCTGCACTTCCCCCATTTTGTACAGGAAACCTTTGTTTCCTTGTGTGTTGATGTTCATCCACTATTTATGAGATCATGGAGAGAGTCATGGAAGGAGTTTTGTTAGAGGCTTGAGGCTGGAACGGATCCGGAAGGAAGCTTTGCTTGGAGCCTGTTGAAGGTGACTCAGGTGAACATATTCCTTTTTATGTACTTTATTTGTCTATAATAAAAGAAACACATGTCTTGGTTCCCGAATTGAATCCTCTTTATGTTAATGATATTCATGTTTTGAATTCATGTGTAAATGGTTGTTTGGATTTCATAACTAACTACCTTTCTTTGTAACATGAAGATGGTTTCTTTATAATTTTTTGTCCATATACTGTTGTGTTCTTTGAATTGTTTGTTTTGCAGGACAAAGGAGAAGAAGGGAACTCCAAGAAGGGTTTGGAACCTAAAGGCCTTCTCAAACGTAGGACTACAGGTACGTACCCTTATCATAGAATTTGCTTATAATAGCATAATGGCTGTATGAATGCATGTTTCTTTGAATAGACAACTTTCAGTCTGCTAGGGTTTCACCCAAAAAGCCCTAGGGGAGTTTTTCCCTCTACCACCACTACATTTAAAAGAGGTTATATCCATTGACGGAGTTCATTATATACTTCATGTGGCAATAAGGGAGATCATTATTGTGCTATCTAATTCATAAATTTGTCCATTAACCCAAATTGTTGATATGTGTTGCAAGGGTAAAATGGAAAATAATAAGTGGTCTTTGGTCTTCCCCAGTCATTTTTTTAGATCCTCAGGGTAATTATTCATCTAGACTAAGTCAAATTTGCAGTGGGGATCACAACAGGTGAAGGAAAGTGATGCTACATGAGGCCTGCAATGCTACAGGAAAGAGAAGATTTCTAAATTCCCAAGTAAATAAAATTCAAACTGGATAGAATTTCTTTATTAGGTATTAAGTCTTAGGTCTCCATTCCAAGAAGAATCACTCCAAAATTCCCCTATTAACACGTTCTAAAAAATAGCAGAAAATTACTACTCTAAAAAATGGAAATTCAAAAAGTAGTGAGCTAGTTTACCTATCAAATGCCTAACCTAATAAAGGTTAAATAATTGGGGTGAATTTCTGTATTAACAAAAAAAAATTTATGACCTAATACAAGTGGAATCAACTCAAACGAAGCTCATAAACATGTCCTAAAAATAGCAAAAAATTACTACTATTTTGCTACAAGCGACTTCGAGAAATTCTAGATTTGTGAACTAGTAAACCAATCCAAGTAGCTCAATGATGAAGATGAATTTTCAAAGCTATTATAAGGATGATTAATTCTCATGACTCTCTAAATAACTTGCAAAATTACTCAGTTCAATCATTTAACCCAATCCTACAACAAAATATGCATCAATACTAAATGCAGAAATATGAAAAATAAGAATACGAGATGCATGTGAATAAGAAGTGAAAAGAAGAAAATAAAATTATAAAAAATGGATCCAAGTCTCCTAGGATAGCCAAGTCCAAGTATACATAGATCCTTATGAAGGAGAGAAAGCTTTAGAAGCTAAAAGTGGCAGCAAACTTCATTATTCAAATCAATCCAAATACATCCCAGCTAGAAATGAAAGTGGAGCTGCAAAAATATAAGTTTTGTCCACAAGAAGACTAAGAAATACATTCCTCTAGAGGAAAATTAGAATTTTTACTCATAAAAATTGATGGGGAAGAATTCTCCTTGAAAGGAGGAAGATTTCCCCTCTAAAATCCCTTAAATAGTGGATCCAGTTCCCAGCTCTAGGAATATGCATTAAATGACATGGAACACATTCCTATATTTTCTCAATCACTCGAACTCTAGATTTTTTTAATGATTTCATGATATTTTGTTCATTTATTATCCAATCTTGATCCTCCTGTAATAGTGATTGAATTAATAGATTATATCCTACTCCAAATCTTCATAATCTGCCCAATATTCTCACAATATTGTTCAAAAATAAATAATATTAGGCACATAATACGAAATCATATTTAAACCTTCCTAAGAACATATTAAAGCAAAAAAAAAATATTAAGTGTAGAAGGAGAGGTTTAATATATCCTTCAAGTGCCTAAGAATGGGTATATGGGCCTTAATTTGTGTCTAATTTAGAGGCCCATCAATAGGCACAAGAAGAATTGAGAAAGAAGAAAGAAGAATAAGAGAGATAGAAACAACTTGAGGAAGAATAGAAGAAAAAATTGATGGAAGAAGAAAATAGGAAAAAGTAGCATGATGAATTTGCACAAGAAATTAAGGAGCATAAACAATACCAAGACATGGAGGTTGATCAAGAGGAGAAGAACCAAGAGGGAGACATTGGGCCCATCACAAAATAAGCCAGTGGTCAACCTTCACCTAGTCTTATAGGTGGGCACATCCCATTCAGTGAAATGGGAATATATCCTCTAGATGATGATATGGTCATGGATATTTCCAACTTGACTTTTAATAAGCTAAATAATAAAATAGTTGAAGAAAGGTGAAAATATTTTCCTAATTACCTATTCCATCTTGCTTCAATTCATATAGAGAGGATGATTGTGACTAATAACAAGAAAAATCTGAGGACTATCACAATAGTGAATCTAGCCTTTGCAGGATCTACAAAGGTGAATACAAATTTCTTGATAGAGGAAGAAAAAAATTGGCAAAGGATATGGATACTACAAGACAACAAACTGATCATCTCCAATATGAAAACAAAAGGTTGTCTTCCACTTATTCACACTTGAAGGAGCTATGGGAAATGATAATTTGATGAAATTCAATCATTGGGGGACATCATGAGGCAACTGTATGAAGAGATTATCACGCTTCACAATGCAGTGGTTCCCTTACATGATATGGAAAGAGACTACGTTATAATGTGAAATTTATAAATGTGATTCATGCATCCATTAGTGCGATCAGCAAATGGGGCACTAGGTATAGGAATCCATGACTAGAGTTGGCTAGGAAGACAAGACACAAAGTAGAATTAGAAATGGCCGAGGTTATAACGTTGTCACTATGTAACAAGTATCTCGGTACATATGTGGCCAACATTATAAACTCTTGTTCATGATTATACCATATTTTGGACTCCATGGTCAGAGTACACAAGAGCCCTTCTATTGGAAAATTTGTAGAGACAAAGGGAAGAAATGTAATTAGGTAGAAAATCCAAGAATACCACTAAAGAGGATTTGAGGCAGGGTACCACTAAAGAGGATTTGGATATCAAAAGGAATAACATGCAACTGTATGTAGCTAGACTTGCCAATGCAAACATGAATATGTTCTTATCATGGAATAAAGCTCAAACTGGATCCAAAACCATTTACCGAGATTTTATGGAGGAAAAATTCAGATATAAGATTGATCTTCCATCGAATTTAAGGACATAGCAACACAATACAATGCATGATACCAATATTTTACAATAAAGCTACAAGTGTAAGTTTTCAAGCTAAAGTTTACTTAGACTCAAGCATAATGTACAAGGTTTTGTCTTATTAGGCTCTAGCCATTTTTGTCTTATGTGGTTTTGTATTTAGTGAATAATAAGAAATTTTAATCTAAGTGGAAGTCAAGAGAAAAAGTGGGATATGAAGAGTCATTATATATCATAAACACAAAATCATTCCAAGAGTCATGACAGAGGCCGAAAGGTCGTAAGGGGAGATGAAAGGTCATCTCTTATGTTATAAAAAATCCCTCACAACTGAAGAAAAGGACTTGGAACACGAGGTTTGTAGCCTTGGCCTCTCTAGTCTAGCATAGGAGTGAGTATCATTTTTAGGAGAAGAAAGTAATAGCTTAATGTTCCACTATGGGGGCTACTGTAATATCATTGTAATTGTATGCTTCGAACATTCACTTAATAATCAAAATCTCTTAGAACCAACGCATTTTCATTCATATATTGTGGATGTTATAAGAGTATTCATTAAATGTTCATAGTGTATGTTACTTAATTCATGTTAATGTCAATGAAATATTTCGTTAAATTTACTATGTATCATGTTGGATGCATGTTGTATGTGATTTCATTATCATCATTATCTTGTGAACTAATTTGTAGGTAAATTAATGATTCTTTTGTATGTGTGTGTGTCTCTTTTATGATAATACTATTATTTTTCTTCTAGAGAATCACATTCTTTCCCCTTGTGTGAAAGAACCTCTTATGAATTACAACTAATAAATCATAAATATTACTTACTTGTTGTCACCAAATCTATGTGTATATCTTCTTATTTCTTTATTGTAGGCAAGGCACATCTTTGAGATCATCGTTTGGCAACCAGTTGTATTTCTTGTTGGGGATCCTATTCCAAATCGTGCGGGGTGTAATTGGGAATTCACATTGAGTACGTCCCCCTTCCCTATTGGCATCCAGCACTGTCAACACCAACTCATACACAAGTGGGCCAAGTTGATTTCCTTGGAAATGGAAAATTCTAGAAAGCTTTCTCTCAATTATCTTAATTATGAAACAATATTATCTCACAATTATAAATTTGTGATAAAATAATTATGATAAATAACTCAATCATATAATTTCACCCTTTTAACATGGAATAAATATCACATAAGTAAAAGGAAAGGTGAAAGAGCATGCATTCTAGCTAGAAACTTAGGTAAGGTGAACTTGGGTTTCTTTCACTATAATGGAGTGGAAAATAGGGTTATAACGAGTAGTAATCTAGCTCACCTAAACATGTAGCAACCATTTCTATCTCCTTCTTCTTCTCATTGCATCCCTTCTTCTAGCAAGGACACTTAATCACATAATGACCATGCTTGCTACATGTGTAACACTTAACCTTACTCAAGTCCTTCTTCACTTTTCCCTTCATCTTTCCTACATGAGCCATGTTCTCTTTTATAGACCTCTTATTCTTACAAACATCCTCATCCTACAATTCCTCTTGGAAGAAGTCCTCCCATAACCTACTCCAATCTGGTAGCTTATCTCAAGTGATGATCCCTTTGATGGATACCTTTCATTCCTTAGTAAATCCCTTTAAGGTAGTCCTCACTAGCTTTGACTTACGCACCTTATCTACGATGGCAGTAATATTGTCATGAAATTGAGAAAACCTTATCATATATGGAGCCACACCCTTTCCATCAACATCTTGGTGTTCTTGAGCTTCTCTCTGAATACCAACAAATAATTTGTGTTCTTGTTTTCGAAAAAATCTTGAGGATCCTTCCACATCTCTTGTGTATAGTTCTTCTTTGTTAGATGAGGTATTAAGTGATGCTTGAAACCATCTAGGATGATGAGTTTAACCTTTTCATCCAACTCTTCATATACTTCCAACTCCTTAGGGTCTGTTGAATCTCCCTGTAAAAAAAATCCCAAATCTTGCTCACCAACAAGACCAACCTGATCCTTTTCTTCTAAGGAATATAGTTGTATAGGCCATCCAACCTATCCTCATATCTCAAAATAGTAACCAACTTTGCCGCACTGCTAATTCTTCAACAACAAGGAAGCCAACTCCCTCTTAAGACGTTCATTGTGCACACTCTAATTTAGTTGTCCCTTCAAATTAGCTTTGATTCCATACTAATTTTTCCTAGTAATTCAGAATCAAGTCTATGTGTAACCACAACCACATACATACTTAAATACACACAATTCCAAGCAGTTTGCACAATAGAAATGTAACAACACTGAATCTACAAAGTACACAATAATTTGTAGACCCAAAACCTTTTTATTTTACCACCTTAATATAAGAATCATAGGGATCCAATACTAGGGATCATGGCCCTTACAAATCCTTGATACAAAGACAAAACTTGGGCGTAAGGTCAACCACTTTTGACGCTCAATCTTCCCATACAATCAAGAAAAAATGCAATGACTTACTTGTTGTCAATTCACTTCACTTACAACCATTTTTCCCTCTTAGCCTTGGTGTACCTGGAAGTTCCTTTTCCACAAAGTTATTGTACCTCCAACACCTTTTCACATCAACTTCCCACAAGGGGTTCACTGTTCCAAGTCACTTGCAATATGAGTTCCAATAAATATGCCTTCTCATAGTTAATATGTTGCCTCAAGGTCACTATATATAGGCTCAAGACAAGGTCTACTACACACCATGAATCTACCATTGAATTCACTATTTAACACATCCCTTATCACCTAAACTTCTCACAATGACTAAGACTTATTAGGTCACTTTATACCAATAATTGGATATGCACACTTAGCCTCTCAGAACTCTAATCTATTAGCCCCTTCTCTACCCTACAACATCCTCTCCATCCTTGAGATACTTTCATCCTTTTTTTCAAGGTTCTGATGATGATTAGGCCTCTTCTAGGGCACATATTAAACCTAGAACTCTAATACTTCTCCACAGGACATGCATCCCACTATAGTAGCCTAGGCCGAGACTAGTTAAGCCTTTTTTTAGGCCTTAAACTACTCTATACACATATAATAAACATTTTGCTTTGCTCATATTTTTTTGTGTATGACTTGTTCTTAACATACCTATGTTAGGGCACACATTTTCTCCTAAATGAGATATGTACAAGGCCTAACTAGGGAAAAAAATGCATATAACATTGGGACTTTTTCATTGATCACACTTGGCCTTCTCAAACAAAAAACAAACCATGTAACACTTAGAATAATTATTGTTTTAGATACTATTAGTTAATGCATCTTATCTTAAGCTAGGATACTCCTTGAGATGGGATGCTATGATTTGTGGAGATATCTCTTATTTCTCCTCAATTTATATTCTTCTATAATTGCCTTAGGTGTCCCCATTTTCTCATCAATGGTGCCCTAACATGATAATTAAACTAAGCTATTATTTCTTTTTGGTCTTTACCCCCACCAAATTGGGTCCAAATTCCACTACTTGGGTACATTTCCCCCGAAACACCATTTTAGTGGGTCAACTCCACACAAACCTTGTATCCCAAGGGTTGTGGGAGTACCTCCCATGCTACATATCTCAACGCTATGAATTGGCCTTGTGTGGGAAAAAAACACATGATGTGGTGCACATTTACCCATTATGAAGACGATTACTCCTTTCTATTTGAAAGTGTCACTGAAAATGATATCATATTAATTGATGGGATATGGTTTCAAAAGGACAATTTATTTTTTAAGGAGTGGTTATAATCACTCAATTCAATGTGATCCCCTTTTTCTAATATTTTTATATGAGTAATGACACAAAGGATCCTAATTAACTATGTGATTCAAAGGTCTTGAGGAAATTCAAGAAGACGTTAGGGGTTTTCCTATTGCCCAATGCTACAAACCATACATATTGAAGGAGTGTTGAGGATACTTGTTTTCATGTGTACTACTAGATGGTTTCTAAAGGATAATATCTTTGTTATTAGTGGGGATGAAGGATCTCATGTCAAATATTATAAATATATCAATTTCATATGTATATTTTATCTTAGTCAAGGTTTCCCTAAAAGAGTATACCCAGGAAGAGACATTTTCTTTCATAAATGGAGATTATCCAAACTTAATGATCAAATATGGAGTGGCAGATGTTAGATCAACCTCAATATTATTTTTTCATAAAGACTACATCACTACTTTGAAGGACCCCTTGATAGCATATCTAGAGGTTTCAAAGAATTTAGGGCTTAAAGGGAAGGAACAATTATTTTGTTTAAGTGGTATTGACAATAGAGTGAAAGGGGTGTTATTGATTACCAGTGTGTAGTTGGAAGCCTACACCAGTGGAAATAATATGCAATGAGACAATAGATAAAAGGATGTGTTGGGTGCATATCCAAACGATTTTAGTTTCCTTGAAGTTTAAAATAAAATTGAGGCTCATAACATGGTTGTTGTATTAAATAACATACCTTTTTTTATTATGATTAAGATTGAAGTGGCACAATTAGGAATTGACAATCCCATATATAATTTCAAGTTGGATCAATCATGACTAATCACTCAAGAACATTATTTTCCAATTGTTCTAGGAAATCCTTCTGATGGTATGTTTATAATTGATTGTTTTAATGGTCAAGTAAAGGGTGATTTTGTGTCATTAGTGATTAAGGCATATGAAGGAAACGTCCATAAATGAGGATAGTTTATTTTCTCTTTGTAATGGTGTTAGTTCAAGTTTCCACGAGTTAAGTTTTAGGTACATAATGTTATCTCTAGTAGATCTCTCATCCTCTCCACATAATTATATCACTTGGAGCTTAAGGTGTAAGACAAAATTGTGGTTGATTCTTAAATGGTAATTGGGATGGGTTTTTTTTAATCCCATTAGAGATTTAATTCCTTTCCATTTTTTAATTTTCATTTTTATTTTTTGTATCTCAAAATAATCTAGTAGCCCACTTGACACATAGCTACTAGCAAACTTTTGTGGGTTTATGACCTGTCCTCTTCTCCATAAACTAGGTCACAACCAAGGGGATTTTAACTTTTGATCTCTCAATTTTATCAGGACTCACATTACTTCAATCACTAATTGGGATGCCCCCTTGGGAATTTAATACCTCTTATAAGTTTGGGAATTTGATCAAACGGTCTCCCATAATACATGATGATTAGTTCCTCATATAAGTTTAAAAAAAAAAAAAAAAAAAAAATTCAAAACTTAGCTTGATTTGATTTTCTCTTTTGATATTTGATTTACATAGAACTAGGTTTTCCTTAATTAATAGGAAAATATGTATGATGATATGCAAATATCGATTGATGTAAGAACTATGTGCATATAGATAGATAGTTAGCGCCAAGCGTAAGATCAAGTGGCTTGCCTTTCAATGTTGAATCCCTAACAAATAAAAAGGAAAAGATATCAAATCCACTCAACTTCCTTGAGGTAGGTGTACATGGATCTCAATTATAATACTATTAGCCTATGTTGGTGGTTTTAGTAGGGATTTCATCAACAAATGTGGGGTATTAACCTTGGGTTTCCTTGCGATCTTTTCCTTGGGAAAATATTCTTAAGGAGTCATCTCAACCAATGGTCACCAATGTTCATAGGAATTTGGGTAGTTCCATGGCAATATATTTCCAATTTAAATCCTTTTATTTGGTGCACACTAATTTTAATTATTTCTCTATGATATATTTGGGGCTCCAAAACCTTATGAAAAGTCTCGTGTCATTGAATAAGTAAGGAAAATTTTGAAAGACACTAGTATGATTTTCTAGATTAGAGAAAATGACCATGAAGAAGCCCTTGGCACACAATTCTAGGCCAATGTGCCCCCTGGGATCCCATTTTTTTTTCTTAATCACTATGCTTAGATCATACCAGGTAGAACAAACCATGATAAACTTACAGTTTAGGGAGTGATCCTATATTTGTTGGATTAAACCCTTGATTTTGTCTAATCACACCTCATATTTACGGTTTTGCATGGCCTTGGGAAGACACCAACTTTGAGAGTGACTCCATTAAAAAGCATTTACTAACGATATTTCTCTTGATTATGTTAGGGGTTTACCTTCTGCAGTTGCATTTCTATTTTTTTATATATTATTCTGAACAGGAATCTCCCATTAGGAATTTATGGTAGGAGGGGTTTGATCCCTACTAGTGGCTACCACCATGGGTCCTTAAATAAGAGGTTAGATTTGAGTGATCCACACAAACCAGGAAAAAATAATGGTGAGAAGCAGACCAGATAGTCAAAATGAGTGAAGGGCTAACAAGGAAACCTTAATATTGCAAATCAGTATTCTTTATGCCACAAATTATAGTTGTATAAATAAATTTGACCTAAATAATTTATAGTAATTATGGACCATTAATTAACTATATTTTATATTTAATAATAACAAGAATATCAATAATTCCATTAATATTGAGATTAAAAATATTACTTATAACGCTTAACTAATATTAATATTATAAATATGAACACTAAAATGAATAATATTATTATTTAGATAATATTGTTAAACCTAATAACTATAACATAAGTAATAATGGGAATAATTTTAATATTAATACTTTATCACTAAATAATTAACTAAACATTCCAATTAACCAAATTAAACTAATTAATAATATTAATAATATTTAATCAACTATTTAATTAATTTTAAAACCCTTTGTTTAACCTAACTATTTATCAATATATATCATCTAATTAGCTAACTAAAAATTTTAATTGCCTTGAGAGGCACTCTCTAGCACAATATGGTAGAGATGTTTTAATGTAATGTGATGTTAAACATTTTTTCCTTGTTAAATCACTTTAAAATAACAAAATAAAACTAACCCAGATTTATCTTAAATCAAGATGTACCAAGGACAAAGAAGGATCAAATATATTTTGATGCAAACCTTTATTAGAGTGAAAAAAGATTTTATCCCTCTCATCACTTAGTAGCTTAGAGCTAAGATGGGTCTAGGTTGGTTAATAATAAATAAATAATTATCTCCCTTGGAGTATGGTAGAGATGTCATTTTTAACATTTTGGCTAGGCCAAAATAAAATAACTAATAGTTATAATTATCAATAAAATATTTTAAATAAAAATTACATAATTTTTTTTGAATAATTATTAAATAATTATGTCCTTGGGGTGTAGCTTAGGATGTAGCTCAATTGGTAATGAAAGTGATCTAAGTATTGTTTAATACTTGGAAGTTAGCGGTAGCTGCTAGAATCAACCCCTATGACACGAGAGTACAAGACTAACCCAGTGGTTGATTCCTCTAGTTTAATTAAAATTGTAGTTATAATTAATAATTAAGCCAACCTATATACATCTTAACTCTCCATCAACCAAAAGAGAGTATAATAATAACCAATGATTCCTCTAGTTGAGCCTATAGACTTATGGTACAACACAGTGTAAATTAGTTGTCCATATGACCTAATATAGTTTCATGTAAAGTAATTAGGTAATTAGAAGTAGAAAAATTATGTGAGTAAAATGTTTAAACCTTAATTTTTTAAAATATCTTAATACTTTATTTAAATAAATTACTTGAAGATCTATGTTAATGAATATTAACTTCATGAATATCTATATATAGAAAAAAATATTAAAAGAAAATATTTTAATGTTGTATATAATAAAATATCCAATATAGTTTATGAATAAAATATTTTAATATGAATTAATGTTGATGTATACTTAAAAATATATAGCATTCAAGAATAAAATTTAAACAATGAAAAATTACACATTGTATTTTTTGCACTCTAAAATAAGTCAGCACTAGAAGAAATTTGGTCCCTATCGGCTCATGTTAGATCTATGCTCGGTTAATTATAATTATAATTAATAATTAAACCAAACTATATCCATCTTAACTCTGGATCTACCAAGGGTTGCTAGGGATCAAATTTCTTGAGATATAAACCTCTTTTAAAGTGAAACTAGATATGATCTCTCCCCACTTTTTAGATCCTGCTTTAAGATAGATCTAGACTGATATTAATAATCTTACACTTAATTTTACTTTTCTTTTTTTTAAACCAAATTTAATATCTAGAATTTATATTATCTAATATGTTTTCTTAACAATCCATTTTAATAACAATTTTTTGTTTTTTTACATTAATCTTTCATTAAATATACTTCCATTACTTTTTCAATAAATATTTTATACTCTTAATAATGGGTTAGTAATGGGTAAAACATTCCCAAAAAAAAAACAAAAACATAAAATAAACCAAACAAAATAAAGGGAAAACCGAACAACAAACAAAAAAAAAAAAAGCAAACAAATTAACAGCAATGTTAACACAATAAAATGTGGAATAACAAAATGTTTAAATAAATGAAGAGCTCGAAACAACGTCATTATTACGCCCAATTTTGCTTGTATTATCACTGTTTTTTTTTTCTTTTTCTTTATCGGGAATATGAAACTCTTAATTTTTAATCACTTGCATTTTATTAATAATTAAATTATTGTTAAAATTATAAATAAATTTGGTTTTGTGGGAGTACAGGCATAACACCTCTTAAATTACCGGTTGGTTGTTCCAAGGAAGGAACATTTAGTAATAAAGGAAAAAAAGCTTTGAAATAAAAGTAATGTTTAGTGCAACCTGTAAATAGATTCCAAATATTAAATTTTTAGAGGTTCCACTATAAACTTATTGGTGACCCAAGCTTTTATAGAAAAAATAAATGGTTTAATTATTATAAATAATTATCTTTCCTAAACAAATTACTTTTTATCTTTTCCTGAATTAATTTTCCTGTCATAGACTCTGCCTATGATTAACGCTCTCAGCAGCTCATCACATTGCACATAAGAAATAAATAAAGGTAAGGGAATATTACAATTTGCATCATTTAATTTACGAATCATTGCTTGTACATAAAAGAATCTAGTGTTTTGAATTTTTTTTTTTTTTTTTTGTAAATCATTCCTACCTTCGCCTTAAACATTGTTCCTTGTCTTTAACTATCCAGGTAAAACAAAGTGCTTTTCTTTTTTCTGGACGTAGTCATTCTGCATTGATTATGTTTTCATTTTCTATATCGATGAGGTTCAAAGATCAAAGTCTATGACTTTGCTTTAAAGAATATATTCGATATCTTTATCTTTTTTATATTTACAGCCTATTTATTTCTGAAATAAATTTTCTAAGATTTCACAATAAGAAAAAAAAATTTAATGGTTACTAAGTAAATTTCATTTTTTAAAATGCTAAATTTCAGTTTTGGTATTTTATTTTTAAAACTCAATTACATCTCATCATAATAATTAAATAGTTTGATATTTAGTTATGTTATGTTTTTTTTTAATTTAGTTTTATTAATTTTATACCATTTCTTCTTTAATTTGGTATTTTTTAGGTAGAGAAATTAGAATTACTGGTTTGTAAAAAAGATCTTGTTTCATTGATTTTGAGTGGATTTGGAATTTACTTTCAAAAACTTTAGTAGGACATTTAAAGCCTTAAAAGATCATTTTTGGGATCAAAACTTGGTGAGCTAAGTTCTCATCTTCTTAACAATGGTTTGCACATTAACAACTTTACAAGAGCATGACGAACTTCTCAATTTGAGATCATTTGCCTAAGCCAACCCTCCTACAAGTTGACCGATATTGTTAGCCACCATGATACTCACTAAATACAATATTAACTTCCATTACTCACGGGTGGAGCTATTCATATGTTGGCTTTCAAGAATATTCTAGAGATTCCAAAATCCTCTCCCTAATTACGAGTGGAGGGATGCATAGATCCTGAGCCTAACCCTAGATGGTTATTACGCCTTGTTAAATAGTGGACCATTAAGAAAGAAAGTCCCTTCCAATCTTATTGTATGGAGTATTGGTCAATAAGAGAGAAAAGCATTGAAGGAGAATAGAGGAAGTGGAAGATCTTCTAGAAATCATAAATTCCACAATGTCCAGAGAAACTCTAAAGTGAGTGCCCCTTTATTTGTATCTATAATCCATAGTTGAGAAGAAGGAGAAAGGGTATATCTCATGTTCATGTGTATATGGTGTGTCATTTGGTTAGCTTCTTTAATTTCAATTTCAATTTATTCAGTTTTCATGCGTTAAGATAGTAACATGAAATTTTAATCATAAGTGAAACACTGCATAATAATGAATTGTATAGACTTATAAGATATGTTGTGATATGTTCTTATATTTGAATATTGATGATATTCTACAAATCATATTGGTATTAGACTAGTTTTCTTTGGGCCTTTATGAGAAGTTATAGGATTCAAGAATTGATGTAAAGTCTCAAAACCATCGCCATGGTAGATGAGTTTAGTAATGACTCGTGGGATGATTCAAAGTAGAGATTTTCAAATCTAGAAACACAAGTCACTAGCTTCTCTCATAACATGGCCATTCTCATGGTAGTGCTAAAAACATTATTGTAGCTTTCAGGGAATTTGGTATTGTTGACTCAAAAGTTAGATCAAGCAAGAAACCTAGAGATGAAAAATACCAAGAAAAGGAGTTGAAAAAGAGTGAGGTAGAGAGAGACCAACTATGAATGTTGTTAGTTATTTGTTGTTTTGGTAGCACTAGATAGGTGTTCTGGTCTTGATTTATGTGTAAGTGGCCAAGGAACATGAGATCTCCAAAACCCAAAGCTTGTTTCATGAGATAAGATTGTGAAACATATTAATTAAATTAATTAACCATCACTTAAGTATTCCCTAATTCTAACTTAGGAAAAATAGTTAATTAAAGGGAACTAATTAAGGAGATTGACTTATGCTCTAGAGACTTCTAGAAGATGACCTCGATCAAGTCTAAAATGATCTTAGTTATCGATGAGGATCTAATTGTCATCGTTGAAGCTCCAATGATATATTATAAGAGCAAGTCAATGGGATGGAGAGAGACACAAGATGAAGAGTGAATTAGCTAAGGGAAATTAAGCTACCTGGTTGCAGTGATTCAACAAGGGAGACGTTCGAGCCACAGAAGGAGAGAAGCAAGGGTTTGCAACAGGGAGAGTACCAAAGAAATTCTCTAATGGTTTTCTAGTTTCGAGCATCAGGGAAGGGAGGATGAAATTTCTAGTAGAGAGGTTGAGTTATGCAACATGAGCTACCCAGTTGCTTGAGTGAGTTTCCCGGAGAGGCTTGATTCATATGTTAGCACTCAGATCTAATACCATGAGGCCTAGAAAATTGTTTCTGGAGGAAGAAACAGGTAGGAATACTCACCTAGAGGTGTGTAGAAATTTGATAGAAATGCAACTGCTCAAGAAATTTAATCTAAAATCAAGAGATGTAATTCTACTTTACTAATCTGCAAAATGAAATTTACAATTTAGAAAAACATGCATAGACATGCAATAAAAAAAACAGAAAATACATAGTGATTTGTAGGTGAACCTAACTGGGAAAAACCACTAAATCTTGTTTGCATTAATTAGTTGAATTGAGAAATTATTACAATTGCATGCTCCAACTCTAAGCACAACCTGCAAAAGAATAGTTATTCTCATTACTGAATTAGGACCTCTAGCCAACACTTAGCCACTTCATGCCTCAACCAACATCTTATTTCCTTGCACAAATCCTGAGAAATTTAGCCTCTATTATTTAGGAATTTCCTCCAATTGATTGTGCAATTCCCAAGGAAATATTCTCTTCCTTGCATGCAACATTTGTACACTCAAACTAGTTTACAATTGATGTTACATTTCCTTGGAATATCCACCACAAATGAGGAATTTGAATTCGTTTCATGCATGAGCTATTTTGGGTTATTTGATTAGTTAACTGGTTGATCACTGAGTTAGACTGATCACTCACTACACAATTGACCTCCCACTAGTTCAATCAATATTTAGAACTAGTTTAACTGAACACAACTTAATATAACTGAAATATATTTCTATGAATTAGTAATCACACATGCTCAACTGAACTCCAAACCCTATAACTCGAATTAACTAAGTTAATTAAGTGACAAGAGCCATGTCACCTCAGTTAACTACCTCCAAGTTGTCTGCTAATGTGGAAATTCGAATTATCACAATTTTCTCCAAAGCAAAGTCAAACTGATATTTTCATGCTACACTTCAGATAAAAACTACCTCTCAAAAAGAAAGGGTTTTGAACCACCCCTATCATGTTCATTTGGAATGTACTGTAGCACTAATTCTCACTTTTTGGGCTACAACTACAACAACTACAACTTATAAGCAATAAAAAATAAAAAAGCATTGAATCAACTGCGTCTCTGCAACTACCTACTTGGAAAATTGTGTTGTTGTCGATTTTTCAATGTTCTTCCTACAATGCTATCAACACTGCTTGATGCTCCTCTCCATCTGAGTGCACCACTTGACACTGATACACCTTCTACTAAATATTGTGGGCCCCTATAGCGAGGGAAATGATCCATGACAAGAGTATCTTGCAACTTCTACTACTCTCTTATGGACACTTCCCAAATCTTTGTAACTCTAGGATTCAGGCTCTACATCGCGCCACCTCACTCCTAGAGGTATAGTTGCATTCATGGTGAAATATGGTCTACTCATATTTTTGTTGCTATTGCTTCCACACTGTTGTTCTATCCACTACAATAATGAGTCTAATATCCTCATATCCTAAAGTACTAGCTTCCATAGGGCTGCTCCCTCTAAAACTAGACTCCCTCTAATTTTTTATATCCATGTGGGAAATCTCTCTAGTCCTCAATCTGTCGATATCATTTATCACAACTCCCTTTTGTGTCACTAAACACTGTCTCATTGATCTTCCCACTAGCAGACTTCTAGCTCCAATAAGAAGTCTACACACATGGTCTTCTAGATCTTCCCTAAACTAGGACTCCATCAACTCTAACTCCTACAAATTACTAGTTCTTTAATCATGACTGTAAATTTGAAAAACTAGTCTCTAATGTGATTCCAGGGCTCTAATAACATGTAGAAATTTGATAGAATTGCAATTGCTCAAGAAATTTAATCTAAAATCAAGAGACATAATTCTACTCTACTGATATGCATAATGAAATTCACAATTTAGAACAACATGCATATACATGCAATAAAAAAAAACAAACTAAATAATGATTTCTAGGGGAAACCAAATGGGAAAACCCTTAACCCTGTTTTCATTAATCAGTTGAATTGAGAGACTATTACAATTGTATGCTCGAACTTTGAGCTCAACCCACAAAAGAATAGCTATTCTCACTACTGAATTAGGAGATCTTGCCAACACTTGGCCACTTTATTCCTCATGAAACCTCCTATTTCCTTGCACAAATACTAAGGAAATTAGCCCCTTTTATTTAGGAATTTCCTCCAATTGATTGCACAATTTCCAAGGAATGATTCTCCTGCTTGCATGCAACAACTGTACATTAAAACCAATTCACAAATGGTGTTACATTGCCTTGGAATTTCTCCCATAGAATAGGAATTTGAATTCCTTGCATGCAGGAGTTGTTTTGGGTTGATTTATTATTTAATTGTTTGATCACTGAGTTAGACTGATGTCTCACTACACAAATACCCTCCCACTAGTTCTATCAACAATTAGAACTAGTTTAATTCAACACAACTTAATATAACTGAAATAGATTGCTACAAATTAGAAATCACACATGCTCAACTAAACTCCAAGCCCTTTAACTTGAATTAACTAATTTAACTGAGTGATAAGATCCATGTAACCTTAGTTAACTACCTCCAACTTGATTCTTGATGTGGAAATTCAAATTATCTCAATTTTGACCAAGACAAAGTCAAAATGAGATTTTCTTGCTACACTTCTCAATGAGGGGTTTTAAGGGAAGATTGATTTATTCAAAGGAAACATTGTGTACTCTGAGCCAATCTCAATGAATTTTCCAGGGAAGTGTGAGTGGCACGATGAGGGCTAAATTGAGTTGGAGAGAGGGAAAATTAATTTTCCTAGTTGATATATAATTTTTGGAGCTAAGTTAGGGAGGCCAGCAGTTCTAATTATCTATTTAGTTACATAATAAATTAAACCCTCATTTGTTTCACATTTTTTCCTTTCGAGATTTTTTTGGGGACCTTTAACTGCAAGTATATCGGTGTCATTTTTATTGTGTGCATCTATTTCTCCATTCGAATTTTTTTTTTCTACAACATTTTTATAGTGAATATTGCAATTGTGAATTATTCGTTATTTGCTCTAAACAAATACACTATTAACAATTAGAAGAATATTATCCACTAATTGCAATAAAGGAATTTTCACATGATATCAGAGTGTTGAAGATCAGATCAAAGGATCAAAAGGAAATATCAGTAGATCGTGCAATTTTAGAGGGAGATTTGAAACACGGGGTTCATATCTGTGTAGGTCAGTGAGGCAGTGCGAATTGCTGGGAAGAAATCAATTTCAGGAGGCAGAGTGTGGGAAGAGTTTGATTTTACCAATAGAAATTCCACCCAGCAATGTAGTTGTTAGGAAGCATTTTTTGTGAGTACATCAGTTGATTTGTTGAGATAATATGGGTGTAGAATATTTGTGACAATTTTTGTAGTTACAAATCTACATAGGGTGGAAGAGAAAATCACACTTAGAGACTTTCCAGATTTTCTCAAAGGGTTTCGAGTTTGAATTTCTAGGAGGAGATCTATGATTTCTAGTAGCAAAATTCCATCACAGGAAAATTAATTTTCTAGTGTGAGTTTTCCAGACAGGTAGTGCAAGCTTCAAGAGTAGCAATGTGTGTTCCAGTTTCTAAAAATGGATTTTCGAAAGGTAGAGCGAGTTTCCCCGTTAAGGTAGAAGGAAGTGTGAGTACCAAAGAAGGTTATTTAGAGGAAAGTAGTAGCAGATCTAAATATTCCCTAAGAAGTGTGAGGTGCAGGAGGAAGGCTGAGTTAGTTACCTGAAAGAGAAGGGAATTTCCATCATAGAATCCTCTAGTATTCTTAGAATTAGAGAAATGCCAAATTTTCTACAGAAAGTGGCTAAAGCAAGCAAATCAAGTAGTTGGATTAACTAGTTATCAGATTTAATGCAATAATTTCATCTATATATTTTGGATCTATTTCTCAGAGGAGGTGCAAATAGAATGAGGTTGACGGAGGTAGTATATTCGTTGGATCTATTTTCTAGTAGGATTTCTCAGTGAGTAGTGCAAATTACAGGATCTAGTGTCTCTGCAGAAGAGGCCAAGTTTGCAGAAGAGGCCAAGTTTGTCTCTGCAGAGGAAACTAAGGGTTTCCGAATCAATTTTTCAGTTGGATGAATGAGAGATTCCCAGTTATTTGAGCTCATAATTTTCATATTTTTTTAATGGATTCCCATACCAAATTTCTAGAGCAGTCCATGTGAGTTAGCCAAAATATATATCTTGATAGGAGATCAACCTCCAATTGTCAAATATAGGTTTCAAAGGAAGTGTGGGTTGCAAAGCGAAGAAGTTTTTGAGAAAGGGGTAGGGCTCGAAAGGAGACAGAGGGGAACTAGATCCAATTGGAGGATGAGTATGAGACTATGTGTGCCATATTGCCAAGGGTCCATGGGAGGAGTAGCAGGAGGTCTAGATCTTTTCATGACATGCTTAATTAGTAGATTAGATCCAGTGATTGTGTATTTGTCACATGGATCAGTACCTTCACTATAGGGGTCCACAATTGTAAACTAGTAGGAGGATCTTTGTCAGTAATATGAAGTCAGATATATAGTAGTAGTGCTAGTTGAAGTTAGCACTTGAGAGACAATTGCAGAAGTAGTTGCAGTGACACAAACAGTGAGAATTGACTAATTACAGAAAGAAAGGCATAGTTCTAGCAAGAGAGGTTTCCAGATTTTCTTCGAAGGAGAAACAAAGGCCGAGTTAATTCCAGTAGAAGAAGCCAAGGGAGGCAATACAAATTATTAAGTTGCAATGAGAAAGGCATGGTTCTATCGATAGATATTGAGTTAGTCCATGTTGCGAGGCAATAGATCCTATGCCAGTGTTAGGAAGAAATATTGAGGAAGAGTGATTAGCTTTAATGGCCAGGAGGAGGAAAATTTACCACTCGAAATGGTTTCTGGAAACAAGATTGAATTTTTGGTAGGAGAAATATATATTCCTTCTCGATATGCAGGTAGGAGTGCGAGTTTTAGAGGAAATTCTTTGCTACAAGGAAAAGGTATCCTAATTCTTACTCAGACGGAGATCAATGAAAGATCAATACACATAGTTGCAATGGATGCAATAGTATAGTGGTAACACATTAGCATCTACTATGTGAGATTAAATGTAGTGCAGAAAGTGTTGGCAGCAGTGCAGGGGTCACAATGTAGTGTCAGCAGAAGTGCAAATTTAGGATGGTTTAGCAACAATTCAGTGGCATGTGAATCAGAGAATGCGCAGTAGCTTGCTAGATAGTGAGAGCCAATTGTATCATAGATATCATACACCATCAACATGGTTCGGATGTAGGTTGTAGACATAAGATGATGTTGGATAGAGAAAACCTTCCTCGATAAGAGGGAGTGTTATTTTTTTATTTTTTTAGTGGCACCAGACATGTTTTTTAGTCTTAATTTGAGTCTAATAGGCTAAGGGACATGAGATCTCCAAAACCTAGAAAAGGTTTCTTGAGATAAGCTTGTGAAGCACCTTAAATAAATTAATTAGCCACCATTTTAGTATTTCCTAATTCCAACTTTAAAAAAATGGTTAATTAAAGGGAATTAATTCAGGATATGGATTTATGCTTCAGAAAATTCCTCAAAATGACTTGGTTCAAGTCTAAAATGATATTAGTTATCAATGAGGATCTAATCATGGTCATTGAAGCTCCAACGAGAGATTATAAGAGCAAGAACTGATGGGATGGAGAGAGACATAATATGAAGAGAGAATTAGGTAAGGCAGATTGAGTTACCTAGTTGTAGTGATTCAACAAGGGAGAAGCTTGAGCTAGAGAATGAGACAAACAAGGGTTTGCAACAAGGAGAATTTCTAGATAAATTCTCTAGTGGTTTTCTAGTTTTCAGCAAAAGGGAAGGGAGGAAAAAATTTCCAACAGAGAAGTTGAGTTCTGTAATGGGAGTTGCCTAGTTGTGAAAGTCAATTACCAAGAGAGGTTGATTCAACTGCTAGTGCCCAGATCTAGTACCGGGAGGCCTAAAAATTTATTTATGGAGGCAGAAACAGGTAGTATAACTCACCTAGAAGGGTTTCTAGGCAAGATCGATTTACTCATAGGTAGAACTGTGTACTCCTAGTTAGGATAAGTGAATTTTCCAAGGAAGTATGACTTTCCCAGTGAAGGAAATATTGAGTTAGAGAGAGGCAAAAGTAATTTTCCTAGTTGAGATATAATTTTTGGAGCTGAGCCATGGAGGCGAGTAGTTGTAATTCCCTATTTTTCTACATAATAAAATAAATCCTCATCTATTGCAATGATTTTCATTCGAGGTTTTTCCGGCGACCTTTAAGTCAAAAATATTAGTTTAATTTTTATTGTGTGCACAGCTATATCTTAGTTCCAGTTTATTTTTCCGCAATATTTTTATATTGAAGATTGCAATTGTGAATTATCTTTTATTTGATGTAAACAAATAAACTGCTAATAGTTAGAAGAATAATATCTAGTAATTGCAATCAAGGAATTTTAACAAATGCCTTCATTTTCCCTAATATTTTTTTAAAATGAAGCAAAAGTATACATCAAAACCTACTAAGATCATATTTTTGTTGTTAACTCAAATCAATAATCACAATAGTTAGAATAGTATTTATAGTTTCATAACATAGGAGATAAGTAAAAGGTTTACTTTCCTATCCAAAGCTAGAGGACCATGTCAAAACTTAGTGGGAAAATAACGTTAAGAAAATTAGGCGATATGGTGGTCCCGTAGTAACTAATTGCGAGTTGTTTAAAACCCTTATTAAGTTTTAGTTATAACCTATTGGGAATGAAGAGGACAAATTTATCCATTAGCATTATTTGTGACAAAATATAAGGCAGAGTATGTAAGAGTACACCAACATGTTTTGAAAAAAATTCCACTTATGTTGGTATTTCTCCCAACAACTTGGATGTATTTCTCAAGTACCTAGAAAACCTACAAGGTCATTTAACATTTGAATAGGAAATCAATCCTCAACAATCCTAGCATAGTTTATGAGGTATGTATACAAGTATAGTATATAGAGAATATAAATAAGAATAAAGGAAAACCATGTGGTTCCTGTTGTCCTTTGATATAACCTAAGGTCAATGGGCTATGCCAAGGCATCTAAAATGTTTTGTTGATTTTAATGGTTTATAGGACTAGTGAATTGCTTTTAAACAGGTGCTTTAAACTTAGACAAATTCTTAATAAAACAAAATGTTGTTCTTTAATTACATATGGTTATTTGATTTTAAATGGGATGGATAAGAAGAATATAAAGAAGTATAAATGATTTAATATTCAAACAGAGTATTTGACCAGTTATAGTAGAAATTAAGAAAACTGATTGTTTTCTTAATCAACAAAATATAATTAAGTCATTTCAGAAATCTAGTGCGATTTAAGTTCAAAGAGTAATTCACAATAATAGATAGTCATGTAAATTAATCTCTTAATTAAATTACAACTTCACGGAGGATTCAAAATGAAACCGAGATTCAATTAAATTTTCAATTGAATCACCATAAAAGAAATAAATTATATGAGGAATACATAATGGAAAACACAATGAAAAGAACTCATTGAGAGATAAGCCATATGAAGTAAATCCATATTCTTTTATTATAAAAAAAAATGCTCCAACTTAGTACAAATTTGTTTGCTAATTGGTTCAAGGGTGCAACCTTGAATACTTCGACAGAATGAAGTATTTAAACAGAATACAAAATATTATAGTAAATGCCTTAGTGACATGACATTCTATTATTGCTTAAAACTAACACAAAGGGAAGCAATTCAACCAAAAAAATGAATCTAAACATTTGACCATGTTTTGAAGGAAAGTTGTTGTTGAGTGTCCACTATTCGAGTGCTGCACTGGCAAAGCTGATCTGTACTCTAATCCTGAAATTCACACAGCTTTTCCCATTGTTCTTCATCTAGGATTGCTATCTTGGGTACCTTATGATAGATTTCATCTACCTTAGTATACCGAGAAAAGGTGGGTTTTACAGTGAAACTATGTTTTATCTCATGTTGAATAAAACATATTTTGTTGATGGCTTCATAAAACACCTTGCCTGTCATGGAACCTTTCATGTTGGAGGACTTGGTTGTGCCCCTTGCAATGTCCTGAAGCTTCTTGAAGTATTCCTCCTTGGTCATTAATTTATGGTTGATCACAAACAGTGAAGGAAACCCCTTTGTTGACACCTAATCATGAAGATTGGGTGAATATAATGTAAATAAATAAATAAGTAATATGAACAGTCATCGGGAGATCAAGTGAATAGTCTCTCCCTCATGTATATAATGAAGACCTACCTGAAGGAATAGAATATACGAATCAATTTTTGTTGAGGAGTTACTGCCTGGTCTGACATGGTATCGGAGCGAGCTCCCAAAATAGTTGTAACTCCCTTCTACCTACTGTTCTCTGTCCACTGCCTACTGCTCTCTGTCCACTATCTACTGCACTCTCTATCCCCTCCACAGTCGCTGCCACTCTCTGTCCCCTCCAGAACCATCCATTGAAATGCCATGCATTGAACTGTTTTGAACACTGCTCCTTTGTTAACGTTGGCTTGATAAGGTTTTGAAGGCCGAGGTGTATTCCAACAGACAGTAAGGTCTACGCAATAGCGAGCAGCGGTTCACAGTTTGAGTGTGATTGTTTGAGCGTGATCGTATTGGTTCCTGTAGAAGAAGGCCTTGCCCAGAAGCACTAGAGCTTCATAATTTTTTTGGCCTCCGGGCTGCTTGACAACTCGCTTGCTCAAGCACACCATTTCCTCATAGTTTCCCTTTGAGAGGGCCTCGAAAGCTACTTTTAGACGTAGACTCTCAGCATAGTTGACTGCCATCTGCTAGCGGCATGCCGTCAGGTATTGAGCATAGTGTTTAACAAGAAGAACCTGATGCATTGCATCCAACATTATGCTTTATGTAGATTTATGAGTTTGACATATAAACGAATAGGGCGAGTATGCGTTTCTGAACACAACCTTTCACTTGGAATGGGAGCATAGTATGACATTATATTGAGCCGTTTTTGGTACGCTGACATTCCTGCTGCATGGTATACGATTGAAGTTTTTGGCATTATATTGAGCTGTTTTTGTACATTGTTCATGACATTATATTGAGCCATTTTTGTACGCTGTTCATGACATTGTATTGAGCCGTTTTTGGTACGCTGACTGCATGGTATTTCATAAGTATTTGAGACATGCGTTGAGATTAGATTGGTGAATACCAATTTTCGATAGCTCTGTTGCTTTTTCCATGTAAAACAATTCAGGAACACTATGTTGAACTGTTTTGAAGAACGCTGCTCTGGTATCAGACAGAGAGAATTGGCAGTTATGAAGCAACTTTTTCTGTACTTTGGCGCTGATTACTATTTGTTATAACTTGCAAAAAAAAAGGGAAAAAAATTTGATGAGGAAGAGATTTGAAATTTTTTTGAGAGTGCATACCTAATCTGAATATTTCTTTGGGAAATGTTTTATATTTTCATGAAATACAAAGATAGTACAAAGTCCTATATGGAGAGAATGCCCTTTTGAATTGTAATTTTTTAAAAATTACCACTAGAAGTATAATTTTACTGTATATTGGCAGAAGTATTTTTCTATCAGCAAAAGTATTTTTTACAGTATGCATTCAATCATATCTGTTGTGGGAATAGTTCTCACTGGCAAAGAGAACTATCTTGAGTGGTCCCGGATGATAAAAACACATGCTCATTTTCAATGAGTTGTGGAAAGGAGTGTGTGTTGGAGACGGAGACACAGAGCCAGAACAACCTACATCAGACAAAGAGCTTGTCATTGGGAAAACAAGAACAACAAAGCTTATGCATTAATCGTAGCATCTGTAATTGAAGAGGTGAGTCGCCATATTTAACCATTTTCAATTGCTTTTGAAGCCTTACAAAAGCTGAAAGAACTCTATGACTCACATTCTACACTTGAAGTTGTTCAACTCAGGATTAAACTCTTCACTCTTGAACTGCAAAATAATGATCCTCTTGCTCTTGCATCTAAAGTAAAGTCTAAAATGCATGATATCAAATCCACTAAGGTTGAATTAGATATTCCTCTTATCACTTTTCTGAAGGCACTTTATCCTACTTACTCCAATTATCTTGAGTCATTGCAAGCAAATGGAAATCTCAAAGATATCATCTTTGACTCTCTTGTGAAAAAGTTTTCTAAAAGAGAGAAAGCTTTTGGAAAGAAGACAACCCCTGAATCTTCTGAAGAGGTTGTGTGCCTTGCTCATAAAGAAAAGAATCCTTCTAAAGATTCTTCTAGAGGAAGAGGTGGTTGAAGTGGAATAGGAAGATATTTTAGAGGCAGGGGGGGCAGACACTCTCAGGGACAAAAGGCAGATTTACATTTCATATGCTACAAAATAAATGGATCACATGATGCCTCTACATGCAAGCTACCATGGGACAAAATTGAGCAACAAAGAAACCAACAGAAAGGTAAAACTGATGATACAGACAAAGGTAAAGCACCTGAATCTGCTCACTATGTTGTGGCACAATGTAATATTGGAGTAAATGAAGATTTATTTAATGCTTCACTTGCTTCTTGGAAAAAGGATTGGTTGCTTGAATCAATAGCAACTTGCCACATGACTCACAGAAAAGATTTTTTTGAAGAATTTAATGACAATGTTGATGGAGCAGTATACTTTGTAGACAAATAAAAAATCAAGCCATCAGGGCTTGGCACAATCAGGCTTAAACTACCTGGTCTTCCAGACTTTCTTCTGCATTATGTTCTATATCTCCCACATCTCAAGAGAAACTTGTTGTCTTTGGTCCACATCCGCTAGCAAGGTCACTCCATTCATATTTTTGATGGAAAGCTTGAGGTAAGAAAGCATCTGACCACTCACTTGTCATGAGGGGAATAGAAGAAGAAAGGCTTCTCAAGCTGCAAGGAGCCTCTGCTCGTGCACAACATTTCTCATACAAGTCTCATCATGAAGAAGGTACACTTCCATCAAGTTTATTATGGCATGCTAGACTTGGACATTTGAACTATGACAGCCTCCGCTTGTTGAAGAAAAATGGTATTGCTGGATTGCCTACGATTCCTAGGAAACTTAAGCAATGTGATGCTTGCATTCTAGGAAAGCATAGAAAACAGTATTTTCATGATTCACATTCAATAGCACATAAAAAACTTGAACTCATTCATTCAGATTTATGTGATCCAATGCCTGTTCCTTCTACAAATGGAAATAAATATATGATGACATTTATTGATGACTACGCCATAATGTGTTGGGTTTATTTATTGAAGAACAAATCTGATGCTTTTCAAACATTCAAGAATTTTCATAAATGGATTGAAAATTATGCACAATCTCATATTGGGTCTATTCGCACTGATAATGGAAAATAATACACATCAAATGAATTTGAAAACTATCTTCGCCAACATGGGATCAAACATCAAACAACTGTGCCTTATAATCCCCAACAAAATGGTGTAGCTGAAAGAATGAATAGGACAATCTTAAATATGGTACGATCCATGCTCTTCTTCAAAAATGTAAAGATAATGTTTTGGGTTGAAGCTATTCTATGTGCTACGTATATAAAGAATAGATGTCCATATAATGCTATTAGAAACAAGACTCCATATGAAATGTGGTATGGACATGTTCCTTCGGTAAAGCATATCACGGTCTTTGGTTCCACCTGTTATGCCTTGATACCTATTAGTGTATCTTCCTGGGGTATTCAAACACCTCCAAAGCATACCGTCTCTATGATGAAGTAAATAAAAAGTTTTATGTATCTATAGATGTAATTTTTCTTGAATCATCCAAAACTGGCAATGTTGTTGAGCGGTACCTTGATCGCTTGGATAGATTCGCAAAAGAACAATCATTTCAAGAATTTGATAATAAGATTCCACATCTTCAAGGGGGGATTCTTATACTAGATCAACATGTGGAATATTCTTTTGAAGAACAGTCTACCCCGCATGAAACTCCAACAACAGATGATGGTTTAAGTGATGTGATTGATAGAATTGGGAGACTCAATCTAGATTCAGTCCCAACTCAATCAACGGAGCAGCCTGGACCATCTCAGAAAGGTCCCCCAAAGTGGCCGACAAAGACACTTGAAAGTGTTCATCCTGATGAAGTTGGAACGATAGGAACTAGAAATTCAAACTGGCAAAACGGAGGTGATGTAGATGACTCTAATTCACCTGTTGATATGGATGTTTCTTATGATTGTGAATTGAACTTGTCTACAGATTTTGAACCAACTTCCTTCAAAGAAGCTGCTTCTCATGATGAATAGAAAGAAGCGATTCAAAAGGAGTATGATGCCCTCATAAATAATGGCACTTGGAAGCTGGTTGATCCTCCATTAGGAACCAAACCAATTGGCTGCAAGTGGGTCTATAAGAACAAGTATAAAGCTGATGGCTCACTTGACAAGCACAAAGCTAAGCTTGTGGAACAAGGTTTTGCATAGAAGGAAGGGTTCGATTATGAGGAGACTTTTTCCCCCACAGCAAAATGGGCTACCATCCGGACACTCTTTGCCCTAGCAGCTCAGAACGGTTGGAAAGTCCATCAAATGGATGTAAAATCTTCCTTCTTGAATGGAGATATAAAAGAAAATGTTTTTATGTCCCAACCTGAAGGATTTGCTGTGAAAGGGCATGAACATAAAGTATGCAAACTTGTGAAGTCCTTGTATGGCCTTAAACAAGCACCGTGAGCCCAGTATGAAAAACTAATTGAGCATCTTCTGAAACTCAATTTCAAACATTATGAACTTGATGATGTAACTTTATTTGTCAAGAAAGTTGGAAAAATAGTTGTATATCTTGTGGTATATGTAGATGATCTTTCAATGACAAGGAACAATGAAAGCTACATTGCATCCATAAAGAAGGAATTGGGGAAAATTTTTGAAATGATTGATTTGGGCTATGTTCACTACTATCTTGGTATTGAAGTAACCCAACATCCAAAGTCCATATGTCTTTCTCAATAGAAATACATTGGAGATCTGTTGAATAGGTTTGGCATGACAGAATGCAATCCTCTTACTACTCCAATGGAACAATACTTAAAGCTCACATCTATTGAAGGAAAAGAATTTGAGGATGCAACAAAGTATAGACAGCTTGTAGGAAGTCTCAACTACCTAACTACTACCGGACCAGACATTTCGTTTGCTATTGGAATCCTCTCCAGGTTTATGCAAAAGCCTTGTGAGGGACATTGGTCTGCTGCAAAAAGAGTTCTAAGGTACTTTAAGGGAACTCAAGACTTTGGAATCAAGTATACACAGGTGGAGGACATCAGCTTGATTGGATACTCTGATTCAGACTTCGATGGAGACAAAGAAACTGGGGTATCTACTTGAGGGTATGCTATGAGTCTTGGATCAGGAGCTGTCTCCTAGAGGCCAAATAAACAATCAGTTCCAACAGATTCCATAACTGAAGTAGAATACGTGGCAGCAACTGAAGCAACAAAAGAAATTGTGTGGCTCAGGAAAATTCTTGAAGATTTGCAGGTAAAACAAGTACAATCAACTCCACTCATGATTGGCAATACCTCTGCAATAAATTTGGCCAAGAACCCAAAGTTCCATGATTAGATGAAGCACATCAATACTAAATATCATCTGATTCGACATCATGTTGAGGCCAAAACAATCTATCTCCGTCATTGTTCCACTAATGAGCAAATTGCAGACATCTTCACCAAGGTGCTTGGAAGAGAAAAACTTGAACGATTCAGAATGATGCTCGGACTCACCAACATCCCTTTAGATTAAGGGGGTGAATGTTGACACCTAATCATTAGGATTGGGTGAATATAATGTAAATAAATAAATAAGTAATATGAACAGTCATCGGGAGATGAAGTGAATAGTCTCTTCCTCATGTATATAATGAAGACCTACCTGAAGGAATAACATATACAAATCAATTTTGGTTGAGGAGTTACTGCCTGGTCTTAAACCCTCCTTGTTCAATGCACCAATCCTTGTGAAAAATATATAGACTACAACTTCAAGAGTGTAACACTTCTCTGTCAACTGCACTACTAAGTTGTTTCTGGTTAGAACTACAAAGTTGTTTCTGGTTAGAAATTTCTTCACGTCTAGAATCGTTTCAATCCTATCATCCACTCTTAGATCATCCAATTCATACATGTTTTTAGAATTAAGAAACTTTATGATGATGATGGTTGTAGCAGTCATCTCTCCTAGTTGAGAATTTATATTGGCAATTGTATGGTTTTCCTTTTCCATCAACTCTTTCTAGTAAAAAATGATATGGATACATTGTGAGCTTTCATCCATATCCCCAATGATGTTGTTCCATATGATTTCCTTGACATTACCCAGAGTGTAGCCAATAGAAGATTCATTTGCTAGCTTTTTCCACTCTTCTACTTGATTTTGAGCTCTGAAGCTCTACTGCATGAAAAAGTTTGGATTTCTTTTGATGATCCTCCAGAAGCTTCACTTGATCATGCAATTTCTTAATTTCCTCAGTCTGAAGAGACATATTTTGAACTACATTGGCCAACTGGTCTGTAGCATCTCATGTACTTGTTGTAGCTGGTATGGTTGTAGGAATGATTGTGATAGGAAGTATTGCTAAAGGGGCAGTCTTTTTAGCAGCTTTCTCCTTTTCCTTGATCAATTTATCCATCTGTTTCTCCATTTTCTTAAGTTGTGCAATCTGCTCCATGTTGAGTTTCCTCATATCTGCCTTTTGAGTCTCTGTCACTGCAATATCCTTAGCTAGAGGATCTTCAGTAGCTAGCAGCTTTAACTACTTCCTCAATGCTGCTATATCCAAATTCTTCTTTTTGATCAGCTCGTCTGCAACATTGATGTTTGTAGGATCATAACCCAGTTTTATGACTAAATCTTCCAAGGTTTAATCTTGGTATCTTTGGCAAGAGCATAACATTTTTCCATCTTTAGTTGTGAATGGACATTTGCTAGTGTAACCTATAATTTGGACAAACTCATGGAAGTGTTAGTGACAGTAGAGAAAATCATTTCCCTCATTTTCTTATGCATCTCCATTTGGTCAATGGGATGTATATCCTTGACATCAAAGTTAAAAGATGTCTTTTGTAGTTTGATGTTCCCTTTGGCTGAGGAACTTGTGCTTGAAGGAATTCCATCTGCATTTTCCCCTTCTCTGAGTCAAAGGCTGAAAACAGCCTGTTTTGGGCACCAGAAGTCTACTTACGGAATTGGTTGTAAGTGTTAATCTTTAAGGCTTCATTTCTAACTTTTATTTCCTTGAAGATATCCATTATTCTCTTCTTTGCCTCCCCGAAAGTAGATGTACTTGTTTGCATTATTTTCTACTGCTCTTGCGAAGCTGAGGAGGTAGTAGAAGACTGTGTAGACTGATCACCCACTACTGAAGAAATAAGTGGCTCATTAAGGGTGATGATAGTCTGCTTCTCTGAATCTTTGGTAAGGCTTAGTCTAGAAATAAGATCAACCTTCTTTCTATACATAATTTTAAACCCCATACTTAAAATATCAGTCCCAAAAGGGTACTCTTCCTCTCTACTCCTCTTGGTTGTCTTCTCCTGCATGGTAGGAGTCTGCACTGTTGATGAGGAGACCTATTGCTCTTTTACCTCCTGTAAGGTGTTCTCGACCCACTGTAGCTAATTCTTGTACTTTTCTATTTTTGGCCTGGGTGTGTGAAAGCAAGGAGTAGACTTGGTTTCTATCCTTACTTTAGAAATGAAACCTAATGGATCTTAAGACCAAGTAAAACTAAGAGTGAATTTCATTTCCTTCAAAATATTATCTGCCTCTTCTGCTGCTGCCCTGTTTCTGCAAATGAAAGTGCCAACCTGTATTTTTATCTTAAACTGGGACTTTTTCTTGGAATGTACTCTAAGGAAAAAATCCTCATTGCGAGGAATTTTGGCAGCTTGTAAGGTGGGAGCTCACATCCAAAAATCCTTATTTCGGTGTAATTTTCATACAGGTACCAGTCCCTGTCTGAACTTGTTCTGACAGCTGCAACACCCTTTTGATATCTTCACTTATTCTTGGTTCAGTTTTGTTGCTTAGGATACCTATGGATGGGTGAAAAACATCTCAGTAAATTGTTTGTAAGTGTACTCTTTTTGCTCTTTCATAACTAGAATAGTCCAGAAAATGACTGGTTGCTAGTTTCCCTTCTCATCTATCTTTTGCAATGAAAATTTCATGTTGTCCCCCTAAAAGTACAATAACATGTAGACCAAGATAGAGGAATATTTGAATACCTCCTCTATTGGAAACTTAACCTATTTTTGATGAATAGACTTTGCAAGAAAATGGCTGAAATTGAACATAATTGAGGGCTTAGCATCAACAGAGAAGGTGGATAAGAATCCTATAATGATCTCATCTACCAATTGATCAGAGTAGTAGCCAAGGAGGTAGGAAATGAAAGTAATAATTTGCTTGGCTCTCTTAGGGAATATGGAGGAGGGATAAGGAGGATTTTTCTTTGGTACTGCATCATCTTGTGTCAAGAATAATTCAAGGGTTTGGGCTCTCTTAGCAAATTCTAATTTCTAGTATGTTTCAACCACAACTTCATAAGAGAATGGGGTAGCATTTTTTACTGCGGGGGCTTGCATCATTTGATCAATGGCCTGAGGGGTTATCATAAACAAAATTTCTCTAATGGGGGTGACTATGGACCTTTGTCTTGGCAAGTACGAGGCATGACATTTCCTAATGAAATCAAGGGTGTTGTGGGTACGTGGAAAGATGTAGTGAGGTAGGTTTGACTCCCACTGTTGGATATCATATGATTTATCAATATATTTATCCTCGAGCTAACAGTACATCTCACAGATTTCTGATCTGGATTTAAACTAGAACACAACATATTATAGATATAACCATAAACACAGATATGCAACAGAAATAATACTTCATTTCATTAATGTAAAATACTGAAATATGCTTACAAACAGAAATGGAAATAAACTAGGTCTGGCAATGGTTGCTTATCTCTGAGAAGAGATGTGGTGGCTACATGCCTATGAACTGTGTTAAAATCAGGTTCGAAGGCCTATTTATTGTTGAGAAACAATGGAAAACCCAAAACATCCAAAAATCTAACCCTAGGAGATGAAATGCCAAACTGTGGGCCCCGTTTGGTAAATTGGTACATCAACTTCCCGGGGTCGTAACTTTGGCATACAATATTTATTAGACACCCACAATACCCCATTAGAAATATCTATCTGAGGACTACATTGCTTTCGGTTTTCCCAAAAAATGTCGTTTAGGGCCTCAAAACGGCTCCGGAAGTTTAGGACCCGAAAAAATGCCAAAAATAGTAAATTCTGCTACAATTAAGGAAACTGAAAGAGACAATTGTGGGGGTCCAAGTGGGATAGTCGGGTGGCCACCAAAATTCACCTACATCATTCCTCCCCCCTTAGGAAGCAATGGTTCCCATTCCGTTGAGTGCCTCCATGGGATAGGGAAACTTCTGTTGAACTTGGTCCTTGGTGAGTTGTTCTGGAATCTTTGATGTGTCTAGTAATGGTGGGAAGCATGGACTAGGGCGATCCACATTGAACACTCGATGCAAGCCAAGGAATGGGTGAATTTTGTGCACCAAATCATTGTTTCTCACAGCCTTGGTAATGGTGTAAGGACCATATCAGAGTGGTCTGAACTTATGATGGGCTCTTGTAAGGTGTTCTTTATGCAAGTGCAACCAAACTTTGTTGACCACATGAAACTTGTGTGCCCTGTGATGTTGATCATGTCACTGCTTCTACTTGGCATTTACCACAATGGAGAAATGATATATCGGCCCGTTGGGTAGAGGTGCTCTAGGTGTTAGATCGAATGAATGCCTGACCTGACACTATAACAATACTCCTGTGGGTGAGGAGAAGATGTCCTTGTATTCTTTCATGATCAGATCCACCTGCTTCTGTTGCATGGAGGAACCCTTCTCAGGGGCCATGGATGTGGCTACGATGTTTCCCTTGCTTTAAGAGCGAACCAGAAAGAAAATAAATTTTCTAGTCTAGGAGATGATCTTACCGCCTTTCTTAATAGAGATCAAAGAAGTGGCGGTAGGTGGGGCTACCTCCGATATTGTGTATAATGTATTACCCAAAGAAATAATAAGAGCGTGAGACCTTGACTCATACACAACATGTTGCTTCCACAAGTATGGTTGGCCTAATAAGACATCACAAACAACAAGAGGTGCAACATCACACAATACCTCATCTGTGAAGGGATTGATGTTGTAGGGAATGCAGCACTGCTGGTGGGCTCGAAGATCTCATCCTTGGTGAAGCCACTCGACGATGTATGGTTTTAGGTGTGGTATGGAAGGTAGTACCAACCGGTTCATGACCTCTGTTGAAATGAGGTTCTTTTGGCTCCCGTTGTCAACAATGAATTGTAGCAGTGACCCCTTCACCCACATCTGTGAGTGGAAAAGATGCTCCCCCTCCTTTGGATATTCAAGCTCATTCTTCTAGATCTTGGCGGTGGAAACAGTGGCACTGGGCTCTGCATCAATGATTTGCTTCCCTTTTTCACTCCCCTTGTCGGGATCTGAATCAGGGTCAGAACATGCATCTGATTTTGAAGCCTTCAACTTGGCCATGAGCGACTACTTGGTTCGACACTCACTTGTGTTGTGAGTGGGACTCTTATGGAACTCACACCACTTTCCTATGTCGTTTTTTGACTTCATGGTGCTTTTCTTTTCTTGCGGCTTCGACGGGTTGTCTTGGGTCACACTGTCTTGGCTTTATCCTTGTTTCTGCGATTTGGGGAGGCTTTTTCCCTGCTTCAGATTGATGGATCCAAAGTCTTTTGTTTAAACTTTTGCTTGATCTTTACAGCATATCGGTATGCCATCCTAAGCGAGGAGATGTCCAAGGACTCCATCTCGTCCTGGATGTACCTGTGTAGGCAGATGCAATATTTGAGTACCAAATTCCGCTCAGAATCCTTGATACCCAACTTTTTGTGAAGGGTATGAAAAATATTGCTAAACTCTAGCAAGTCTTGGTCCCTTCCCTGCCACAGTGTGGTCCACTTTATGTATTTATCCTCATAGCTCCCGATAGGGTAGTACTGCTCTTTGATGGCATCCCAGAATGATTTCCAAGTGGGTGCGGCTGAAAACAGTGAGGTTGTACTTTCATATTACTTATCGCAGTAGGTTTCCCACCAGTCCTTGATGTGTGGGGTGGCTTTGAGAAGAGCGAAAGTAATATTTTCCTAGCTTGAAAAATCATGAACAGAAAAATACCCTTCTAGTAGATTTAACCATTTATGTACGACATATTCATCTATCTGACCCTCAAGTATGGGGATTTGAAAGTTAACTTGTACCTTAAAGGGTGTGGCATTTCTAGAGAAACCGCTGGAAGTAGATGTGTCACCCCTAGGTAGCCACTGGAAGTAGATGTATCGCCCCTAGGTAGCCGCTGAAGGATCTGGGAAAATTTGTCCATCATAGCATTCCTTCGTCGCTCAAGTGCTTCTTCAAGCAATATTTTGATAGGATCTCGGGCTCCCTCATCTTTTTTTCATCTTCCATTGGAGGATGTTGGGGTTTGTGAGGCTGGTCTTACAAAGGTTCGACTAGTTGAAGCCCTAACTCCTTATATCTTGACCTTGTTGGGGACATGTAAACAAAAACAGCGAAAGAGCAGACCGCTCTGATACCACTAATCTAGATTTAAATAGGAATGCAACAAGTTACAGATATAACCATAAATATAGAGATTCAGCAGAAATAATACTTCATTTCGTTAATGTAAAATACTGAAATATGCTTACAAACAGAAATGGAAATAAACTAGCTCTAGTAATGGTAGCTTATCTTTGAGAAGGGATGTGGCAGCTACATGCCTCTGAACTATGTTACAATGAGGCTCAAAGGCCTATTTATTGTTGAGAAACAATGGAAAACCTTAAACATCCAAAAATCTAACCCTAGGAGATGAAATGCCAAACTGTGGGCCTCATTTGGGTTAATTGGTACATAAACTTCCCAGGGTCGTAACTTTGGCATATGATCTCTGTTTGACGCACACAATACCTCGTTAGAAATATCTATCAGAGGAATACAACTTTTGAGTGAGAAAAATGGATTTTATTTCTCTCGGTTTTCCCAAAAAACATCATTTAGGGCCTCAAAATGGCTCCAGAAGTTCAGGACCCGAAAAACTACCAAAACTAGTAAATTGTGTTACAATTAAGGAAACTGAAAGATACAGTTGTGGGGGTCCAAGTGGGATAGGCAGTTGGCCACCAACATCCACCTAGATCAAGGTCAAGCTCATAGAGTGTCTTGTGAATTTTGTAGTCTCTATCAGCCATAGGGACATGGTGAAGATCTACAGGCGGATAAATTAGAGGATTGACAGTTTCCTTCGGTCCTTTGTCCTTTGGATGCGTCTTGGTTGTGGCTAAGAGTGAAAATTGGATTGGGAGTAGAAAATTTATAGATATACAGAAGGTTTTGGACAACGAAATAGAAGGAATAGGTTGGGAATGATCAGACAATGAGTATCATTGGTGATTGACAATTTCAGGATTTGGCAAGCAACCTGTAATCAAATAAATTAACAATTATCCAACATAAATTTAGTAACCTGTTCACATAGAGGAAAGAGATTTATATAGGAATTTTGGTTTTCCATTGGTGGCGTGGGTCCATTGAATTAGAGGCTAAGCCAATTAAAGACTTAATGGGTTAATTCCAGAGAGAGTGAATATGATTTAATGGGGTTTAATGGACAAATGAGGTGGTGGAAGGTGAATGGTGGGAGCACAACAGTCAGGTAAGTGGTATCGGGAGCAATGGAATCATCTTTTCGGGGGGGTGAGTGGTTTGTGGTTTCACTCATGGGGTGTTTGAAATGTTGTGGAGCTACCACGTAGGGGCAGGCACAGTTTTGTATACCGCCCATTTCGAACACCCACGACCCCCCCCCGGTAGTAAAGCTCGAATGGCTGGGGGGGGCGGAAATTGCATGCGGGCTATCGGATGTGGGAATATGGGCGGAGATGAATCACGACATGGTGGGGGATTAACCGTGACATGAAAGAATTGCTTGGTGGGGTCGGGAATCAATATTTAATGTAATGTCGGGAAATATGAAATATAAAAGGGGGGTTAAACTTAGGAAAATGAAAATGAAATGAATTATGAATGGAGGGGTAATATGGGATTGACACTTAAGATAGTATTAATAATTAGGGATAGGGATTTAAAACTTAGGAATAATATTAATACCGAAAATTAATATATAAACCTTAGAGTAACCGTTACACTTCTTTATTTTTCTTTTGCACATGAAAACACAGTTGATGTTTGATTGTGGAACATTTAGACTAGTGGCCTGTACATTTTAAAAACATAAAATAAAGCCTTCCTTTTCTTTTGCTTCCCTAGCATTTTATTTTCCTTTTCCTTCTTTATTTAGGGAAGCTAGCACCTAACATTTTATTGATATGGATACCTAAAAAACATCAAATTTTCCTAACGTTTTAACTTTTCTTTCTTTTTCATCCATATCCTAACTTAAGATTTTAAAATGATTTTGAGTAATATGGTAACTTATCAAAACTAAATAATGTTACAACATCGGCTCCATCTGGGGATTGCTTCCCCCTTGTAGGGATACAGAGAACAAGCAGATCCAAGTGCCTTCTCCTCAGGCTAAGGAGTCTTTGCTGAAATAGATACTCACTTGAAATTTTCAAAAATAAAGTAAACACTTTGAATATTTACAGATGACGAATAAACAAAAATCAATACTGAATGTAATGTTTTAAGTATCTCCCATTGACTGGCAATGAGGAATACTCTCCTCCCAGATTCTGCAGGATGAATGTATTGTTCCCTTTCACTTCCACAAACCTGAATGGACCAAACCAGAGGTTGTCAAATTTTGCATGCTTTCCTTTATCTTCTCTCCTTGTATCCCAACTGAGCAATAGGTCACCCTTCTTGAAATTTCCTTCTCTAGCCTTTCTATCAAACATTTCTTTCATCTTGTTCTGCTATTTCCTTAGCTTGTACTAAATTTCATCCCTATCTTCATTGAACTCAATAATTTGATTAATTCTTCTTGAGAAATCATCATTTTCTTCATAGGATTCCAGGAGGAACCTCATAATAGGTAAATCTAAATGAGTAGGAAAAACTGCTTCCTTACCATAAACTAATTGGAAAGGAGACTTGCTTGTTGATCTCTTAGGAGAAACTTTGTTTGCCCAAATGGCATGAATAAGATGGTTGTCCCAACTCTTTTTATGGTCTTCAAGAGTCTTCTTAATGACTTTAACTAAGTTCTTGTTGGAAGAATCTGCTAGCCCATTAGCCTATGGATAATATGGTGTAGAATGGTGTAAAAGGATTGAATACTTTTGAAATAATTCAATAATTTTAACACTGCTGAAAGCTGCTGCATTATCTGTAGCAATCTGTTGAGGACATCCAAATCTTAATAGGATTTTTTCTTCAAGAAATTTAATTACAACAATATAAGCTTCATTTTTAATCGGTATGACTTCTACCCACTTGGTGAAATAGTCTATAGTAGTTAAAATCCATTTGTGTTGATTACTGGAATGTGGATGAATTTCCCCTATAAAGTCCAATCCCCATTGTAGAAAAGGAGCATGGACAGATACAGGGACGAAAAGAAGTGCTAACAGTTTCTGTTTTCCTGCAAATAATTATCATGGTTTGCAACTTCTTACTCTTGCTCCAACTTCTTTAAAAAATGTGGGCCAATAGAAACCTGCTTTCAAAATTTTGTATAATGTTGCTCTCTAGGCATAGTCTCCACCAAAAAACACTGCATGGAACTAATCTATAATTCCCTCTGTTTCATTTTCAGTTAAGCACAGAAGAAGGATATTAAGAGGGTCTTTCTAGTATATATTAACATTAATAATGCAATATCTCACTGCTTTATGCTTCAGAGCTTTGCATTGTTTCAAAGTAAGATCAACCAGACATTGAAAATTTCTAAGAAACTACACAATATCAGAATACCAATCAGAAAGGAGATATTGGTGATCTATGTGAACAAGAATGGATTGATCTGAAGGAAGAGGTTCTTGTGGATTCTCCCCTTCTCTAAGAGGAAGAGTTTCTTGTGGATTCTCCTCTGATATCAAGGAAGGTTCTTGTGGATTCTCTCCTGATATGAAGGGAGGTTCTTGTGGATTCTCTCCTGATATTAAGGGAGCTTCTTGTGGATTTCCCCTGATGATATTTAGAAACCAGATTAATCCCCAATACTTTATAGTTGGATTCAACTAACAATTTGGGCAAGCCTTCACCTTTTACTAGCTTTGTGGTTTTAATTTCAAGCTCAAATTCAAGGATTTTAGCAATCCATCTCCCTCTTCTTCCATCAGTATCAGGCTGAGTCAAAAATTTTTTTGACAGCATGGTTAGGGACATAAGTTGTAATTTGTGAATGCAAGATATAGGTCCTAAAGGCTTTGAGGGCTTGCAATTAAGGCATAAGCTTGTTTTTCAATGATATCATACCTAAGTTCAACATCCCCCATATCTTTGGAAAAGAAGGCTATAGGTTGGTCATCACCGTTTGTATTTTTTTGTAAATGTACAACAACTAAGGTTGTCTTGGATGCAAATTAAAATATGCAAAAAGGTGAAGAGTGTTGAAATGTGGCATGATTTATTTTCATAGGGAGCATGGAGCTCCTATCACCTTGACAGATGTGAAATATGTGCCTAGATTGAAGAAGAACTTGGTATCAGTCGTGATGTTGGAGGAAAAAGGCTACGATGTTGTCTTCAGTAAAGGAAATGCGTTCCTAAGACACATTGCTATGGGTCAGACCAAGAGGATAGGGATTCGGGTGAAGAATATTTATAAACTAGAGGTAGATGATTGTGCAACATTGAGTACGAAAGAAGAATTGATGCAAAGCCAAGACATTGGTGAGTTGTGGCATAGGTGGTTGGGCCATTTGCATCATGGGGCTTTGAAGATAATGCAGCAGATATCTATAGGACTTCCCAAAGGTAAACTTAAGCAAGTTGACACATGCAAAGGTTGTACCTTTAGAAAGTACACCAAGTCTTCCTTTCATGATCGAGACAGTCGATCAAAGGCTATCTTAGAGCGAGTCCATATCGATGTGTGTGGACCATTCTCGATGGCATCCATAACAAATCAAAGGTATTATGTGATTTTCATTGATGACTATTCTCATAAAGGCTGGATTTATTTTATGCAGAAGAAGGACCAAACCTTCACAAAGTTTTGTGAGTTCAAATCTTTGGTCGAGAAAGAGTTATGGAAAAAGATCAAGGCCTTGAGAAGTGACAATGGTGGAGAATATGTCTCTCAAGATTTTAAGGACTTCTGTGTAGCGGAAGGAATTAAATGAGATTCGACAACACCTCATAACCCACAGCAGAATGGGTGGATGAGAGGAAGAACATAACTATTTTAGGGGCAGCACGGGTAATGCTGCATGACCAAGGCTTACCACTTCAATTGTGGGCTAAGGCATGCAAGACAATGGTTTATTTGCATAATAGAAGCCTGCATCGCATACTTGGGATGAAGACACCAGAGGAAGCTTTCTCTGGTAAGACACCAGATGTGGGTCACTTTAGGATCTTTTTCTCATCGGTATATTACCATGTGGCAAAGGATGCATGAAAGAAGATTGAGTTGACAGCAGAGCTGGGGATATTTTTGGGGTACACTGATACACTTCACAACTATCAGGTGTACTTGCCTACCAGTCGAAGGACAATGGTTTGTAAAGATCTCAAGTTTGATGAGCAGAAGGCCATGCGAGTTTCCCTTGAGAGGGAGCTCCAACTACAGGATGTGGAGGAACTGTTGGTTCCTAAGGAGGAGGAGCCTCAAACTAACACAGAGCAGCCACATGCAGAGGTTCTAGGAGTGGAGACATACACTCTAGCAGAGTCTTCCAGAGATGGACAGAAGTGCACAAGAGAAGTTGACAGATTGTTGCAGGATGCAAGAGAGAATGTGGGAACACCATATTCTCAGCGCAAACAGAGGAGGTCACTTGCAAGGTACACTCGATACATGGCCCTTGTTGGGGAATGTGTTGAGACCGAGCCATCTTCCTTTGAGTAAGAGTGCAACAATTGATTTGGGTTGATGTTATGGTGGAGGAGTATGACCCCATAGTTCATGACAATGTTTGGGACATGGTTCTGAGACTAGAGAACAAGTCAGTTGTGAGTTCTCGTTGGCTTTACAAGGTAAAGCAAGCTTCTCATGTAGCGAGGAGGATCATGTTGCTACAATATATTTTGACAGAGGAGAAATATGCTGACATTTTAACAAAGGCATCGTCAAAGTGTAAATTCGAGTTCCATAGAGACATGATCGGGGTGGCAGATAATCCCTTTCTTGTTGAGAGGAAGTGTTGAAATGTGGCAACAAGAATATTCCAATTTAATTTGTCCTTGAATTAAATTTTGGATTAAAATTGAATTTAGTCTTACCAGCTACTTGGAAATAATTAATTAATTCATTTTGAATTAATTAGTTGGATAAATTCAAGTTAGAAGTATTTCTGAAGTCATGCAAGAGTTATCCCTTAAATTAAGGAGATAAGATTGAGTTATATTTGAGTTGTAATTAGTTAACTCAGTTTACTGAGTTAAGTCCACTTAAATTAGTTCCAAACTATTTGAGGAACTAATAGAGAGTTAACAGTTAGTTGATGCATGCGTGCACTCAACTAGTGTACTCCAGTTAACCTTATATTCCCTCATCAGAAACTCATGCATGTCTTCTCTAAGAAAGAACCAATTGAGATTAAAGGTAAGGAAATTGTACTATCAGTTGCATGTGTTTTCTTATAAAGAAAACTCATGCATGCAATCAAGAAATCATTCCTTGAGGATTGCGTAGTTTTGACAGTGTGTGAGACATATCATCCACTTGGTTGAGGGAGAATCATCCCAGAGGAACAACGCAAGGAAATAGGAGCTTGGAGGGAAAAGATGAAGGCTTGAGAGAAGCCAAGATTGCCTACGAGAATCTGTGAGGATTGTACTGAGAGATGGCTAGCTATGAGAGCTAAGGATTTGTATAATTCCTATGTATTTACACCTTGTATGATAATATAGATAGTGGGGTTTTTAGCTGAGGCTTTCCCCAAAGTATTCTCATGTGTATTGTGCATTGATTCTTCTTCTTCTAGTTATATTGTTCAACTTGATCTTTAAGCTTCCACAAATTGATAGTAGAAGTAGGTTATAGTATTCTGCTTTGATTTATATTGCATTATTGGGTTAACCTACAACAAATTTTCTACATGTATCATAGCTAGACTTATTAGAGCTAGGATTTGTAGAGAATTTATACAAAGAATAGTCAGGGCTAGCTAATGTAGGGGCCTTAGTTATGGCCTTGTTGGGTTGATCAAAAGCATATCTAGCAAGGACTGTCCATTTCACTTCATTATTTTTCTTAAGGATATCTGTTATATCTTTAACTATCTCAACATAATTTGAGATGAACCTTCTGAGAGAATTTATCTTTCCAAGGAAGGCTTGTATCTCTTTATTATTCCTTGGTAGAGACAGGGTCAGAATAGATGAAACTATCTTTGCGTCAATTTTAACTCCCTCCTTGGAGATTATATGCCTAGTCATTTCTCTTCCTTGACAACAAACAAATATTTTTTCGGATTGATGGATATGCCAAATTTCCTGCACCTGTCAAAAACCTTTCTCAAATGTTTTAAATGGCTCTCTGGAAGGTGGCTCCAGCATCGGTTAACCCGAATGGCATTCTGGCATACATAAATTTACCCCAAGGAGTGGTGAAGGCAATTTTATCTTGGTCAACTTCACTTACCATAATCTGGTTATAACCAGAAAATCCATCTAGCATAGAAATCCTATTAGCCCTTGAAAATTTCTGGAGTAGATGGTCCATTTTAGGCAATGGATAGTTATCCTTTAAGGATGATTTGGTCAGATTTCAGAAATATACACATAGCCTAATCTCACTATTTTTCTTTTTGATAGGAACTAGGTTGGCTACCCAATTAGAATACTTTAAGGGCACAATGATATGAGCATCAAGAAGCTTTTTAAGTTCTTTCTAAATGGTTGGAAGTAGTATGGGATTGATTCTTCTTAGTTTTTGATGAAAAGGTTTTTCTTATGGTTTCAAAGGAATCTTATGCTCAATCAAAGATGTGTCATAAGTTTTCAATTCATTATAAGACTAGGCAAAAACATCTTTGTATTTTTTAAGAAGATTCAAGTATTTGGTTTTTACATCTGAAAGTAAGGTTGATGACAATTTGATATTTCTCACATCATCTAGAGTCCCAATATTTCATTCTTCCATAAAACAGATTTCTAACCTGGTTCACTATAAGCTCATAATAAGAAAATATACTCAAGTTTTGAACCTTTAAACATCTAGCTAACTCAAGACCAAGAACAAAATCCTCATACTCAGCCACATTATTTGTAACCTCAAATTCAAGTTTACATGACTGAGTAATGTTTTCTTTATTTGGTGATATAAGTACAATTCCTACTCCTACTCCTTCTTTCGAGTGAGATCCGTCAAAATAAAGTTTCCGGATATCTGTTTCTATAATTTTAGGTTGGGAAACAATATTTTCAATGGAAAGCTGAGTTTTTGATGCATTTTTTGAAGATAATTGAAAGAAACCAAAATCTTGATCTACCGCATAGATAGGGTGGTTTTTTTCTTGATTAGACCTAAAAATAGTATGAAGGATTATGACTTCCCTATATAACCTTAAATGCTCGCCTCCATAGACCACGATAGTAGCAAAAGACATGTCCATCCGAAGTGATCTTCTAAGTTTAGCACAACATGATCTAGATAGAAGTATGCCAAACTTGGCAGGAATATCAGTGACAACTATGTCTGAAACTGTACTTTTGACAAGTATTTGAGCTAAGGTGACAACTAGGTCTTTGATCAATCCTAGGCATGGTATTTTCTTTGAGTCAAAGGTGTAAAGGTCATGATAGGAAGTGTGACTTGTAATTGAAGCTGATCCATAATTACCTTCGGCATTAGGTTATGAGAGGCTCCATAATCCAACATGCAGTTTTACAAAGAAAAT